>JAWWEO010000002.1:566072-602211 GCA_035582975.1 Ormyrus labotus | reverse complement strand
GCCATCTTGAATTTTCAAAATCTGACCTCGGATTCGAATTCAGCGCGGCTCGGGACCCTATAAAATATAAACAGTTTCCCCGCACCATAGCTGTAACTCTTATGTGCACGAAAGGGTTAACTGTTGGAGAGTGAACCTGATTGTACAACTGTCTTGGAATGCTCAGGGTGCCGGTGTGATATTGACTCTTACTAGAATATCACTGCTCGCCTGCAGGTAAGAGTTTCATATTTGAAACTATACTATCAAATGATGGAAAATCGAGATGCATTTTATTGTCCAAGCCCTTTAACATTTGAAATAAAAAGATTGTTTACTCAAAATTCAGATGATCTACTTGATATTGATAATGATGGAACACAAGAAGCTGACTCAGTAACAGAGCTCAAACATTTAGAATTAATAGAAAATTTAAAAACTACAGAAACAGTTCAATCAATAGATCTTCATACTCCAATAATAAAATGAACTGGAAGAAAAATTATAAATCAAAATATAAGTAAACGGAGTTCAAGATAATATAAAATAGAAACGAGTCCACAGAAATTAAAATCAAAAAAGATAAAAGAAAAACATTTAAAAAAATCCCAGCAAGCATTGAAAAAAGCAATAAATGCTCAAGATGTTCATCACCTAGAAGTTCTTACCATCAGAATAATAAATTCAAATTTAAACTATAAAATAAAACACTGCCAACTACTAGTACTAGCAGTATGAATAGTAGCAGTAGTAGTAAAAACACAGTTGTAAAGTCTGATAAAACTAATAGAATATCTGAAAAAAGTAGTGATGTAAAAATAAGTAAGCCTTCTGAAAAAGTAGCAGACATTAAAATAAGACAATTGTCTGATAAGAATAGTGATACAAGGAAAAGTTCAGATAGAAAATCATCAGAAAAAAGATCTGCAGACAAACAAATATTAAAAGAAAAGGCTACAATAGCAGCAGAGCGGAGGAAATTAGAAGAAGAAAAGAGAAAACTAGAATAAATGCGTCGTACCATTGAAGATGAAAAAAAAAAACTTCTCACGGAAAGTAAAACTATTGATGAAAGCAGAATCACTTCTTCTAGTTCCCAAAAATCAAGTGGAAATAAAATATCAGTTAAATCATCTTCATCATTGTCATCTTCTAAAAGTTCTGCATCAAAATCAACCTCGTCCAATGACATCAGTAAATCAGTGTCATTAAATGGAATCAGTAAGTCAGTTTCATCAAATGGCAAATATATATGTCATGTTATATATATATTATATATATTTCATATGTTATATATATGTTACATATATGTGGCTCGTAACAATACGCGTAACTTTACAACACGTCCCATCTTTTAACTCGAATTTTTGTTATTCATAAGTTATTATGTTACCTTTCCTTTTCTTATGATGGCAGCTACTTCGCTAGCCTAGCATTCCGTGGTCGAAAATGCCTTAAAATTGTTTTAATCGCGAAAAAACACTTGGTATTGTGACAGTCATTTTTTAATCCGACATATCCTTTAAAAATATAATTAAAATTATCAAAAATGCTCCAAAATTTAGTCAATTCTAAGTTCAAGCATGCTCAAAACCTATACAAAATTTCAGCTCATTATATCCATCCGTTCGAGAGTTATCGCAGGGAAAAAATTAGGGATACGCATATACATCCAGACATCACAAAAAATGACTATTTTTGATGATCGTTCTATTTGAGGCAATTATTCTGATTCAAAAACCTTGAAAATATCGAAAACCAACCAAATTCAAGTTTAAAAAAAATTTGCCATTACAAAGCTTTCTCTTTGAGAAAGCAAAAAGGATTAGTATATTAAGTACTAAAATTTCTTCTTCTAGCTTCATTTTTTTCGCAGTCTCTTTCGTAACTGCTGACACCATCATTGCCTGAAACGTGGCCATGTTTTCTAAATCTCGGTGGTAAGGGTTGAACTTTTGTTTAAAATAAGCTCTTCTATCACTCCTCGTCGTTTGTCTGTAAAAAATTTAACACATTTAACACATTTATATATGTATATATATATTACAAATATAAATATAAAAAACTTACATTGGTTCCTCTCTTGCAAAATACCATTTTGCTCAGGAGCAACTTCTGCTTGTACTCCTAATACTGGTACTTGTTCAACAGCCATCTGCTGCATCCGCTGTTCTAGGTTTTGGCCTTGGCCCTGAAGCTGCTATCCTGGAGCTTTAGGGTTAAGATTTTCCTGAGGATCTTCTACTCGTATTTGTAAGAGCTGTTGAACTAGTCCAGCAGCTATCTGCTCTACGTTTTCGCCTTGGCCCTGAAGCTGCTGCCTTGGAGCTTGAAGATTCAGGCCCTGTTGAGGATTAACTTCCTCTTGAGGTCTATCTTGTGCTCGTATTTGTAGGAGTTGCTGAACTAGTCCAGCAGCTATCTGCTGCATCCGCTGCTCTAAATTTTGGCGTGGCCCTGAAGCTGCTGCCCTGGAGCTTGAGGGTTAAGGCCCTGTTGAGGATTGACTTCCTCTTGATGTTTTAAATGTTGACCATTATCTATATTTAAAAAATTACAATATTATTAGTATTAGATTGTAAATTTAAATTCGGAAATCACGTGTGAAAAAATTACAAAAGCTTACTTTTTTACAAAAGTATAAAATTAGGCAAGTACGAGTTTGTTACCGATCTCTTTTAAAATAAGTCCCTTCAACTATTGATCACAAAAACAAATTTATTTTCTATGGACTGTATTACTCTTGCATAATTAAAAAAAAAAAATTTCCAGATAGATAAACTTTCTAAATAAACAAAATTTAAACTTTTCTGAAAATGTACTAATTTAAATCAATAAATTTAATGACCATTAAATACAAATCAAACAAAAGAAAATAATGAAATCAATTATCAAAAAGTCAAGTATTGTCACAAAAACAAATCTAGTTTTTTCTGAAACGATGATCTCCATTTAGCAAACGTCTATATAAAATATTATGCTTTAGAAATTTAAATAACTGTTAATACGAATCAAACAAAAGAAAGGAATGAAATCAATTATTAGTAAGTCAAGTACTCGGTTAAGTATTATTATATTACTATTATTAAATCTCTAAACATGCAAAGTTCCATTTATTTAATACTGAATACTGAATAGTGCAGGAATTTATTATTTTGAGCACCTAATTGAGTGTGCAAAATCGAACTTTTGCACAGCTGTTTAGAAAAATGACTGTAGATACTGCGAACCCGTCTTCCAAAAGTTTTTTGGTCAACAGAAACTTCTATATAGAAAATTAAAGCTTATTTATTCTTTACATCATTTCAGTGCAGGATGTATAGCGTATTAAGTCAGCGTAAATTTAGTTTAATAAACGCGGCTGATATATTAAATATGGATATAGTTTATAAATCTATTAATAAAAATGCGACAATGAAAGATTATAATAGTAAAGGTACAGCAACATTTGATGACATTTCTACGTACAATACTGGAATTGGGAAAACATCAGAATGTAAGATGATAATGTTAATTTATATTTATTTGTTAAATAATTAAATCCAGTTAGCATTGGATAGATTAAATATTAATTCAGTCACGCAATTAACGGCTTTGTTTGTCAGAATATCTGCCTGTTTTTAACAAATGAAGGTTTAAAAGACTTAATTTCTGCAATTGAATAAATTAATGTGTATATTTTTTAGAAAATATCTTTCAGAATTTTGAACTATCGAAAAGATTCGAACCCGCGTTCTCAAGCAGCTTTGATTTAGAAACAAAAAATCTTTGTTATGTTGAAATAACAACAACAACAATCGATACAATAACCTGAACAAAGGATCGCTCTTACATTTTTATACTTAAAAATGATTGTAAAATCATTTAGTTTTGCAATACTCAATATCAATTACGCATAGATAAAAATAGGAGAAAATTGTTTACATTACAGATTATTTAATTTTCCTTTATTAAAAAGTATTATACAAATAATATTAAAACAATCTTAATATATTTAAGCAAGTATAATTTATTTTTGTACGCATTGCAACAATTATTATCTGGCATATAAATAATGAAAACACGATATAAAAAAAGAAAATTTAAAAATTATAAGAACGGATCAGAATTACACTTGCTATAATTTTTGCACTTTATTTAATTTAACTTAATCTAATTACGACCAATTATTAAATAATAACTATAAAAATAACTGTAAAGAAGAAATTCACGGTTCTCGTTACCCAAAAGTTCGACCGTCGAAGCGTAAGTTCAAACTGTTGTACATTACGGAATGACTTTTCGACAGTAAATACAAACTTAAAAACTACTGGTGTTACATTCCGGAACAACCCCGGTGTTTTTTTTATTTAAACTATCATAAACATGTATGTTATAATTACTATACCAAATACAATGTTTTTCCTTCTACTGCTTGTACTGTACTGCTAATTAATTACAATACCTTTACATGCAAAAAGGATTCTCTTGTGTTTGAATGCCTTATCAGAAATATTTTTGAGTTTTAAAATTTTGTAAGCCTTGAATTAAATGAGCTCTCGTAGGAGGCCATTGGTTAATTAAATGTCGTCTAACACCAGGATAAAACTTGTCAAAATCCGAAATTAACTGAAAATAAGTTAAAAATTCTGATATAAAATCAAATCATTATATAAACTAAAGAATGTATATATTTAAATATTATAAATAAGTCAACTTTTCAAATCATTAAAAATTAGATGTTTTTTTAACATACGAATAAGCAAACTACATAATTACACTTTATTTATATCGCAGGAAGATTGCTGCAATATTTCTTGTTAATGTATCGTACTGCAATATTGGAGCAATGTTGCTGAAAATTCGCGTGACATTGCACTATTGTAGCAATATTGCTGCGACAGTCATTGCTATATGGGAAAAAACGGTAATTTTAATTAGAAATTTTGCTCCGTGTATCGAAAGCTACTATTTTTATTTCAATTAACTTAAAATTAAATATTTCTTGTAATTATAAGTTATTTATGTAGAATATTCCTTTCTACTATTATTTATTTACACAAAAGATATTCTTTCTAAACATGGGTGATTTTATTCTAACGGGTTAAACTCAATTTTTGAAATGATAGAAAATAAAGGTCTTTATTTTTTTAAATTTTACTCAAGTAATTTTATGATTATGCATAATAGAACAATATCCCAAAGTAGCCAAGCTGTCCATACGAAGGTACAATTTCGTATATTTCCACTACACTTATAAGTGTAGTGTCTATACTTTCAAAATGTAGCTTTAAGATCCATTGACTTTAACTTAAAAAGCAAAAAAAGTAATCTCCCCTGATTGTAATCGTGTAAAATTTAAAAAATAAATACCTTTGTTTTTTATCATTTCAAAAATTGAATTTGACTCGTTAGAATAGAATCACCCACATATACAAAAAACCAACCTATATACAAACAAGACATGAAGAAAGTTAGAATATAGCGAAACGAATGAAAAGTTAAAACAGGTTAGAACGGTAATCTCAAAGTAACAAAAGATGTGCCTCGACCCATTTTATATTACTATATATATTCTTTCATTGCTATAGGCTACTCGTATAGAAGCTGGCCAATTAGATAAAATCGGAAACTGGAAGAACGGAAGTAGGTCTGAAAAAGTAAGAAAAATTTGCGGATCGAAAAAAAGTAAAAAAATGTTCAATTCATTATCTATATACAATTTGAGATAATTTTTTTCATTGAAACTTTTTGATTTCTGTTGTTTAATGAAAGAACTTTTTATTCAGCTGTAATAGAGCTCGTATAAATCAGCTAGAATTTTTAATAAATATGTCAATTTCTAAAATAAACAACTATTTATTTTTAATCAATATTTCAATTAAATTTTGAATTAATAAATATAAATAATAAATAGTAATAATAATTTAATAAATCTATTTAGTACAATTTAAAAAACCGCTGCCAATTCATTGGCACGAACTTTTTTTCTCTGAAATTATAGGTATTTTTATGCTCTGTAAAATGGTCTTTATTCGATTCAAAGATCTCAATCCTATCATTAAAAAAAAGTAAAATTAAATTTTTCGAAAATCGAAAATTTGCGATAAAACATGAAGAAATAAGCTAAACAAAAAACGATTTCTTTTGCCGGCATCACAGAATAAAAAAAAAAAAAAAAAAACGAGCTGCGAAAGAAGAAAATCCATTCAGTAGAAGCTGAGATCCAGGCGTATACATACATACACGCACACACACACACACACACATAAATCCATACAATTAAAATACAATTATAACAGGTTTTTCGAACAATTCCAAAAATTACTATCACATAGCTTCCTCTAGGAGGAAGCAAAAATTATTATTAAAACTCAAAATGAAGTTTGAATGCTTTTTTTTTAAGCAACGCAAGCCATCTACCGATATCCTTGGTAAAAATCATGGCGTTTGTGTCAGGATTCCCAGCGACATTCTCGTGTTGAAAACTTGCTAGATTTTCAAAATCTAGAAAGTTTCCAGTCACTTTATCGGCTACGCTACTACTAGGATTAATCGTTTAATTCTGTGAAATGTATTTAATTTAATTAAAATCCCGAGCAATTTTTAATCGATAGGAAAGTTGCAGGATATTTCTACGATTCCAAAGTAATAGCCGCAATTTGTTCACTAATCGATTCCTGATAATCCCTGCAGCTTACGTAGGTGGAATGAAAATAACCCGGAGTGGCTATAAAAGGGTAAGAGAGGAATTATATTCTTGGAGGAATTATAGTACGATACCACGCACAAGCACGATTATATTCTCGTTAAGGTTCATTATTCTGCGTAGATTGCATTATTCTCTGGTAAAAAGATTTATAAACATAATTTTTTATACTTAAACATTCTCGACTTTAGCGAAAAATCTCTCTGAATTTTTCTGGTTACTTATTTTTAAATAACCTGCATTTTAATTTTTAACTTTCTTCATTATAAAATTAATTACATTGTTTAGCTGGAATTGCCGTTGTAAATAGATTCAAGCAGAGGAAGCAAAACTAATTAAAGTTTGTACTGTAAAAAAAGAATTGCAAAGTATCGATGAAGAAAAGAAGGAGGAAGTGAAAAAAGAGAAAAAAGGAAGATAGCTCCTCCAGGATAAAGTTAATTAGGTATTGACGTATGCGTCCGAAACGCCTCGGTATCGCGATTGGGTACTGGATTTCACCACTCTGCAGCGGAATTCCAATCCTTACTTTATTTTACTCGATTCGACATGGACTAAGCCTTGGAACCAGAACCGATTATGTTCTCCACGCGTAGTCGCGCCATTTTAGTGCACAAGGAGAATGGAAGTATCGACAAGTAAGAGAAAGCGCTTTTTTGCATATTTCAACAAAACATTAAGCACATTTTTAAATCGCTTCAGAGTCTATCATTCAAATGTAATTATACATCAATCGCGTTTTTTTCAACATTAAACTTTTATCTAATTATATTCTTTTAGATAATAACAAAGGAAAAAGGTTTTGTTGGACTACTTTGTCTGTCTTCCGCAAAGACGCTTCGATAAACGTGGGACTGGAACAATTATAGCGCCAATAAGCAAAGTTAAGATATCTACCAGCTTTCTTTACCGTTATATGATCAAGGACGAATTGTCATTATTGAACTGCTTTGAAAATATTTATTAGAGCAGTCAAGAGCTACTTTATTTTTGGCAAACGTAAGGCGCGTGTGGCCAAGTATTTATGATTTAATATCAAGATGAACTTCTCTTTCAAGCAGGTGCCAAGTATAAATCCATGTTAAGAAGAAGATTGAATATAATGTTTATGGGCAGGTAAAAAGTAAAGAGAGTCAAGAGTTAAAAAGGAGCATTGAAAACTGACACAAGATAAAATAAGCTGCACGAGACTAAATTGAAAAGACGTTCTTAACTGGATTCTCCCAAATCGAATCATAGTAGGAAGGATGCATCGTATTTTGTTTTGAACGAAGCTTCTTGGAAGCGAATGGGACCACTTCCGGTGGGTCCGAGCCCTTAAAGAGCCTCGAAGATCTACCGATTCGCATAATCGGATCACAGCTTTACGAGGCATGTCCGGAGCAGCATGTGTGTGCTGCAGCCTGACGTCATCGAACCTTCTCTCTTCCTCCACGTGGGAAAAAGCAGCTCTTTCCTGCTGATTCAGTGTCTTTCTCCTGCCGTAGGCGACCTTACTTAACAATTCCACGAATTTTCTATGTAGTCGCCGACGCTGAATAGATTAAAACAATATATGCAGCAAAATCCTTGTCGCGCCGACCCTTGTTTTTCGAACCTGAACTTGACTGATAACAATTGGATTCCTCCTTTATTGGCTGTTTATTATATACTGTTAGCAAAAACTGATTAATTTTTCTATTCTAATTAAGTTAATTTATAAAAATAAAAAAAAGTAGTTAACCTTCTTTCCTACCTGCGCTCAACAGCTCCTCTAAAAGAGAAATTAAAAATGTCGTTTGTTTCATAATTTACTATTCAATTAAGCTCTATCGCATTTTGATAGTCGAGAATAAATGAGCGCTCGTTTTTATTTCATTTCATCTCGCAAGAATAAACGAGGTGCGTATAAATTCTCCGAAATCTACGAGCGACACGGTCGTTTTGCTTTATTTTTCCCCGAAAAATCCAGAGATGCACGCACATCTGCATCTCGCGATTGGCGATTACGATTTCTTGATTAGCTGTCACATTTTTTGCACAAAATAAATCCGTGAAACCAGTTTCGCATCCTCCGCTCGCGAGAATAAAACGAATCAGGAATTTATAGCAGACACCAAGGCGGCCAGTGATTAATACCGGAGAATGCATAAAGACGCGATGACGATAATTTAAATTAAAATGAGGCGACAAACCTCTCGGGCCCGCGAAGCTGTAAAAATATACGCTCCCTAAAATGACTTTTTCTAATTGACGTTAATAGGTAAAACTGGATCCTCGTTAAAAGTTGTTTTTCATCCGGCAATACTAATTTAATTCAAATTTCTTTTAAATAATTATCCTTCTATTAATAGTGCGGCTCTGGCTTGTGTCACGTGGAAAAAATTCTGTCGGCAAAAATTCCTTGATAAAAAAAATCAAAGCTTAACGGGGTGACAAATCTTGCCAATTTACTAGCTTGGCTATATTTGCTATAATTTTTATATACGTCCAATTATGCAAATTCGGAATCGGTAACCGACTATCGTGCTTTAATTAAACATTAACAAGTTTATGCAAAACATTTTTAGTTATAAACTCAATTTTTTATGTGCAAAAACTCGTATTTTTATCGGTTCGCAGTATTCGATGCTTTCGGGAGTCTTTGAGACAATCAGAGACTAGAATTGAATCGGGCTTGGACGAAAAACTGACCGTGAACTATTTTCGCCCTTAGAGTACGAGGCGAAACGTGCCGAGCAAGCAGGACGTTTTAGTGCACAGACAAAATAAAACCGCGATGGCCGGCCTCGCAAAATGAAGAAAAAGCGGCGCGGGGAATAAAAAGAAGGGACGATTGAAAAAAGTAAAAAGGAGTAAAAAGGCGGCGAGCGAGAAAGAGGAGGGGGAGGAAAGAATGAGAAGAAATGAGAAAAAGAAAATAAGAAGGGGGGAAGAGCGAGGCAAAAGAAAGAGAAAGTCGCGTAGATAAGGAGAGTAGAATAGGAAGAGAGAGGGAGCGAAAGAGAAGAGAGGGCGCAGATAAAAAAGGAGGCGGAGGAGCAGCGGAGCGAGAGGGAGAACCTGATCTCTCCCGGCTCCTTTCGGCGACTAGAGACGCGCTCCGATATAAACTCGACCAATATTTTCGCAAACCGATCGAACGATTTTCGCCGCGCTTAGAGCCCGAATAAGCGCGATTTATTAGTCGGGTTAATTAATAGTCGAGCGGCGTCTCTACCGCCGGGCTCTCTTCGCCGAAATTCCCATTATTTACGCTCATGAATATCTCGGATCGGCCGCGGCGGCGCAGTTCAACTTCGCGATCATCATCGCTTAAGGTCGCGAGAACGTGGGAAATCGACTGCAGCGCATACGTCTCGCTGCACAAGTCGGAAATCTTTCCAAAACAGGTTCGATAGCGTCATATTATCAGATCTTTTTCGACTGCCCGCAGGATTATTAATTGCGCTTTAAATACCTCCTTTTATTTCAGCGCCTTTAAACCTTCTAATTTTACCTATATTTTTCTCTTCTTTATCTACATTATTTATTGATAAATCAACAATTTATAATAACTAACAATTTTATAAAATATGACGTAAAACTTAAGTTAATAAAATTTAGGTTGTCACAAGATGTTTCGTACAATTTGATAACTCGAATAAATTTGGATGAAACAATTGATCCAAGTATAAACATAAATCACATGTGATTGCCAAATTTTGTTTTACAATTCCATTTTTTATCAGTCTGAGCAATGTATTACACTACAAATACAATTTTGACATTCTATCCACGTTAAACGTTTAGAATAAGCTTTACCACAATGGAAACAAAGACAGTTCGTTGTATTTTATTACAATTATAACGCTTTCGATCTATAATAAAATGCACATTTCAATGAAATCAGATTTTAATGGGATCCAAGATTTATTTTTCAACGGAAAAAATGAATAATTCACGCGTAGCATCGGCACAATTCAAGCTTACAAAGTGAAAAATATCTACACCAGGAAATTCTCAGTAAGACTTTAACCGCGAAGAACTGTTTCGCGCGTAAAAAGAAAAGAAGCGGGCAGTGCCGAGAAAAGGTTTGACTCATCGGCGGCATAACTGGCCTAATCCCTGTCGATCGGCGGCGGGGCGCTGGAGATCGACCTGACGGTGACGTCCCTCGCGGTGAGCTGGACGCTGTTACAATTGAGCGTGAAGTCGAGCGCGACGCTGACTCCGGGGCAGCAGGCCGCGCTGTCTCTGCGCTCGAGGTCCTCCTCGAGGCTGTGGGCCGATCTTCTGCCGGGATGCTGCCGGGTGGCCGTCGAGGCGTCGACGCGCTGCCCGTGGTATTTCATCGCGATGCGGATCGTGTGAGTCACTTCCGGGCTCGGGCTGCGCGAGCAGGACCTCATGACCTCGGTCTTCTTGCGAATGTTGATCCGCAGCTTCTCCGAAAGATCCGAGCACATGCAGTCACTGCGAGCGGACTCCTTCTCGTTGTTCTCCCGATCGGTGCTGGCGTCGTCCGTCGGCAGCTCCGAGGACGTCTCTGGAAGCGAAGACGCTTCTTTTCAGCTATAGGATCGAGAGGTTTTCCGTCGCGCGAGAGGCTCGATTTGGGAGTAGCGCGCGCGAAAGTCTATGCTAATGACGCGTGTCGGACGAATTTTTTATTGCGCCCGCTTAAATTTACGTAAAGAGAAAGGAATTCGCCGAGTGGTTCTAAATTATTTACAGGCCGCGCAGAGGCTGTGATGAAAAATTCAATGGCTCCAGACTGAACAATTCATATATTATGCAATGCAATAGTTTAGCTTGATTTTGGCTCTACAACTTGCGAAATCCGCGGCATTAAAGTACGCCACTTGTGCAATTCCGCACGACAATGCCATGGTTTACCGAGAATTTGCATTGCCACAATCATTTTTAATTACCAAAATGTTTTAAAATTGTTGAGAATGCTCGAGCCAGTAAAAAATTTATTATCCGAAATGTCGTCGTTGCCTCGAGTAATGAACGCTAATATTCTCAAAGTTTTTAACACGCCTACACTTTAACCGCAAATACATAATTTATCATGTGATTGTTTAAAGCACAAACTTACTGCCGGGAGAACGGTAATTACGGAACAAGTTTTTTTGGCAAAAAGTTGAGTATACCGGCACAGTGCATATCAGCCTGCTATCTGTCAGGCGCACGTGCGCCTATCCACACGCAACCCGTCAGACCTCCCTGCATTCCAAAACATCATTTCAAGAACGAACTTTGTTCCCAACTTTTCTCTTATTACTTACGATCCTCTTTGATTTTTAATCGTTTCTAACGGACAAATAAGACCTTATCCTGTAGATCTGCTACGTCGATTTTTTCAATTTTTATAAACTTGCTTCAACTTGTTTATTTACCGAGTAGTACAAGTTGTGCGCTATAATATTATCCGAACATAATTATATTTTAGTAGGTTAATATATCAAACCTTGAAAACTTTCGTTCTCTTGGCAGCAGCGTTCAATCTCATCATTGCCGACGATTGACTCGCTGATCTCTTCCACAAACTTTTCATCGAATTCTCGAGCCTTCGCGTTCTGGGCCTTGGCTTCGGCGAGTTTCGCAAAGATTTCGTTTAACGACTCTTCTTGCTCGCAATCCCGATTATTTGCACTTCTGCAGCGCTTGTTTGCTTGGTAGTCTATTAAAGGCACCGGACAGTCCGGCAACTGAAGCGAGGTGATTGTCAGCACCGCCTGTCGTTCGCGTCTAATTTCCTCCAGCCATGATTTGTAACTAAAGTCAAAAGAAAGATAAGTACAGCTATTATGTTCTCTTAATCCAACTTTTTTTCAGATTCTTGTTTTATTTTATTTATTTTAATAAGATAAGTGGGCTTTATAATCTAGATCCTCTAATTGGAGAGAATTTTCAGAAGTAACTTTTTAAAAAATAATTTACGTTTTTTTAGCTTTCATTTAAGTGTACATTGCACTTCGTAATTTCTTCTTACTGCACTCCATTGTTTATCTTTTGCTCGAGCCTTTTTTCTTTTAGCTTCGTTTTACCTTAGTTTCTTTCCGTGTAATTTTAAGCAGAGCGCGCGATAAAGTTAACAGCCCTTTTCGCGTTCTTTGAAGCGGCGCGCATAAGCAGTTCAGCTTTCGAGATTCGCACTGGCTGCAGTAAAGCGAAGGGATTTTCCACTTTTTTTTTTTTCGTTTTGGACCAGGTACGCAACTGGTAACTGGATATGATTGTAGGTCTCTGCTGGAATAATGGCACGAAAAGAAAAAAAAACTGAGCGCAAGGCAGTCACAAAAGGCAAAAACTTGAATGCTTGCAGAAAAAAATAAATGAATATTTTTATATAAGAACTCGAAAGAAGTTCTTTTAGAATGGATTTTTTTACGCGTCGAAATTGAAAATTAAAAATCTCTTTTACAGCGCTTCCCACACTCGAAGCAAACGGCGGTAAACAATGATATGCAGGAGCTTAAGTTAAAAAATCAATCTAGAGCCCATTAATTTTCATTATCAGCGGCGAGACATCGAAGTGAAGAAATAATTGACACCGAAAAAAAGAGTCTGCGAGAGCGCGCTCACGGGCCGTGCAAAAAACTTCTCACCGTAAACTTTCCCGAATTCTCCGAAAACTCTCCGTCTCTCTCTCCCGGTCTCGGGTCTCCTCGGCACGCGGCGACAGCGAATCGCTCCGTCGTCGTCGGCGGCGGCGGCGGCGGCAGAGATCGATATAATCGGTGTGTATCGGTGCGCCACGCAAGCCAAGGTGAAGATCAAGTCTTTCAGATAAATAGGCGACTCTCACGCGCGCCGCCGAGCTCTCCTTCCCTCAGAGGTCTGCACCCGTATTTTAATGCTTAAATAGTGCGAAAATGCGCGAGCACCAAGGACGAGAGTAAGAGAGAGAGGCTTTTATTAAGTCGTGCGAGAGTTTTAACGGCCGTTTGTTCTCCGCGGGCGACCGTTAAATTTTAGTGCGTTTAATTACTGGCGAGCGCGACGACGCTCAAATAATTGTCTCTGTGTACCGGCGGGTATAATAGTTTGCTCGAAAAAACATCGGAATTTCGAAAGATTTAATCTGATTTTCGAGGCAGCGGCCGCAGTGATTTATTTTTCGAAAAAAAAAGCTTTCACGGCTTGCCAAGCGGATCGATACGTTATTCCCTCGATTTATAGACCATTCTGGGGTAACGTAGTTGTATCGATAAGAAGGAAGATAATTGTTAATGAATTGACTCGAAATAAAAGTAAATCCTTTGTCCAACGAGGAGGGTTTGAAAGAAAGAGAGGGAGAAAAGCTGGGAAAAGTTGGGAAATGTCAATTTACAGAGTCCATTTTCTGGAGCGAAATTTGTGCGCATGCAAATTAGTTCGCTTGTTACCTCGAAGTCGGTCGTTCCGAAGGCACGTAACTAGCGCGAGGATGACAGACGTGGCGAGCGGGCAACTGCAGTCCTGAATCAGGACGTTCCCTGGCAGTTTTCGGATCTTCGAGAGTGAGGCGCCGAATGTAAAGTCCCGGCACCTCCTCCACAAGCTGCTGCCGCCTCGAACTATAGGAAGCCACAGTGACTTCTTTTCCGCGCCTGCATTCAATCGCAATTTACGCGGCTGAAATCAGAATAGAGCTGAGATGGCGTTATTCGTTAAAGTGAATTGACTTGTATTTTACGAGTCGAGATAAGCGCTGACAGTTTTTTCAATTTCACCTTTTTTCGACAGATTGATTAGTCTTGCGACTGGCGGATATTCGCCCGCGGCCAAGTCCTTTATCGAAATATTATGACACGAGAATTGTATTATGTTTAGTGCTAAAGCCGCACCATGGAGAATCCATTAAAATTCATTCGCGTCAAGTATCGTAATGAATTTTTGCGGCCATAAATTTTTGGCAACAACTGTATCTTTGTTCGGCAATAAAATAAAACCCGATCGCCCTGTTGATTTTGGAGGCTGCGTGTTAAATTTCTGAAATTAGAATTTCCATCGATGGCGCAATGAGAACTCGTGTAGCCGCGGTTTCTGCGCTGTTTTAAAGCACGCCGGTATCGTATTTCAAGGAGATTCCGATTACATATTCCGCTAAACGCACTCCTAGGGAGTTTCCTACGTCCGAAGCGCTTAGCGTTAAGAACGCACGAATCGTCGCTCGTCTAATTTAGATAAAAAAAGGATCTAGGAAAAAAGTAGTTAAATTTTGAAAATAAGAGCCTCATTTGCGAGTGTTTCTAAGGCTCGTCGCGTATCTTGGATAAAGTGCAGCATGCAAAGGCAGGCGGGCAGGCAGGCAGGCAGGCAGGCACGGGACGGTTGATGGGGCCGCGAGCAAATTTTAATTTCCGTCTCGGGCTCGCGCGTATTGTCATTAGAGCCAGGACGCGAGGGAACGCAGAGTTATGAGGCTCGTGTTATTAGATTTCTTGCAAATTACGCGCGCCTAACGCGCGTCCCATTAACGAGTCCCATCTGTCTAGATTACGGCTACTGGTAGCCGGCGCATTCAGTTCTGCGCGCGAGTCGGTGCGTGTGCGATTTAACGGACGAAAATAAGCTTCTTCATTTTTTCAATTCCACCCCGATCCTCCTCTCCTCCTTTTTTTTCCTTTAGGCCAGCTTATTTCTTTTCAAATTACCAGCCTTTTCTCTCCTTTTTACATTCAAAATGCCGCGCCGACGTTTACGAGCGGCTATTCATTACGAAAATTACTAATTTAAACAAATTTTCCGAAAATCCCGCCAACATTATATACCCTTTTTTAAAGCTGACCAATCTCACTGCGTTATTAAGCGCATTATTTGCCGTTTAACGTGAAAAACCAATAAAGTTTTATAATTTATGACGGCAACTTTATTGATTATCAGTAGATGGTAGTATGTGTCTGGTAGTACGCGTCTCTAAAACTTGGTGTGAGCGTTCTCATCGATTTAACTACCTATCCCTGATTTCTATCCTAAATTACACGTTTACAAGTTTCATAATTCGCATACGAAATTTTATTCGATACTAAAGCCAATCAACTGAAATTATTTACGACGCTATTATGCTCTGATTCAAGAATTTTTAATCCTATTAATACGAGTTTTGAGAAAATAATTAAAAACATAAACCGAGATGTTATGAAATCTCATTATCATGAAATTACGCTGCAGAGACCGAATAAAGTCCGAATGAACCACATAGCAAAATTCGATTTCGAGGATCAACGCAAAATCCATATTTTACGAAGCAAGGCTGTAATCAGGCAATCAGAATTTTTAAGAAATTCGCCTCGAATCCGAGATATTTCGAGATCGAAAATCGATCGCATGCGGTTCCGCTACGGCCGAGGGCTAGTTTTTTTCCTCAAAGTCTCGCTGTACAAAGTGCGTCGGCGAGAAAGAGAAGAGTCGCGAGCGGCGTGCAAGGCGGGCTGATTAGTTGCTTATAGGTGCTGCCTAGTAATTTGATTTCGGTATTCTGCGAAAAACGGGCTCGGGCGACGGTAATTGCCCAAATTGCTAATCCTGCCAATCAACCATTAAATATCGAGGAGACCCCCGCGTGCAAAGTTCCGTTCCGACTTATTTTTAGCCCTAATTTCTTAACAGTAAAGTCTTGGTTAATTCTACGCGCATAAAACCAAGAGACGCTGCGATTCGTTTCAGGCTTTTATATTGGCTGTCCGTTCCTTTGTTTGAATTTTGGCTGGGCGCATAAAGTTTGAAACGGTTTTTAAAAATGCAATCCTAATATTATTATTCGCCCGATGTTCAGAGCTACTTTTTTGGTAGCATTCCATTCCGGGTTTTCAATTGTCTTTTTTTGCTCATCATTATCTCCCGCATTCTATTATTCTCCTCTTTGTCTTGCTCTTTCACCGTCAATTCCTCTGCTTACATTTCGTTTCCACTGCGGCGGCGGCGGCGGCGGTGGCGGCGGCACATCATTGTTGCTCTTTTTTCTCCTTTTCGCGAGTGGCACGTGATGTAGCAAACGTAAAGCAGGCACCAAAGGCAACGGGAGCAGGCGCCTCGCCGATTCGCTTCGCATAAATTTACTATAGCGGCTTCGAGATTCCTTGAAAGAAAAAACAAAGAAGCCCTCTCTCCTTATGCGAACGCTTAATTTCTTCTCCCTCGCTATTTACTTTTTTAATCTCTGCATGCACAAGTGGCCGGAATTAGCTTTTCATTTTTAAGCCTCCTTTAAACTATATCGAAGCTCTTGGGGTGAAAAATTGTAAAGCTAGATATATTCCAACTTTGAGTCTCGGTATTTTTTCATTCGGCTCGGGCGATCCTCAGTTTTTTGGTGTAAAAAAAATTTTCAATTTATCTCTCCGACTTGTTCTTTCTATACATTACGATCTCTTTGTTTCTGTTACACACGAATATACATCCTCATTCCTCGGACGCACTATATAGCCTCCCCCTTAGCAATATGCTTTTTTCTTCCTCTTCTGCTCCTCCTTTAGTTTTGTTTGGTCAAAAGCTGAGAGACAGCCGGTTCTCTTGTTCGGCTGGCTTACGCAACTGATTTGTCTTGATGTACTCAAAAGTCGAGCCTTTGTTCGGGAGTCGGCCAGCGCCGGCAGCAGCAGGAGCAGCAGGAGTAGTAGTAGCAGCAGCAGCAGCAAAGTGAACGCGCGACGTTTAATCAACTTTAATCTATTTAAATTCCTGGTCGACGGCTGCGCGCCTGCACCTTCTCCTCGCCCCTATTTTCTCTGCTTCCTTCTTCTCCCGGTGTTCGCCCGACCATCGAATTTCGCGCACGACGAACGTCACCAATCTAATGAAAATCGAATTTTCTCGGGCTATGAGAAGCCACCTCTTGCCACGCGGGCTTCATCTCGGAATTTAGAAAATCTTCCGGAAAATTATTAATTAATTCTGCTTGCATTAGAAATGTACGCTGGCTGTAAGAAGAATGTTAAATTTTGGAAAAAATCCAAATGGCAATTAATTTTTAAATTTCCAATGCACAATAATATTTTCATATACGGCAACGGAAACGTGCCAAGTGACTCCAAACGACAAGATACTTACTTTGTAAAATACTGCAAGTGCCGCCAGCTGCCCGTGGATGTATACATTGGAAGGTAGAACAACATAGCTTGTGCGTGCCCGTCGGCCAAAGTCGGAGACTAGTAAAAAAAAATAAAGTGGAAGCGGGATCGATGGGAAGAGAAGGAGGAAAGAAGAAGTAGAAGCCGGGTAGAGTCGAGCGACGCGAATCGCGTCCGAGCACGGACTGAGGTGGAAGCAGTCGGCGGCACCCTCGACGAGCAGCAGCGGCAGCAGAAGCCGCGACCGCCGCCACCCTCGCGAGCAGCGCGGAATTATTATCGAATGCCGCCGCCCGGCAGCCAGGCAGGTAGCTCCGCGAGCGGGAGGGAGAGTCTGGCTTGAGCGTTAGAGGCGTTACCGGCCTATTTTTCGCTCGATCAAACAAACTTGATTGGAGCCCCTTTAATCAACTTGCTTAGCGTTTTCGATCAAATTTCATTCTTATGCTTAGCATTATATACTCGCTCATCTTCGCTCTGCAGATGAACATGCATGCAGACTTCGGCGAAGAATATTAACAGATTACCTAGAGACGTTTTTTCGTAATATAACACTGAAAACATTAATCAAATCTGATATTTATATTGAAATTTGATTTATTTCGAAAGATTATGAATTTTTTTCTCATTTGCAGAATTGAAAATCTTGTGTAACCTTCGAATATTAAAGTATCGATATAGCTAACATATGGACCTTATTTTACGAGCTGAAACAAATTGACTGCTGGATTTTACGAGGTTTCACTTGAGTTTACGTCATTTCTAAACATAGGGAGTACTTATTTGTTATATTTTTACGGCTTGCGAGAAATAAGTCTATAACTACTTCTTCCTAACTGTAAATTATCGAAACACAGGTTTCTTTTCAAGTTGAGTAGTCCAGGGTAATAATTTCGAAGGGAAAAGAAAGTGTAGAATATTGAAAATATTCATCTGCAGCCTAAAAGAATCTTTCACAAGACTCATTTTCTAAAAAATATTACTCAATAAAGTAATCTGTAATTAAAACTTTAATTTACGAATTTTTTAATAGTTCAAATTTTTATTAAAATATTTTAAAACGTTAATACTTATTAATTCAATATTTTTGTAGTATTTGTAAAATTATTATAAATGGCATAGATACGTTATTTTTAAAAAACATGCCCAATAATAAAAAGATTATTTTAAATTTTAATTGAACAATTAAAACTAAAATCTCAATCAAGTACGATAAAAATACGATTTAAATATGACTTTGCGCTTACAAACACATAAGAAGCGATTATTCGTTAAAAAGAAGTTCAAGTTATTACTTGAAATAAAAATCGAGAAAAGATACGTCTTGGGACGTAGCAGTAATAATGCAATGAATGGCAAAAGTAGATCGATGACCACTGCGGCAAGCTGGCGTTCATGCAATAATAATAATTGCTCGGTAAACCGGGTGCTAGGCAGTTTTTAGTCGTCCATCACTCAAACTGTGACTCGCACTTATCGCGCGCTCGAGCTTTCCCAAGCAGCGCTTATTATTCGCGGTCCTCGTGTATTTGCGAGCTAAGCCCTGGTGCATAGGGCAGAGCCTGGCACGGGGGCTAACCCTCTTTTTGCGTATACAAACTTGCTTGTGCATCTACTCCTACTCAGATTTCTTTTGCTAAATAGTTGCTGCAGAATTTCGAACACTATCTGACTTTGGGCTGCTCGAAAGAATCCAACTATCTTGGATGGAAGAATTAATCTTTAAGCTGAAGTTTTTATATATTACTACATTTTTTTCCCCTGGTACTTTTAAAAGTTATTTAATTCGAGTAAATATAATATACAAATCTATAAATAAAAAAGAAAGTCAATTTAAATGAAGCTTCAAACTCGATAACTTTTGATTGTATAATATTATTATAAATCCCTTGCAAATGTATTTAAGTACTACACAGGTGATTTTGATGCTGCCATCTGCCAACAGTTTTTTAAGATTACTGTTATGAATGGCAAGATTAAAACTTAGAGAACTCCATTTTTTGCCGTAAGAAAACCGTAAAATTGATAAAGTTTCTTTAATACGACCAATGTAACAACTTATTTTCCATCTTCAAAATAAATATTTCAGTTCGCTAACTTTTTCGGCACGCTCAAGCAATTTCATAAAAAGCAGTCATTCCGAGTTCATTGGACGTTTTGTTGTACACATTCTTTGCTGCAGGACGTTTACCACACGTGCGACATACATGTTTTACGTAGGCTTAGCAATTCACTAAACTGTGGAAGAAAAAAGGGATTTCTGCTTTATTAGCTTTATATATCTAGGACTGAATGCGTTGTAACTTTCTTTTTCATAAAAAAAATTTTCTTAAATAATTGTTTTATCAAAAAGGTAATAATTATTCATATTATAAACTTTTATGAAAAAATGTTAAAAATAAATTTCAATTATATTATTAACTTCGACTGAAACAGTATAGAAGTAAAATATGTAAATCTTAATGTTAAAAGTGAGACGAACCAATAGAAGGAAAACTATTTATAGAGACTTAAATGTGCTCGTGCAATTTATTGGTAAAGCATCTGAACAATAATTTGGAATAGTTTAGAATCAGAAATTTACAAAATCTTAAGCAGTAATGATCTTAAGACTCACGCATCATCGCGTGACATTACGAACCTCTACTCGTAATGCATAACTCAACGCAGAACGTAGACGCAGCGACAAAGGCAAAATCATTAGCTCGTTTTCTGCCATCTCGGCTTGTCATGAAAGAGAGAAGGCAGAGCTGGTCGAAGGAATGAAGGAAAAGGACAGGGAAGAATACAGAGGAGGAGGAAGATGGCAATGGAACACGCGATTCATAGCCACGATTATTTCGAAATGCAAAGAACCCAAGCCGCGTCGTCAATCGCTAAACTCATCGTAAAGGAGAGTTTGGCGATGATCTGCTACGATTTACGAGCGAGCAAGTTTATCGCCGCTCGCGAAAGCCTCTTAACTTGCCGTAATCGACGTACCTTTGAGAGCTACTATACCTACAGGTAGTGTATAGGTTGCCTCTTCAAAGACGGGATCATCCTTATTACTGCTAGATTATTGATAGTAACTCTCTCATTTTGCTATGCTTACTTTTATGGTAACAGGCGGATTTCTAGGGAGAAATGTAAAAACTAAATCATAATATATTCATTCGATTGCTTGATATTAATATTAACGTAAAGTAAAAAAGAGTAAACATTATTTAATTAAACTGACATTTATTTATAAGTGTGAAAGTATTAAATATAGAGCAAGATTCTTTTTTTCATTTCAATAATTTACTTATTTTCATGCAGAAATTAAAATTAATTAAATGTACAGAGAGAGAGAGAGAGAGAGAGAGAGAGAGAGAGAGAGAGAGATAATAAAAAGCAAATGTTATTAAATATAAAAAGTGCTGAAGGTAAAACTAGTGTTTACATTATTCATTTTAATTATTTAGCCACCTCTGTTATTGCAGGTTCTTAATTGTAATTTGCCGTCTCCGAGCACTGAGCGTACAATTATCTTGTTTCTCCGTTTGGCGTTTCTTCCTCTGTCCTGGTGATACTCGCACCAGGTCCCAGGAGGAACGAAAAGGAGGAGGCGATGCCTCTCATGACGCGATTAAACACGCCGGGCACTAATTGTTGCCTTTAACGAGCGATGTAACAACGATCGTTATGGCCTCCGCATCGCTTTGTTTTCTTCGTGCGCAAAGTCCAAGGGTTGCTCGTAAAATCAGCCTTTTAAGCTAACTAAGTGATTCTTATCGTACTGCTCGAATCTGCCAAGGGAATGGACTCCTGCGCAAGCAGTCATTTCTTTAGCCCTTACTCTCCTCTAATTAAATTGCACTCGCATGCTATTCCATCCTGTTTTTAACTTAATAACTACTTAAATAATATACTATACATATACTTACTGGTTAGGATTGCATTTGCCGTCGTATTTAAATAATGTATATTAGATATTTTCCAAATTCTGAAGAATGCGTAAAGACTTTTCGAAAATTACAATAATTTCGGAAATTGCAGCTTTAGAAAGTAAATTATTGCTCTTGCTATTTTATCGAAAAATATTTCGTGTTGCAAGCATCGTTCTCGGCGTTTACGCGTCCTTGAATCCGCAGCGAGGAGCCTTTACGCGATTTCTTCGATCACGCGCGCCGAGTCAATTTTGGCGCTGCTAATTAGAGAGCATGAGCTAAATAAAGGCGAATTCGTGGACGCCAGCACTTACTGCAGACTTTGGGATTCTTATGGGAGATTACGACCTACATGCAACATTTAGCTTTTTGGCGAAAAGAAAGAAATCCCTTGTAAAAGGAAATTGTCCTTTGTTCATTTTTATTGAATGCTTGCCAAATCTCTCTATTTTATATTAATAAATATTTTAACGTTTTAATTATACTAAAATACAATTAAAATAAAATTAATCGTTTCTTTATCTTAATGTTTAAGGAAAAAATATGAAGCGAGTGCAAAAACAATAACTGATTTTTAACCGATTTTGGAATAACAATTAAAAAGCAGCTCGACTTACTTCTTTCATTTTTTAAAATAAATTTTGAATCTAATTGAATTGAAGAATAAAAATAAACATCGTATTAAGGGAAAAGGGTCGAAGGGCGAACAAGTGCGCTTGAAATAAGGACATAGCCGAGGCGAAGGCGTATACGTGGCTGCGTACAAGTTCGCATGTGTGGCAATGCGAACACGAGTATTTCCGGCAATTGCGGATAATTGGATAGAGTCATGCAAGCTTGGCTGCAAAATTGAACGAGGGCCCTTTAATCGTAGAACGCTACGTTCAAAGTGAGCGCCAAAATATATAGTGAGAACGGACTCTGCTTACTTAACCAGACTAATTACGTATTCTATCGATATTCATCGATTTTTCGATATCTACTTCGTTCATGACTTGTTTCTCCATTAACTTTTACTTTATTCTTATGAAAAAAAGTAAGATTACAATCTTGCGAATGCTGAAACCAAATTGAGCAGATATTCCTTTATCACTTTGAGCAATTTATGCCGATGCCTTTCACGAATTTAAGGTAAGTTCGGTATAACTAATGAAGAATATTTGATCAAGTTGTATCCGCAGCTTCTCCGGTCGTTTACAGAAAGTACCTATTTCCAGTGTGAAGGTTTCAGATATAACATAAAACAGAATTTCTGTTACTCTTGTAATATATTTGTTGCTGTTTTATTTGACAATACAATAAAGTACAAATAATTGGAGTTTGTTTAGAACGAGTTAGTTGGAAAGAGAAGGTATGAGCCGGCGAAAGGGAAATTGCCGAAATAAAAGAATCGGCGGGATTAAAATTGATGAATTAGGCGGAGATTTTGCTTAGCGAAGTAGAAAGCGGGCTTTTAAGTCGGGCAATGGTGGCGCTCTCTAGCGAGGCCTTCGGCAATCAATACGCCGGCCGCTCGCGGCGAGTAGCGAGCGGCGAGACGTATTTTCGGGCTAGGGATTAGGGCGCGGCGACGTGGCCGAGGGAGGCGGCGAGCAGCGGAGGAAAGGGGCAGGCAAGACGCGGGGGAGAGCCGCGGCAGAAGAGTCTACAAGGGCGAGGCTCGGGGCCGCGGGAAGGGGTAAGAGGGTCGATGCAGCATCGCTGGACCAAGGTCCACTCTCACTTCTCTCTCCGCCGCCCAGGCAGGAACGGCCGCGGGAGGAGGAAGCCGAGAGCTGGGAGAGCGAGCCGAGGGAGGGCGGAAGGAGAAGGATGGAGCAAGGGCAAGAGTGAGAAGGAATTGAGAGCGAAAGTGAGTAAGGTCCCTGGGAGCCAAGGGGTGAAAATACTAAAGGGTTCTCCGCCTCGGGAGAAAGTGAGCAGTGGCGCGCAACCGGCAGGAATAATATTATCCGAGGAAACAACGCCTACAAATAAACAAACTCATTCATCGGAATCTTTCTCCGCCGCGATATTAACTCGGTAGCTGCGCCGGCAACTTTCCTTCCAAAGGCCGCTTTCGATTATTCAGCATGCTAATTTCCGAGCTTAAACGGACTTTCCATTATTCACTCGTCGAACGAAGAGCAATTTAATTAGCAATTAATTCGCCGCTGAAAAGTTTGAGCGTTCACGGGCTGCGGATATTTGATTTTTCGCGGGTAATTCTCTACACGTTATCAGCGAGCCTCGGCGCGGAAAGAGCATCGGCGGAATAATCGCAGATCCGCGAAGCGGCGGAGGCGCGGCCCGAAACAGTCGGGGAGCATGCAATTATGCCGTTCACGCGAGGCACGCGGCCCCGGAATATCGCGTGGGGCGCTGCACGTACGTATAAGCCTTGGCAATTTTCGCGCTTTAGCCGCTTTAGCGCACCGAAAAACTGCCGCGGAACGAGAGGGAAGAACGCCTTATCTTCTCGCATCGGCTCTGGATGTAGGCCCTCGGCGCTAAAACCTCTCATTATCGACTCGGAGCACGCACGAGCTGCTCTATTTCCTCTTTTTTTCCGCGACTTCTCCTATTATCCAATAGTTAGTCTAATAGTCTTGATTATCTCCGGGATTTTAGCTATCGATTTTGACTGATGGTCCGGTTCTGCTCGTAGCCTTAAGTATACTGACTTTCTTGAGAGCGAGTAATGTGCTTTCACAAAGGAGTTGGGCTAAAATTAGCAAAGGTAATTTAAACATTCTAGCGTATAGTGTAAAAAGTTTCATCTTACACTCCAGTTAGTAGACCTTCTTTAAGAGTATTTTTAGTGGAGCTCTCAGAGACAGTAATCTTGAAGGCGATGCTCTTGTAAAAGGAACTTGTAAAAGACATCGTTTTAAAAATGTCTTATCCAACTTGGAATAATCTAGTGGATGCGACATCGAAACTTATATAACTTTTTAACTTTTTCAGCCATTAGCCAAATTTTTTGATGGACTCTTGCGGGAATAAAGTGGGTCATTACTATATTTCACTGGCATATCAAAAGAAAAATGAGGAAATACGGCATAAATCTGTAATAAGAGGCGGATAGCCAAAGAGACACAAGTCGTGGGAAGTAATTTGTGAGACGCTGTCAGAAAAATCTATTGATGACATCAGAGGATTATGATCTTTGGAGTTTCCGTGTTCCTACCGACAACCCTTCGAGCGGAAGGAGCAGACCGCAGGACAACTTTATTAGGGCCTAGAAAGAGAGAGAAAAAAGGCAGGAGAAGCTGACACTAGCAGGCTACCGAGAAACGATGAAGTTTGAGGAGGGTCTCCTTTAAGAAACTCGGCAACAAAGTCTCTTGAGCACCGAGGCCACGGCAGAGCAGCTATACGGTCAACGTCTTCCCGTCCGAGAAAGAGGGATGTAGCTCTCCTCGATGGGGAGGAATGACGTAAAGACATTCGATCTCGTACGTTTTCAATTTAGCTCAGGAATGACCTTTATGGGCTTATCTTTATTATAATGCGACACTTAAAACTCAAAGTATCAGCTAACGACGTTTCAACTCGCTTACCCAACTCCTGGCCTTACCTCTGGCCTACCTTCTTATTAAAACGGAAATATGTATAAGCGATTGTTAGATAGGAGTGAGCTTGTAAAACTTTTAGAACATAATTTCCGCGCTAAAACTTTAAGGCGAAAAGTGGCCTTCGGGATAAATGTATACAAATTATCTTGTACATTAGCCAGATAAAAGTTGTAAAGGAACTTGTACTGCATTGATTACTAACTTTTTATCTTTTCATTTACTAGCACGTATTTGTGTACATCTATTTTGCACCATCCTGCATTTCAATCTAATTTGTTGCTCCAAAATAATGTAAGAACCGCGACATTTGTTTAATATACTCAAAGAGGTGTATAAAAAATGAATATCCAATCATCGTAATCCAGTAATGAAATATTTGGAGACGCAATCAAGACAATAAATGCCAAGTGTTTTTGCGAAGAGAAAGATTCGTTCTCTCGAGTTTCGGCGAAAAAACGTCTGCGTAGTTCCCCGATGAGATTTCCACTCTCTTATACCTTATTTATCTTTAATTCACGTTTGCTTTCTTGCGACGTCTTATTGCAGGTCGTCCAGTCTGGGCAAAATGTGCTTCCGCGTACAAAGTACGAGGCGAAGGATGAGACCAAGCAGAGAACGGCAATCCAGCTTCAACAACTCTCTCTTTCTCTCTCTCTCTCGCACTCCCTCTCTCTCTCTCTCTCTCTTTCTCTTTCGCCCTGCGCAATTCTACCCAAGGTGAAATTGACCGACGGACCGGGGCTCTCAACTGTTCGTTCTGGACCAAATACTTCTTGAATTTCGAAAATTCTGAACTTGCAGAGACGCGTAAATTACCGGAAAAATTTTGAAATTGTTTGTAATTATTTTGAAAAATGTCTATAATTTCAACGTGTTAAAACGAGAAATATTTAAATTAAAAGTTACGCTTAAGAAGGCAGGAAGAAAATTTCTCGTTCAGTTGTTCGTACTTTTATTCTAGTAAGTTTGTTGAATTTTGTTAGAAAAATGAATTCAGTAATCGCGAGAAAACGTTTAAAGCTCAAAAATTAAAATACTTAAAATTTAGGCTTCGAACAAAGTGAATCTGGTTTCGAAAAAATAAATCCCTCAAAATTGATAAAGCGACGCTTAAACATTACAGGATTCCGAGGCCGGCGTGTAAAAATCCCCTTTTCTCCGGCATCTCCATTTTAGCACGTCTTAAAAAATCAATATCCCTGAAAGATGGTAAAAAGGCCAACGTAAAAGCTTAAACAGGATTGCGTCAGAGGACTGCGGCGGCGCTCTCGCAATTAAAGCTCGCAGACACGTCCGCGGGAAAAAGGCAATATCGAAAAAACAAGAGCCCGCCGTTGAGCTCCTTGGCAGAGCCGGCCGCGAAATAGAATGCAAAAATATACAACGGTACGTGATGGGGAAAGAGCAGGAGGGCTCGCGCCCTGCCCCACCCTCGGCCGCCTGGCTCGTTCTCGGGCCTGACCTTGAACGAGGTGATAAGAGCGAAAGACAGATAGACGCCGCGGCCCGAGCGAGAGAGAGAGACGAGGCTGCAGAGGTCGAGAACCCTCGGAGACCGGTAGGGCCGCGCGCGCGAGAGAGAAGGAGAGAAAGAGAGGCGGAGAGGCCGCAGTCCGAGCCTGGCGAAGTTTCCGTTTCTGGGGTCGATGCCGTCGCTCCCTCGCTGCCTCCCCAAGAGCAAGTCGCAGGCGAGTTTCGGAACGCGCGATGTCCGGCTTGGTCCAGCGGCCACGGAGATGCCAAGTATTGATCTAGCCGGTCTTCTTCGCCACCCCGACGCTCCCCGCCTCTCCCCGTCCCCGTCTCTTTCTCTCTCTCTCTCACTCCTTACACCCTCCGTCTAAGGGAAGAGAGAGAGAGAGAGAGAATTCCGGGGGTCGACTAAGAGACTCGGCGAGGAGAAAGGGAACGCGAGTCCAGAGTCCAGCGATGCTGCTCCCCTCTCTCTCTCTCCGTCGCCCCGTCTCTCTCGCTCTTCATTTTCTCCATCTCCTGTTCCCGTGTACGCCGAGCCTTGCCTTGGATTTGCCTCTTACATCGGAAACACGCCTGGGAGAGACGAGAGAGAAAGAGAGGGTCTCGCGGTGCTCAACTTCCCTAGGGGTTGAAAGGAAACGTTCACGGCGACGCGAATGAATAAATTATGGGCTTCCAAACTTTTTACGGCTGATTTATTAATTTTAATCGTCGCACTACTTTCGCACCTGTCAAGCATTTGCAAATTAATCGGAAAATTTCAAAATAGGAAAGAACGCACCGAAAGGGGATACAAGCTCCAAGCAGCGCGGCTTCGGCCGAAGTTTCTCAGGTCCAGAGGAGGGCACTCGGGCCCGAAGAAAAATGAAGAAAAGTCAAGAACCTACCCCACGGGCCATCGCTCATCGTTTTGCGCCTTTTTGCTATTCCGTCCGAGGTGCCATAATGAATCGAGCGCGCGCCCAAGGCCACGAGGTCCCCGACTCCGAAAGCCCCTCTCTCTCTCTCTCTCTCTTTTTCTCCTCTCCCGTGCCGAAAATGCCTTTTTTAATTATAACGACCTGTTAATCCTTTTAAAGTGCGACTCTGCCCCGCGCCGTTCCTGCAAATCATTAGCCGCGTGATGAATCACGTTTGCCGAATCGCGCGGTGATATTTTCTAAAGGGCTGCTTTTGTTTGATTGATGATTGGTCCCGGCCTCTGCGTTTATATAATTTTATTTTTCTCCGCAACTAGAAAAATTTTGATTGTCCGCGCCGATCTCTCGCTAAATTTAAAAAGAAATCAAATCTGATTAATGGTTCTCGGAAAAGGACGTTTTCAATCAATAGGCTAGTAAAACAAAAAGAAAATTCTAATATACCCGGGATTAATGGGATTGTACAAATCTTCAGATTAGCATGCAAGGGTAAAGGTATTATTTTTCATTGTTCGAGGACGAAGATCAGTTATTACGGGAAAGAATAAAAAATACGTGCGCTCTCTCGGAGCCGTAATTTAAAAAAAAAAGCCCGGCGCTAAAAATGATGGAAAATAAAGAGATCGAAGGGCAATAAATAGCGGAGATTTACGATTTCGCAGAAGTCGGCGGTGGGAAAAGGGTTCGGGTCTCGCGAGGCATTGTAAAAGGAGCATCTTACGGAGCCCCGCGGGAGAGAGGAGAGAGGAGAGAGAGTCTTAAAGCGGATGTGTGTGGATTAAGATAATAGTCTCGGGAGGAGGTTAGCGGTTGCGCGCGCTCCGCCGGGGGAGGCAAAAACGAGAGAACGATATGATATGTGGGTCAAAGTCGCGCCGGCACTGGGGCGCCGCGCTGGCTCCTTTCCGCTTTCTGATCTCGACTGGGAGCGCGGGCTCCTTACCCGCCCAGCTATATAGCGAAGGAGCCATCGCCGAGACAAGCGCGCCAAGGGTTGCTCACCCCAATCTTTTCGCTGTCGCCTATGACCCCGTAATCGCTCTGTTGCGCCCGCCGACGCGCGGAGAGCAAGCGAATCTTTATCGCTTCCGCTTTAGCCTCTCTTATCCGGGGTCAAAGCCCTTACCTCCCTTCCAGTGTCACTGACTTCTTTTCGCGAGGAACCTCATCAATCTTCTGCTAATGAGTCTCGGCTCCGTTCCTCTAACGAATTAACTAATTTACGCAGATAAAACCGAACCTCCGATAACTTACCCCCTATTTTTATTATTATTACATTTTTTTAAATAAAATAACATGCTTCCAGTTTCTGATGGTCGAGTACATTCAGTGGGTAGAAAAATTTAATATGAGTATAATATGCTACCTTGTAAGCATTGGAAATTTTTATCATTTAAAATTAGCTATTCCGAAACTCGGAGTTTATGCCTCGAAAAAGCATAAACATATTTCAATACGTAATTACTAGGTATATTGTGGAATTAGAATGCTCATTAAATTTAATATTTCGAAGGGAAATTACAATATTCAGAGATTCTAATGAAGCTTTATAATTAGGAAAGCGGAAGAATATCTCGGAGAATCGTAAATCAGGGATCTCGTACGATAGGGATACTTTGTAGAGCGGAGTTTATCGAATATTCCTCGTTTTCTAATTTACTCTTCGCACATTTTACGATGATATTAATCGCGCCATAAAAGCGCGCATTAAAAACACTTTGATACAGAAAAAGCGGTGCGTATTATATGGAGCCTTCGTCCCGCTTAGTTTACGGCTTACGGCGGGGCGCTAATAATTTCTCAAAGACTACCGATGTCGAATCTCTCATAATGTATAAATTCGTCGATATCTCGCGGAGCGAGCTCTAAATCAAGCGCGCGTAACGGGGCCCGGAGCCTCGTTCATTTTATTTCGGCGAAATACGCAGAGGCGGGGTGGTCCCTCCGGCTCTGCGAGCACCGAACCAGACGAAAGCGAGACAATCGTCAAAGCGCCGAATCTTTATGAAATCGACTAATTAATCTGGCATTTCGAAAGCCGGCCTTGCGCAACTCTACTATTTCTCGACGAGGCGGCGTCTAGACGTGGCGAAACGCCGCCGCTTATGTGTATAACGCGCGCGTCCTGCCTCCTACGTCCCGGAGAGAAAAGAAAAAGGAGTAGAGCGGCTGCCGCTGCTGCTGCTCGCGAGCGTGACAAAAGGCATAAATTAAAATTAGCATAATTCCTCGACTCCTCGCGGACCACAAAGTGAGCCGCTGCAGCGTGAGAACATTGATGACGGTTATCTTTTTTCCGGGATGGATTCAGATTAGCTAATTAGGATAGAGTTTCGCCGTGTTTGTTCGAATTTTAAGGAGACACTTTTTTAGCATAACGCTACTGACGAGCTGCTTTATGCCGTGCTGAAAATTTTTTAAATTTTACTTTTTAATGATCTTTTATGTAAAAAAACCTTATTTATGGATTTGGGCAAGCACAAAGAAATACGCCTTTTATACATATATTTACCATAGTAAATTTCAGCACTCAACATATATGAAAAACATTTCTCTAATAGGCTTATGCTCTTTTTAAATTTTATTAATTTTATAATTTATACAATTAGGAATATTTTATTTCGAATTTTTGTTTTTATATCTTCATAAAGAGTACGTAAAATTTCTTATTAATTGAAATAAAGAAATTTAAAAATGAAAAAATTGTTTTTGCTACTTTTTGTCGGAAAACATGTAAGAATTAGCATCGAGGAAAAAATAATCTAAATTTCTACACAAACTGCTTATAAATTCTAGCTCTAAATTCAATACTAAGTCTTGTACAATAAACTAGCAGTTTGAAAAGCTGCCGTAAGATGGCACCATTGCCCAGCATTCAGATCTGAATATAATCAAGGTATATATCAACTGGATTGAATATAAAAAAATACTCATTTAAAGAAAGTTATTTTTTAATAAAAATGTTTTCCTTTTTCTTTATTTAATGAAATTTAAAATCTTACTGTAGTATAATCATCCTGGAGAAGAAAGAAAACCTTAAAATCCTTTACTTTAAGAAACTATGAGTAAATCTGCTTTAATGCATTTTCACATTAAACGAATAAGAAATACAAGCTGTTGAGAAGCATTGAATGGGTAATTAAAGTGGTTTACTTCAGTTAGAATGGTAAAAATTTGAAAAAAGAGCAGCAACTGCATCCATAACTTTCCCCATAAAACCCGTATAAAATGCAGGAATTCGGCGAAAAGTTTGTAAAAAAAAAGAAGATTACAAGCATGAAGCTCCTAAAGTTTGATTGCCCGATTATACGTGCTAAGATTTTCTGCGGATCGCACTTGAAATCGGCGCTTTGCGCTGCTCGGCAAAAAACTCGTCGTTAAAGGGCTCGGAGTAAAAAAGGGCGAGGCACGTTAAGTTCGCGCAAGTTGGCTCGTTTCCTCGCCTAATTCGCCTAACAAGCTAGGAAGATCGGCGCGGTGGCGGCGATGATACGGTTCGAAAAGCGCTCGAGCCGATTACGCGAGAGCGCGAGAGACTCGCCGTATAAACACGCGGCCGAGAGCCATCGGCGATCTTCTTGGGCGCTGGCCTTCTCGTAAAATTATCCGTAATAAAATTTTGATTTACAGGCACGTTCTCGGAAATGCCGAAGCTCTCGCTGTGTGTGTCGGCGCTGACGGAACGCCATGAGAAGAGCCTAATACAAAAAAGCGCGGATAGATCGCGACCAACGCGCCGCCCCCTTCAAAAGTAAATATAGCCTAGGAGCTTGATGGATTTAGTAAACTTTTCTCTTCTCCTTCGCCCGAAAACAGTATCTCAGAGGTGGTCTTTGTGCCCCATTTCGTCTGATTAAATTCAGATTTTAATCTCCATGTAAAATCATGCTGGCAAATATTCTCTTTGTAGTCACTATTTTCATATTTATTCAATCCAAGTGAATATCTTATTTTTTGACTAAATTTTTACTTGTCATGCAAGCTTAGACAATTTTATTTTATTTATTTGTAAATTTTCCGTACAATATCGCATTGGAATATTCGCAGCACATAGTTTTATCATCTAAAATATGTAATAAAATTTTGTAGCAGCCGGATGAATTTTATTTTTATAGCGGGAGCAAGCTCTTAAATTAAAGTTTCTTCATACTTGCCTTAAAAAGCGTTCATTTTCTTGATTGTCAATTGCTAAAAGTCTTAAAATTTCAAACGAAGGCAAAATCTCATATGCAATGTAAGCCTTTCCTATGCAAATATTAGTATTTTCATAAGATGAATGAAAAACATGTAGAGCAAGGTAAGTCAAAGCTAGAGTGAAGAAACCGGGGAAAGGAACCGAAGGAAGGGAAGAAGAGTGAAAATAAAAAAGTGAATTTCCTGAGAGTCTAGGCGAAAAAAGTGCGAGAGCGCGACACCCGCGAGTCGTAAAACGAAACTAAAACTGGGGTCGAACTTGTACTGCCGCACGACTTTTTCGTGCCGCGTACGCAATTTCCTTTTTGCACCCATCTCCGACTCCCACAACACTTATGCTAATAAGCACATCTCCTTTTTAAGGCATCTCCAAATTTTGTTTTTTACGATACAGGTCAACCTTAGCTCGTAAAATAAAAATTAACAATTTGACATGCATAAACCTGCGCATATATATACGCTACTCAATTCGCACTTTAAAAGTACAAGATTCATTTTCTTGAAAAGTAATACCGAGAATTCGAGAACCGAGTTATTCGATTAAACGAACATTTAAATTTAGTCCAAGGAGTTACGATAGATTTTGAACATATTGGAGGGGAAAATGGAAAAGGCAATATGAGCGTTGTGAGAGATACATGTTTATGCCCCTGCTGGCCCTTGCTTTAACGTTTCCCATAGCGGTTTGTAAGAAAAACAGCAAATGAAATTTAAAAAATCTATATGCCAAGGCAGCGTATAAAAGAAGGGACATAAAACGTCGATTCGTGATGAAGATCGAAAATATACGAGGCTACACGCAGCTGTAGCGGGAGAGCGCATGAAAATTATTCAAAGAGCCGCGATATAATAAAGAAAGGCGCTGAAAAAAGCTTGCAGTAGTATTTCAATACGCGGTGAATATCACATGTGCCGAAATATGGGCAAGGAGGGGAAAACGAAAAAGTCAGAGAGAAGATACGAGGACGAGTGAGTTCTCCTTGCTTTACTTCCTACTAAAAAATTCAATCTACCAAAAGTTTATGTGCTATATGCGCGCCGAGACGGAAGAGTCGAGCGAGCGAGAAAAAAAAGAGCGCCGATATATAAGAATATTAGAAACGGACGGGTTTTATTGGGAATTTTACGGCTGCAAGCGCCCGGCCTACTCCGGCCCGTGCCTTCCCAATTCCCAGCTTTCGTGCGCCGCGCCGCGGCCGGCCAGCAATACAACTGATAAATTCATCGATTCCTATAAAAAGTATTAATTTTTTCAAGCAACTCTCCTTTTTGCACTGCCCGCGAGAACACCGTAAATAACGCTCTTTGGCAGTTTTACGTTGTTGTAAAACTCACCGAGGAATTTTTAACGAAATTTCCAATGCATAATATGTAAAATACGGAACTTTATTAAAATGCAAAACCTCCAATTCTGAGCTGAGTTATATGGGAAATGCGGCTTATTTGGAAATACTGAATCTGTCGACGTACATTTTCATCGTACAAAGTGCCGAAATATCGATGTAGCGCTACGTTTTCTTTGCTACCTACAAAAGGTAAGTAAAATCAAATCGAAAAAGTTTATGGTAATATTTTATTAGAATTATTATTTTTTTAAAACCTTTTCGAAAACAGCAAATACTAAAATTAATTATATTTCAAAAATAGAGAGTAAAAAGTTTTAATTTTTTTATTGCTTTTATCTACAAATAATAAAAATACTAGTGTCAATTACCTCGTTCACTGATGCTCGCTCGGTTGTATTTTGATGGTTACCATATTGAATATATTATTTTTTAACAAGTTCATTTTATATAAAAATTTTACATAAAAAAATAAAATCAGAGTTTCATATAGAATATTAATATCTAATTGTTTTATTCTCTGGTAGAAGTTACAACATTTTAAATGGTTTAACGACTATATTTAACGAGGGTCTTGCACGAAATATAGATTGTATTTGCTAATTTTATGTTTCAACTATTTAAGGTTTAATAATCTGATTGGTAATATATGTTAAAGAGGTGTTCCCTAATACGAACCGATTAAAAATTTAAAAGCTGCAAATATCATTCAACAAATGCAGGTTCAGTTCATTAAAAAAATAATTGTTTAAAACATGGGAATGTTTTTTGTTTTTCATTCAATTTTAATTTGGAAGGTTTTATTATCTTCCTTATTCAATTTCAGGGGGAGTTACCAATGCAAAAACCGGTAAAGGTATATTCACTTGCTTATAGATTTCTCGTCGAATTTCATAGATTTATCGAAGATTCAACCATAAATCTATAAACAAGTGAATATAACTTTACCGGGTTTGAAAATACCCTATCTTTGCATTGGTAACTTCCCCTGAAACTGAATAAGGAAGAAAAAGAAACCTTCCAAATTAAAAGCGAATGAAAAACAAATAAAATTCCCACGTTTTAAACAATTATTTTTTTAATGAACTGAACCTGCATTTGTTGAATGATGTTTGCAGCTTTTACATTTTTATTCGGTTCGCAGGGAACACCTCTTTAACATATATAACCAGTCAGATTATTAAACCTTAAATAGTTGAAATATAAAATTAGCAAATATAGTCTACATTTCGTGCAAGACCCTCCTTAATTGTGGTTGCCAATAACCTGCATATAATTCTGGTTAATAAAATATGACTTTTAATCGTTGTTATACCAACTATCTGCTCGTTGTTAAAATAACGTATTAAATGAATATGTTCAAAAAAAAACCTGCATATGATTGCTAATAACAAACTCTTACTCGCGGTTAAAATAACACCTTAAATAAACATGTTTAAAATAACCAGCATATGATCGTGGTTAATAAATCGTGATATTTACTCGTTCAAAAAAAAACAACTATTTGCTCGTGGTTAAAATAACCTGATGAAAATAATCGTAATAATAATAATTCCAGGTGAAAATAATTTTAAAATAATTGCAACAATGTGTTGGATGTACAGGGTGTTCAAAAAGTTCGGATGCAGCAAAATTTCGAAAAATCAATTAGTCGTAAAGAAAAGCGTCGAAAACAAAGGTTTAGGATTTCTACTTTATATATAGGTCAGGTTCGAACTGCACGCTTTCGACGTATCACGACGTATCACTGTCTAATTGTATAGCCGTGACATTAGATTCACGCGTTTTCGTCTTGTTTGACGTTTTTGTTTTTTGTAATTTTGGAAAATGTTACAATATGTTAGATACACGGCAAGGTTATAGGAGAATGGGCTTCAACTTAATAAAATTTGTTCTGATAATTTATATAACCTTAAATTTTGACTAAACCTCGTTACTCGAGGTCGTTTCTGTCAAGAGTTTTAGGATTTTAGGAGTCACGAGTTTTTGTAGCAATCGGTATTTATGAAACTACATGCAGAAAAATCCCTAGTAAAATTTACCAAAATTTAAGAAAAAGTTGATTAAAAAGTTAAGCAATGTTTACTCCAGGTTTGTAAGTAAACTTTACCGAATCCGAAGCGCCATCTTTCTTTCTGCCTCTCTCGCACGTGCTATGGTTTACTTAATAATTAAGTAAATTTTACTTAAGTCAGAAACAGTACCTTTTACTTATACTTTATAAGTAAATTTCACTAGCGATTTTTCTCCGTGTAAGTATATAACGGTTTTTGAGATCGCTGATTTTGAATCCGGCGTAAAAAACTATTTATTTTGTTACTAATTTGTTAGTAAAAATAATTAATTAAAATTTTTATATTAAATTGGGATATCTGAAAAGGAAACTACCCCAACCCGACCTCACCGATTTTAATACTTTTTGGATATGTTGTAGTACATCGAAAAATATTTGACACCTTTTCCTATATAAAAATCTAAAAATTTGTCGACTCTGAAAAGAAATCATCGCATTATAAATAAAATTAAGAAAAAAATAAACATAATTGAAAATTTTTCCAAAACATCCCTTAGAAGGGGTGAACTACCCACCCAGGTAAATGTCGTCGTCAATTGTCTCTAACAATAAAGTTTATTATATTAATAAGTAACGTTAATTACATTTAATTAAGTTTTTTTTTTAATTTGAAAACTAATGGCAAGTATTCGGGCGAATAGTAAAAGTCGAAACCGTTCGTAGGCCACGTGCACGGCTTTCGTAGAAGATCGTCCGGGGCCGCTTTCTTCCTTCAATGACTGTGACATGAATCACTTCATGAAAAAAGTCAGTCAGAAAATGAAAGAAGGCACGGGGTGAAAAACGCACAGAGCCTTTTTCACGGAGGTTTGGCCAAAAGAACACTTGTCTGATCTGCCCTGGTAGAGATAAAAGTATCAAAATTGGCCAGGAAAGTAAAAAATAGGTATTTTTAATTGCTAGTTACCTAACTTTGATGTAACGATTTTTCGGATCATTCTCGCACTATTTTAATAGATTTAACATAACCAAGAAA
>JAWWEO010000002.1:554472-565972 GCA_035582975.1 Ormyrus labotus | reverse complement strand
CAAAAAATTTTCGACCAAACGTCCGTCGACCAAAATTCCTTCGATCAAACGGTTTCGACAAAACGTCCTAGAACCAGTTTAAAAAGTTAGTATTGTGCGGAATGTTACGTTTTCAGAATAATATAAGAAGTTCTTTTATTAGTGTTTTTTGAAAACTTTAGTGTTTAGTAGTTTGGCGTAAACTCCAGACTGAATCGATAGATGAATTGTCATCTAACCGGGCTTAAAACCTTTGATTTTTATTTCATTTAAGGCTGATGCATTTTTTTTTTTTTTTTTTTGTTAAATTTTTTTGGTTTAGTATTTTTAAATTAAGAAACATTCAGAAAATTTGTTAAAAATGTACCAATATTTTGCAGTTTTTCTTAATTTAAATTCTCACTTTACATCCAACGACTAGCCGGGTCGTAACAATTATTACGACCCGGCTGGTCATTGGATGTACAAAGAGCCTAGATGGTCGACTCGACGATTTCTTTTGAATCCGAGTTGAAATGTGGTCCTTTGATGGTTCGTTCTTCGGATTAAGCGCAAAAGCGCAAGGAGCGGATATTTGAAATAATTGTTAAGTCCAAAACTGATTTTAAATTAAGCCTTGATTTATTTTAAAGTAAATGAACCACTCCGAGTTTTGCACAGAGTGGCTATTAGATTTATAAACTCGATGACAAATACAAACAGTTTTTTCGAACGATGTAGACTTTTTGGTACCAGACTAAACAGAGCTTCCGCACTTTACTCAGACGGAATCTCGACTGACTGGGCTCTCGGCGCGGGCCCCTTTTTATATGCAGGTTGTTTTCGCCAAAAAGTCCGTTAACGGTTAAATCCTAGAATCGTGCGTCAATCGATAATTCGCAGAAGTGTTTATGAAGGTACGGGAGTGGGTTCACAAGCGCTGGTCCCTCCTAGTTTTCTACTAGAGTAGGGCTGCCAAAATGATATTAATGCGTATGCAGGGCGATTACAGCTTCGGAGACACGCCCTGGTCCCAAGCGCTAAGACAATTCGTAGGGCGGGCGCCGCAGGCCCAACCCACACCCCTTCCGTACTTGTTCTTGCGCACGTAGGCACCGAATTTTCCTTGAAAGACAATTCCTGGAAATGTCCTAGATCTCGTGCGTCATTATGCATAACGGTCGAAATCTGTTTACAGATTTCGATTTACAATATCTTACAACAATTTTAGATTATTAATTTACAATTTTATGCGTTTTTCCCTGAGCGAGCGTGTACAAAGTTTCATAATAACTGCCGGAGTTATGAGCTTGCGCAATAACAAATTTCGTCTTAGTAAAGTGCGGAAGCTCTGTTTAGTCTGGTACCAAAAAGTCTACATCGTTCGAAAAAACTGTTGTAATTATTTTCAAGTATTGTAAAATATCAAGTAGCCACTCTGTGCAAATTCTGAGTGAATAATTTATTTTAAAATAAATTGAAAGTATAATTTAAAATCAGTTTCGGGCTTAAAATTATTTCAACCACCCGCTCCTTGCGCTATTGCGCTTAATCGGAATAACAAATCATCAGAGGACAACAATTCAACCCGGAGCTGAAAGACATGCCGAGCCGTCCATCTAGGCTCATTCTCCACCCAACTTTGTTACGACCAACCGGGTCGTAACAAGCATGATTTTTATTCAAGCTGGCGCGAAATCGAGCTTTGCGCAAGGAATTTCAAAAATTCTGTTTTTTAGAATTTTCCAATAACAAAAGTTTTATTTAATTTTTGTTTGTTGTTCATTAAATTCTAAAGTGGACATAGAAAAATAAAATAATAATACAAAAATAAATAATTTATTAAATATAGAATAGTTTGAAATTAATTTTGTTGAAATTGATTGTTTTTAATGAATTTCGGATATAATATTAGAATGATAAATTAGTTAGGAGGTAGCTAAGTGCCAATGAATTGACAACGGTTTTTTATCTTGATAACATCGTAAGCTTACAGACTAAAATCAATTTTTTGATTTCTAAGCGATGTTATTGCCGCGAGCAGCGCGCACATACCGAAACTTTGATGCTAATGACATATAATGCACTTGATTTATTTCAAAATATTCGTAACAGCGATATAAAAAATAATAGGGGGTGTCCGGTTTGCCCGCTATGACCATCTTGCCCGGGTTTCCCCATACATTCATAAATATGTAATTTTAAGTAATGTGCATAAGTGTTCTGTACAGGAAACATATGTAGGATTTTGTAAGATTTATAAATAAAAAACTTTAGTAATTGAAATATACGAAAAATTTATTTACATAAAAACATTAATATATAATACGTATTTATGATAATATACCAACTGCTGCGCTTATTCTGCTCGCCTTACTTCATATTTTCAGGCAACGGATCTTGTGTCACGAAAATATTGTTACAAAATCCAACACTTACTCGCTCGAAGCGAAAAACGTGCGGATCAATTTTAAACAATATTAACGCTTATTATGAGACTTATTTATTATTTTAGCGCAAGAACATAAAAATCTTTAAATAAACTTTAAAAAATTCTGGCAAACTTTTTTACTTTTCAAGAAATTAATATTTCTTTCACATTCTTTTATTAATCATTCTCACAACTTCTCGTTCGTCCATAAATATTAGTTTTTATATTAATCAACCGCATGATTCTATCATAATTTCTTTTCGTAGTACCATTCATTACAATATTTACAAAAAACGTACAACTTAAAAAATTAAAATTCGAGGCTATGTTACGCTATACGATAATAAAAAAATGTTTTCGCTTCGCATCGAGCTTTAATGAATATCTTTCGTTTTTTCATCATTTTGTTGCGTCTGATTTTTTTTCGATCTGCCAATTGCACTAATTTTTTATTTAATATCGTTTTCTTAATTTTCCTAAAATTTTGAAAATTTCTTTTAATTTTCGCAGTATTTAAAAATCTTCAAAATTTGTCTAGATCCGTTACGGAAAGCAATGGCAGCATATTAATTTTATATCTTACATTTTGCTCTCAGAACAAAAAAGACGCACTTCGCAAGCTCATTCAAATTATCCGATTTTGTTCATTTTGTTTTAATTTAAATTAAGCGCAAGAAAGGCTCGTTTCACGGTAATAACTAAGTGAACAGGTTCGTTATACGAACATAACCATGCTCCAATAACATTTAACCTTTCTTTTTATGTTATGTTTTTGTTAAATTTTTTTTTTTTATATTAGTGACAATACTTTCTATTGTCCTTATAATAGCAAATTCGCTTTTAAAAATGTGTGCGAAGGCAAAGTACATCAGCCGTTCAAAATATTTCCATGTAATCGCATAAAAGTTTCAATCAAATAAATTTTCGAAAAATTCATGTAATTGTTACCGACTACGTAATCCATCTACAATATTAATCAATAAAGAGAAAACGAGAATAATAAAAATGGCATAAAAGAGATCGCAGTTATCGACAGTACCGTTGCGATTCAAATGAATCCCTACTATCGGTGTTGTCGTAAAAACTTTAAAATCACACATTGAGTCCGCATAAGTTTTGCAGTACGTCGGTATAATAATAATATAAACTGCTTATGGTTGCGTATTTTTACTTTCAATATTTCTCATCGCTTGAGTCAAAATATGACGAAACAAGCTGATAATTATCGTTCATTACTAAAAAGTGAAGCTTTTTAATTCAATAAGCTTTTTCAATATAATTTTTTGTTTTATTTTTTTTTATCGCTTTATAAGAAATTCACGTGAAAAATAATAGCATATATCAATGCGCAAAAATGTATACGCGTAAACTGCTGATTTTTGTCGGTTGCACATATATATATACATGGTTGTACATCTAATACAAAGTCGCCCCGTGTAAATGTTTATAAAGCACCTTTATTACAAAAAGTGTATATTTTGTATCTTTCCTCGTTTTTCAATTTTATTAATAAAAATTGTTTGATATTCTTTCATTTTTATAAACGTGTAAAAGTAGCAATTCTGAGGATTTTGGAATCTGGCGAACTAAATTTCGCTTTGGTATTTAGTAGCGACATCTCATTCATTAATGACTTCTAAAGATTTTGTATAAGAATCTAAACGGCAAAAAGTGACGTAGAAAATTCATGAAAACGTCGATCTCCAAAAACACTGTAAAAGTCGTCTCAATTGTTCGATGCTTTCGAGTTACTATGTGATAATAAAAAACTTGCGACCAACTATGTTTTACATTCTTTTTTCAATTATCATCGCCATGAATCTCATTGATTGAGCAAATAAAACCAAAAGTCGTATTCCGTACAACATTGTGCTTCGCTCGTTTGTGCGTGTTTCCCCCTCAAAAAGCTTTTCGATTATACTTGATTATACGCTGCACGGCAGTGTCATATCTCCTGTACTCATGCTTCTCACAGAAATTAGCTATACATATAGAGAAATTGCTCGAAGAAACAGATCACAAAGAAACGCGTTATCGTTCCCTCTAATATTTTGGAAAGAGAGGGGAAATTTCTCCAACCTCAGTCTTTCCAGCAAAAGCAAAAACAGTGGTACCATCGACTATCAGGATTGACCACATGAACGCTCTGCTGTGGTCAGTGCATCGCTCTGGTTGTAAGTTGTGTCGTTTCTGCTCTTTTTGGCGGCGGAGGTGGCGGTCTTCTCTTTCCAGCAATGGCAGAAGCTATGATAGTTCTGTTTTCATCGGCAAAACGTACACCCGGCTGCCTAGCTGGGCTTGTAACATTGTTACTCGTCGTATACTCTATTGGTGCTGCCGGATCTGTCGCGTAAACATTTTCGTAGAGATTGTCGCAGCCATAATGCTCCTGCACCCAGTTTGAGACGTTTGTTTCGCGATAGTCTGCCACAGCTGGCGGAGGATCTCTAAAACCCAGGACTTCGTGGGGCGTTGTTGTCGTATCAAGTTTGCACTTTTGCGCCACTTGCCACTTCTTTCTCATTACTCGTTGCAAATCTTTGAGAAAATCAGCAGGAGGAGCTTGGTCGGAAGCTGCGAGCTTCTTCGGTGAGGTGAGTCTTGTACTGTCAGATCTTCGCGGCGGCATGGGCTTTCTCTGAGGTAAAGCCGGACTTCCAGGCTCTTGTTGGGGAGGTAAGTTAAAGGAGATCTTCTTGCCAGTGCCAGTTTTAGTCATCTTGGGTGACATCGGAGGCTCCTGTATGGTAACTCGACGCTGCGCTTGAGGACTCGAGGCAGCTTTAAGTTCCGCTAAATACGGTGGCGAGGCATAGTGACTCGAATTCTGTTTCATAGCGCTCCTTCTGACTGTGTCCATACCCGGGTTGGCTTTAATGATGGGCGAACCGTTGTTCTGAGGCTGCGTTAACTGTTGGCTGACATAAATAGGTTCGGACAGTTTCGAGTTTTGTCTAACGAGTTGAAGTGCTACCGGTGAATTTGTTATCTGCGATCCGTACGCAGGTGGAGGAATGAAAGGCGGGGGCTGCTGTTGAATAACGCCAAAACTTGGCGAGCTCGGAGCATAAGTAGGTGTACTGGCATTCGAGCTTGGGTAGGAATTATGCGGCGAAGAGTTCTGTGAGTTGTTTATTCCGTTGTTGAGGCTCGGTATGTAGACCTGAGGATTCACGATGACTCTCTGTTGATTGCTAACGTGCGTGGGTGTTCCGTCGGGTGAGAGCGAGTTTGTAGGAGTGCTCGAAGCTGACTGCTTAGGTTTGGCACGACGAATGGTTCCGGTTTCCCCAACAAGGGGACTCGGTGGTGGTGGTAGACTCGCAAGGCTTAGGGATGAGCCGCTGAGATCTGGCGTATTGCAGATCGGCAGTTCGCCAGGCGCTGGAGGTGGTGGTAACGAGTCGAGAGAAAGGTTCGACCTGAACATTTCTGGCGGGGGTGGTGGCAAAGGCTCTCCGTCTGATTCGATTTCTTCATTGAGGCGCGAAGGCGACGGCGGCGGTGGCGGTAGAGAAGTTATCGAGTCCATCTAGTAAAAAGAAAGATCTTATGTATTGCAATTCGCATAAAACATGAAACTAAACTAAATGGCTTTTATTTTCTAATTGCAGCATTCGATATGAGGTCTAGGAAATATACAATATGAAAAACATGAAGCAAAAGTCAAGCAACTAACCATGCAAGACTGGATTGACTGTATTGGACTAGTCGGCGATTTCAGTTCTTGGTTTTCGTTACGATTATAATTCATTGGACTGGCTCGTTCTCTAACTGGGGTTCCAGGAGGGACTGGGCTAACCGGTGTTGCATTTCCAGATCTATGGTGTCTCTTGAGAGTACCAGAACCGTCAGAATCCGTACCACTTCTCCTGCGGCTGTGTCTACGTGTCAACGTGCCGGAACCCGAGCTCGTCGGTGACGGGCAGTCCGGCTCGTCGCGAACTGTTTCGCCAACCTCCTTCAATTGGCGTGTGATCGATGTCAGCGGTAATTTTGGATTCATGGACGGCTTTCTTTTGATTGTGCCGGTTGGAAACTCTCCGCACTCGAACGCCACCTGTCGATCAAATACGATGTTATTTCTGTTTTCATAAAATTACTTCGATATTTGAAATTTACATGTCAATTCAATAAATGCTTTACGCTTTTATGCATTAAAAATTTAGCGAAGATTGTTACATCTAATTAATTGTATGAAATTCTAAAATAATTTTAAACATAAAGTAAAATGTAACATAGCCTTGGCAATATTACCTCGCAACTACTGGGCGCACTGTCCGATAAGCAACCGCTGGAGCTCGAACTACTCGCACGACTCAGCCTTCCATCGCTGTTGTAACTCTGTCGTTGCTCTGTGCTATTATAGCTCTGCCTCTGAATAGAGTCATAATGCCTGTTGTTCGTCTGCATGTTATTTGGCTGTACATCGCCGTTGAGCCTCGCGGATTCGTTGAACTGCCTCGCATTGTCGTTCGTCGTATTGTACTGCGTTTGGTTGGCAGAAGTCGCTGCTATGGAGCTGACCGAGCAGGATCTTGCGTGCGCCAGCATATCCAGATCTTCCTGTGCAAGTTCGTCAACGAGGGTTCTGTAATTCTCCATGAGTTTAGCACCGTATTTCGCCATGCGAATGCCGACCATCCATCGCTCGAGACTGCTACTGTCCTCGGCGCATAAAAACTTTATGTACTTGGTGGATTTGGCTTGCTGCAAGCGTGGATGCTTGATGGCGAAGGAAAAGTCTGTCGGCGCCTTGTACTTCTTTTTCCATCCGATGCCGTAGTAAACTTGGTTCACGTCGAACGTGGCTAAGCAAACGAGGTCGCGAGCCGTCCGAGCTTTTTCCTTTGGCCAATAGTAAAGGCCGGATGCTCGCAAAATAAAGTGATATCGCTTCCAGCCTTTCTTACTGTCTGATTTGAGGTACAGTGGACCTTCCACCTGTAAAAAGTTCTCATCTTTAGCTTTTGTGTCATTCGTAAAAAGAGGACAACTAAATATGAATGAAACTGTACCTCTGGCACTCCAGTGTTGCCGTTCGAGAAAAACTCCTCGAGTAGAATGTTACGAGAATGATCGTCGTACTCTCCGTTTCCTCGATCCGATGGACCCAAGAGAAATCTCTCAGGTGTAAGAAAGAGTTGCGTCTTATCTTGTCTTTCTAAGAAGAGTAATTTATTTTTCGAGTCTCGAGTCCACAACAATAGATTCTCCACAAGCAGTTCGTGATCCTCGTAAACTCTCTCTGTTGAAAGAAGCATGTATTATTAAGTTATTTTAATTAAAAATAATAGCATTATCTCGAAAACAAATAAATATAATCATCAATTTTAATGGGGAAAAAAGCTCTTACCCATAAATAGGTCAGGTAGATGTTCTACAACAGCCCATTTAGGATCCATTGGCACGTGATTTTTATCGGCAAGCAATCTGCAAACGTGAGCCACGCTCATATTCTCGTCGACGAGGAGACTCTTGCCACTTCCGTCGAGGGTGAACACCTTTATGAAGAGCTTTTGAACGCTGGCTTCGCGCATCTTCTCCAGAGCGAGCCGTATTTTCTCCGCTTTTGCGCGACTGGCGGCATCTGAATATTACATAGGGTAAATTAGTTATACCTTTTATGAGTGTTATTAGAAGAAGGACTAATTAATAAGATCCCAAAGCTAACTTTTAAAATGCAAGAAAAGGAAGATGTTTGTAAAGGGAGGTGGATTATCGCTAATGCTCGCCACGGTAAATATACGCACCCATGAGCTGGTGAGGTTGTTGCTGCGGGGCTGTGTGTATAGCGGTCTGAGGTGGTTTGTGACCCGAACCGCTGCTGCTGGCCGAACTTTCGCTCGACAACATCGACACCGTGTCAGAAAAGGCACTATCATTGTCCGGACTGTCTGTGCGCATTCCTGCAATCAGAAACAAATCATTTATTTGCTGACTGAGACTTCATTTATATCCTTGAACAGTTTGAACTCTTTCAAAGATTACCTTCATTCTTGCCGATGTCTGTGCTTTCTCCTGAAGTGATCCTTCCATTCGTCGACCTGTTCTGCCTCTGACTATCTGAATTTGGTGTCGCCGCAATATCGTTCTCACACCTTTGCTCCAAAGCGCAAAGTTCCCCAAGGATGGCATCCAGATCGACATCTTGAGAATCTGCAAAAAAATGTTTGCTATGAAATTTACGTGTTTAAAAGCTACTAATTAGAAAATAGCAATGAAAAAGGAATCTCGGGCCAACGTATCAGAAGCAATTAAAAGTTTGAAAACCATTGATACTCGGGAACGGGTAATAAACGAAGAAATGCGTTTCATTTACGTATACGCGGCTTTAATTGCAGGTGTTCGAAAATTTAACAAGCGCGTTTGAAGTTGCTTGGATCGATTGTAGCGGGGAAATAACCAATTTTTTGTTAATTGCTTCTGCGAGTTGTATTAAAAACGTATTGATTACTCCTGCAAGTAGAGTTGGCGTATTTTTAATGTAAAGATAAACTTAAATAATCTGAAATGTCAATGATAAATTGTCGCTGCCGTATCTAGCTAGCTATAAAGCTTTAACGATAAAGAAAACAGTGCTCGAGCTTTGGTCGAAAACGATGCAAGCTCGATAAGCAGCAGTAGCAGGGAAAAGGTTCATCGTCGTTTTCGTGGGTGCATTATAAAGTGAGCTCTCTTGCTCGCCCTACGAACCTATACCGAAAAGCACTTGATCGCGTCCCTCGTCTAGGACCTAATATACGACACACTGGCAAACCGACACGTGCTCGAGCGAGCTTTACATAATTTAATTACTCGAAGAATCTCTTTCGCACGTTAACTGTAATCAAGTTTGGCGCACGTCGCGGTGAAATCGATTTGCCAGTAGGTGCGAGAGCGCGAAAAAGAGCAACGAAAAAAGCGCGTCCTATCGACCGCGAGGCTTCGCAGACGGACTTATATATACGCGCAAATCCAATAGCCGAGCTGGCGGAAAGAACGGGGGGGGGGAGGGAAAGAAGAACTAGCGAGCCGAAGAAGAAAATGAAAGTAAATACGGTGCGGTTATAGTGTTTCGGATGAAAAATCTAATGAGAAAGATGATCAGGAAGGATAAAGCTGGTAGGAGCACTCGAAGAAGAAAAAAGGTAATGATTTCCGTAGGCTACAGAATCGAGAGAAAATGTATTTGTTTAAGTATAGTTTCCCTTTAGTCGCAATTCGATAAACATCATTATTATCAGTAATGAAATAATTAAAGACTGTTACTCTTGATTTACAGCATAGATCGACCTTCGCGTATCTTTCTATTATTCATAACCGGAAAAACTACGGCAGACTGAATTTCCATTTAGATTAAAAAGAATAAAGAAAAAATTCGTGGACGATAAAACGAATAAAGCAAATGAGCAGCGGGTATAAATTAAAAGAAACGGAACGGCATAGCGGGAAAGATAAAAAGCCGAAAAAAGTAAAGAAACCGTAAGGGAGATGCGACACCCCTGCGCGTAAGCCAGTTAAAAAGGGGGCGTCATAAATAACGGGTGCTATCTCGACGTGCATGCGAAGAGGTGCGCGTATACGCATGCAGAGAGAGAGAGAGAGAGAGAGAGAGAGAGAGAGAGAGAGAGAGAGAGAGCATAGTCGCTCCGTCGGAATAATCAACGAAATTAGTCGCGGCCGGTTTCCGATACTCCAATTTGCGCTCGCGCGATTCAAGAGCCGACTAAGCACGGAAGTGTCTTCGGAAACGCAAGCCGGTAATTAAATTCGAAGCGCGGTTAAGCACTCTGACAGAGGAGCGGGCGAAAATCGAGCCCCGCCGGATGATTTTAATCTCGAGGATATTGCTGTCTAGTTAGTCGTACCTCTCTCGCTTCCCCCTTTTTTTAAAACTCCTGAAATTAGTACGATAATTAAGCAAGATCCTTAGTTAATAGTAGGAAAGTGCAGATTATCTTTGAGAAATGAAATATCGGCAAACGTAGCGTGCTTACGCGCATGCAGGATATAGAAGAAATTTTGCTTTGTCATGTGAATTTCCTAAAGTGACAGTAAGTAAGACAAAGTACCCAATGGCGAATTTTGAAAGCTATTCATTCGACAATTCAGTGCACGAATATGATTACCGTCGTCTTCGTCTGCTCGTTTATTTTTTCGAGCGTCCGAACACGCCAGAATGCGGTGAATTAGCGGCGATTTTCGAATCTGCGAGCGCGGAAAAGCGTAATTGACAACGAAATTTGCGGCGATGTACTCTCGACATTGGGACAAAGCGTAATATTATCGTTGACAGGACAGCTTGAACACGTGCATGCACGAGCCTTTGTATGCGGTATTTCATTCGCTCGGAGAGCTCACGCGACACTACCTTGGTAGAAAATAAAGCAGTCCTGCTGGTTAAAATATTAAGCGCTAGCTAATTTATTAAGTTAATTAGAAGATTTATATTTTCTAATTTCTGGCTAAGCACCTGTCAGTGAGCAGGCGAGTCGAGACGGGGAGAGATGTTTGTTTGCGCATGCGTAAAACGTTGTGCTCAGCGGTCGCGCAAGACGGTATTGCAGTAGTGTTGAAAGCTAAAAGTTTACCTCTGTAGGTAAACCTAACCATAGATATTTGTAAAAGTTAAATAAAATGTTTAATGAAGAACGGCCAAAAAGTACAGAATGAATAAGACAAGAAAAAGGTTAAAAGAAATAATAGATAAATATTGTAGTGAAATCACAGAAAATCGTCAGTCGATGTAACGAAAAATAATGAAAAATATTGAAGACTGTGCTCTCAGCACACCGTGGTGTACGTTGCTGGCAGTGTGGCGACACAATGTTATCTTAAGAATTCTTAACCTCTAAATTGAAAAAAATTAATTACATTTTAGATTTTGTTTTACTACGGTTTATTAAATATTAAAATAGTTAAATATTAATTAAATTCATTATTTTAAATAATTTTTTTTATAAAAACACGTATAACAGAGCGGCGATGGCTCAGTTGGTAGAGTGTCGGACCTTTAACCAGAAGGACTCTGGTTCGATCCCGACCTCTGTCAAAAACTGACATTGGGACACCACTGTATTTATTTACAAGTGTCTAATAACATCAAAGCTAGTGGTTCGGAATCCACTA
>JAWWEO010000002.1:389122-554372 GCA_035582975.1 Ormyrus labotus | reverse complement strand
CACGCAAGTGCAACAATGCAGAGCCGTATAAGACTCGAAAAGAGGACTTGGGTAGGCTGTAAATATAATAAAAAAAATAAAAAAACACGTATAAACAATGTGTAAATAATTAAAATTGGCCAATATTAAATATATAAATATTTAAAATTGACCACTAAATAGAAAGCAGCCATATTCTGCTTCAAAAGCGTGACGAAAATAGACAATGCTTAGCCAGCAACCAGCCGAAAATAAACCAGAAATCGCACTTCTGGCTATTCGTTGGTTAAAAACTGTGTAAGATTTCTATCAGGGTAGTTCATTCCGTTTTAAGTTACTGGTACGCGTGCAATTTTCCCTCCATCTGAGCAGTTAATTGTGTCAATAAAAATTAGCGATCTAAATACGTGGCTGTCGCTATTAATAAATTACTCTTTTCCCCTGATTTTTAGTCGAAAGGAAATTTAAGAGCAATCGAGTTACGAATAAAGAAAATAAAGTTTACTTTATTCCTTTGTGATAAAAGAGCTTATTTATTCAACAAATGTTAATGCTAATAGATAATCAAGGTAATGTTTTCTCGTTGAAATGAACAAGTGTTTTCATAAAGCACGTTTTCTCGTGAATGTTCACGTCTAGTCTAAGGTAACTACTATGTAAAACTTGATTAGAAAGTACAATGATCGATTAGTCAATGAATTACTTTATTTTATAATGCTTTACGTAACGTATCACCCCATTTAGCAAAAATTTTTCTAATATGACAATTTTCAGTAAAATGCATAAAAAGCGATAAAAAGACTTAGAAGAATTATATATTACCGTTTGAAAGTTGATTATCTCTGTAAAGAAAGTTGTATACTTTTTTCCTTTATTTCAAACGTCTTTTGTTTTAAAGAAGTGGAAGCTGCGGCAAAAATCGAATGATTTTCCGCTTGAAATGTTTTCGACGAAGTAAACAACGTCGTTTGATGTAGTCATTAGAATCCTTTTCAAAAACTTAACCGACAGATTAAATCGTGCCAAGGAAGAGCGCTGAGCAGAGAAACAAGAGAACTAGGAGGGCTCACAGCCTTCGGCTCTTTCGAGTGGAAAGTTGGAGGTCCCGAGAAATTCAGCCGAAATTATTAATTTCCCAGGAGAGGAGAGCGGCGAGTCGTCTCCTCGAAATCGCATTTTCCGGCCGACGGTGACGGTAGTGATGCCCGCGCGAATCGGGAGCAGTGACGAGGCTCGGATGGAATGCGAGATAACTCGGCGAGAATTATCCCCGACGTAATGAGCGCGCGAGCTCTTAAAAAAGCGATGGCGACGCGCGGCGCGATGCTTTTTCGCTTAATTGCGCCCGGCCTTTGAGCGCTTGCGCCTTTGGAATTCGCCGATGCCGGAAGCGAGGCAGTTCGAGGCAGTTTTTGCACGCCGAGCCGCACAGTTGTCTTTGGGAAATCGAGCGCGGCTTTTCCCGCTAAGAACTGCCTCGCGAGCTGCTCCGAGCGCTCAGTCGATGATTGTCAGTCCGGCTGCAATTAGATATAAAATGCACGCTTCGTTGGGGACCGTCCTGCTCGAGAAAGACGCTCGCGGTAATTGCTCCTTTTTCCAAGCCTTTCTTTGCATAACCATTAGATTATTCAAATCCTTTTTATAAGCTCTTCCGATTTCTCTCATCTTTCTATTGCGAGTTTATTGTGCATTTTTTTTTTATAAATAGAGAAACCTGATTCATTTGCTCTTTTCTAAATAGTATCTTACAGATTTTTGCAAATTTGACTTTCAGCTTCGGCGTAACGAATTTGCTGAGGCTTCAGAGACAGAGGGAACAGTCGAATAAATCAGCTCTGCGTGTAGTTGAAATAAAAATGAGTTTACACATTGAAATTCGCCGTTGCAGCTTTCAATGAGTTACGACGCATTTGCATTCGATCCCGCGCTGCACTTGCCCCTCCGCCTCTAAATCAAACGGCTCGTTTTATGCCGCGAAAACAGAAACCGCGCGCGAATTCATTATAAAATAGCTTTCTCGCCAGCGGGGCACAAGGCGCGAGTTATGCGCTCCCTCGAGCGCGAGACGTCGTTTGAGGCTGTCGCCGCTATACGATGCACGTCCACTTTTTTCCCCCGCGATTGTCGTCCTCGAAATCGAGTTTCCAAACTCGCTGACCTCGCGTTTCCTGTCGCCAAAAACGTCGCGCGCGCGCGCTCGAGTTTACTGCACGGCTGCCGGAACCGCGATAGAACCTGCACATCGACGCGACAAACTTTATTTACCTCGGCGCGGCGCATCCGCCCACTCCTCCGCGAGTTGGCCGCTCGCTTCGTAATTGTTCGAAATAAACAATGTGTGTGCCTTAGGCACTTTTCAACTGCGCTGTCGGTCCGTCAGACTTTATGGCGGCCGGGTAAATGTTTAAATTGTTTAATGAACAGGCGGTTAACGAGCTTTTGTCGATGCTGCCTGGCTACTTGGAGTGTTGCTAATTAATTAACTTGGATTTGCATTTATTGCTTCACTTTCCACCGAGTCTACAAAGGCTTGCTTTTAAACACGTGATTATGATGGTTGGCAAATGATTGGAGAAGCGATACCTCTTCGTAATGGTATAGTCCATCGAAAATAATAATTAAAGCAACGAAGCGGTTTTTATCTATTATTTTCAAAAGAAGATAAAAAATATGATAAGGCATTAAGAATAGCGATTTTTACATTACAAATAAGACTGTAATAAGAGCTCTTCCACTTTGTTTCTTTTAAACCGCCGAGCATAACGCTAATTTCTTCGGAGTTGTCGAGAACTCGGGGCATTACCGAGTGCCATTCACCTAAACAACTTGGAACGTTTTCAATAATTTCTTCAGCTGGACGAATAAAGTACAAGTCCTTTCACAGGATAATGCGTAACTGTAATAATTACGAGCGAGCAAACTTTACCGTTACGTATACCGAAGGAGCAAAAGGCTGGAGCCGGGCCAAAAAAAGGCTGCGCGAGATCAGTGACAGGACAACTGCAAAGTTTCCAGAGAGAAAGGACGAGGACGCCAACGAGAAGTGTCGCTCGGAAAAACACCTATGATTAAAAAAACGCACAGCTTTTCAAAGCGAACGCTCGAGGAGGAACCGGGAGAAATACGTGACGGGAATGGGCCATTATTCTCGATGAATGAGCGCGGCGATAATTAATAATCGTCGAAGGGCTAGAGGAGAGAGTACAAGGAGAGTAAACGGTGAATATCGAGACTGCACAATGGAGATACTGGTAGAAACGGCACGAGCCATAGTGGACAATGGGCCACGACGGACGCGTTCGATGGAATTTTAATTTTCCATACTCTTGGTTTCGTCGCCCTTTCATTCCGAGCGCGTTCGAATACTTTCTAATGAAAATCTATTCGGAAGAACGAGCTTCTTTCTAACGCCTGAATTATTTGCATACGGAAAAGAAGAGGAGCATTGTTTTTAGGAACAGCGTGCTGTTTGAGCGAGCGAAGATAAGAGCACAATCAGAGATTGTTTCTATCAATAGACTACCGAGATATATATATATATATAGAAGGTTTCTTAATTTCTCAAACTGACAGTCAATTGTCAGTAGAGGAATTTTATCCCGCTTATTAAATTATAGAATTCATGTAATTATCGTTATTGACTGAATCGTACCTTGAACAGAAAAGTAATTAAGAATACTGTTGCAACTGCCAAAATCACCGAACGTATTTGGTCGGATAATAGTCATTCTTAGTCGCCCTGCTTTTTAAACCTTTGTTTAAACAGCCAATGATTATTTAAATCAGTTGGTACTTTGACGCATAGAATTCATAATGAAGCACTTTTTAAACACACGAGTCGAGCACACTCGAAGAAATTTAGCAAAAAGAAACTTTGTTATTTCACTTTCGACAGCACTTGAAAAAGATCTGAATCCAAAGGTCACATGTTCGCAGGCAAATCAGAAAGCCGGTCATTCCACTGGACTTTCGCCTTGGTGGCAAATCAAAGCAAAAGTCATAAAACACATTTGCAGACAATAGCCAGCACTTGACATCGACGGCACTAAAGCAGCCAAGATTCGCGTCCGGCTTGCTCCTACATTTCCCGCGGGGCCACGCCGGAGCCGAGAACAAAGAAAAAAGCAGCGCGCCCGGCAATAAACAATTTAAAGGGCCGATTATTTTCAATCAGCCTCGAGAGAGCGGACCATCAGAGAGCGAGAGAGAGAGAGCCGGAGAGTTTTGAACCCGATGCGCGGCAGCGCTCGACTACAGCGTAAAGACCATAGCTAAGTGGTCGCCGCCGCGGCTGCTGCCGCGCCGCCAGCACCGCCGCCGTCGCCGCCGCCGCCGGTTTCCTCTACACCTCTCGTCACCGCGCACTCACACTTTCAGCCCGAAGGCGATGGTGCGTGGCATTAATGTGCACGCGCACACGAAAACCCATACTGCTGACTAAGTGCGTCACGAGGCTCGACCGGTGTAAATTACAAAACCGCGAGAGAGAGAGAACGAGAAGGAGAGAGTGCGCCTGCAGTTTTTCAGCCGTGAGAAAGATGGAAAACGCGCCTGCGGAGATAAAGGAGGGAGAGAGAAAGAGAGACAGCGCGAAAATCGTAAAGCCGCAGCCCACGAAACGGCAATTAGAAGCGCGCGGACTTTATGACCTATTATTTTGGCGCTTCTTTCAGCCGTCGCTTTTTCGCGCAGTTGCACGTCAAGCAGGCGCATAAATTATATTGATAAATTTTTATCGCGCTCGCCGGAGGAATGCTGTATAATGGCCTTATACCGATGCGCCCGCAGCGTGATTTACGACAGGTAAATTTTTGCCGAACGCTGATAAACATTTGATAAGAGAAAGTCGCTGCTCCTCGTCCGCGGGTACTTTTCCGCGTTACGGATTTAAATCATTCGGCTCTGCTTTCCTCCGCGAGGAAAAGCAAAAACTTTGTAATTTATCATTGCGCAAGTCGACCTGCATAATGGTACCATTTCGCTGGCTCGATTGCAGAAACGCTGAAAAATGAGATAATTACTCAGCTATTTAAAAACAGAAGCCGGCTGTCCATTACGCTCGCATGTAAGGAATAATTTGAATGCTTGTTCGAGCGCGCAATGAAAGTAACAGTAATATTGATTGAAGAGTAGACAGCAAATATCTGCAAGAGTCATCGCTCTTGTTACTCGGTCAAGAAGCGTTATTGGCCGTCTGGCTACTGCATATTTTGCAATTCAGACTGCTGTTTGAAAATCGTTTCTTTTCAAGTGCCTGCCTATATAATCCGAAATTTAATCTTTCATAAATGATTTTCAACGAGCAGCGTCTCCCTCGTTTGAATACGCGAGGGACAAAATTGCGGGCACTAGACGGGAAAAAAAAACGTCTCGAAGAAGCCGTCATTCTCACGGGCAGCGATTGTTGTAATCGGTGCGAGTGACTGGCCCCCGAGGTTCGTTAACCCTCCCCTGCTGCACTCGCGCGCCTCGTGTCGTGAGCGAATCCGATCGGCTCTGATACCGAGACTTTGTTTTTTGCTACTTAAAGCTGACGCCTGCAAAAAGCCCGAGAATGCAAAAAGAAAAAACGAAGGAAATTTGTGTATAGAGAAATGTCCGGACCGCTGGGAGGGGGAGCTCTAGTTTACGAAATAATGAATGCTCGGCGTCCATCTGCATATCGATAGAGCGATCGGTCAGCTAAGCGAGCTCGTCGAGGATGATCTCCGGCTGCCGATCGGCGTGTTCCGGTAATCGGGCGTATCGATCTACGCGGATAGCCGGCTCGGCTCTGCTGCCAATGCAATTTCCTCTCTCGGTCGCTTGCACGAGCCACGCGATGCATGCAGGCACAGGCGCACACCGACAGGGACGTTTATAACCGATCACCGGTTTACGCGCGCTCTTCTCCCGCGCGATATTACTACTCTCTCCCACTCTATCAAACGCTGCGCCTTATTTGCTTCTCTCTTTTTTCCCACGTTATTTGCCCCACTACCGGCTCCGAGCTTCCGGCACGCTCCCGTATCGCAGCGCCGGGCTGATATCGTTACCGGCGATGCATTAAAAACAATGCCGAATCTCCCGATTGCACGGCTGACGTTGCAACGATAATTCCGCAGATACGTGCGTGCTTGCTAATGATTTTCTAGTGCTTTCGAGTTGATTTTTAAATCAAACTAACGAGCCTGACACAAAGCTAGAAAGTAGAAAATTTTATAAGCTTTAAAAATGATATTAAATCACTTTAATTAGTTAATTAGAGCCAGTGAATAAGCAAAGCGTGAAGAAAAAAAGTTCAAGTCTGCTGAAGGATTTGTTTCTTCTCTGAGTAAGTCATTAATGTACGTTTTAATTTAAAGCTTATGCCGAGTTTATGCATTTTCTTTTGGAAATTTGTTCCGTTCCTTGCTCGCAAGAAGATCAGAATTAGCAGAATTACAGGAAACGCTGGGAATAGCTCAATTTTCAAAGTCGATGCAAGCGTTCCAGGGAAAAACGTCTTCATTAAATGTTCTCGGATAATTGAACGGTGGACACAATTTGCTCTCCAACGAGTTAAAACTGAAGCGCAAAAAAATAGACCCCAAGAGACTTGTTGGACTGTCGCCTACACTTCATCGCCAAAGTTTAAAGCGTCGCGAAAAAAAAACGTAGTAATTGTAGAGAACAAGAGGAAATGAAGGGTAGAAAAAGGTAGAGGAGCCGATAAAACGTGTAGCAATCGTTACTATTAAATGTTTGTCTTTGACTTTCTTTCCTGAAAATAGAATTTAACACTGTTAAAAACGTTTATCAACTCGTTTATAAATTTAATAAAGCGATAAGGGGAGAAAATTGAACATTTGACATTTCAGCGGCGGCGCTATCACCACGAGAGATCGGAATCCGAATGAGTTGGTCGCGAAATTGCGAGAACTCGGCTTGAGCGGCCACAGGGTTTTTATGCCAATGGCAGTGCAGTAGGCCATTCGGAGACTTTCTCGAAGGGCCGAGAGCCTTCGGTGCGGGGCGGAAGATGCGCCGGGAGAAAGATGGAGAGATAGAGAGCCGCAAAGTCGAATAGTCGCGCCAACGGTCGAGCAGCAGGGAATTTCGTCCGTGTATTTGCATTTACACTTAGCTGCGGGCGACTCTTTCTCCGCGCCTTCCTCTCTCGCGAAAGAGAGAGAGAGAGAGAGAGAGAGAGAAAGAGAGAGAGAGAGAGAACTCGTTGGCTCGCCGCCCGCGATGTCAATGACTGCATAAAGTCACCCGGAGAACTGCGCCACATCCACCTCCTCCCGCCGCGCCGCCTGACTTTGACGTTAAGGCGGCTTTACAAGCGCGAGCTGCATAAACCTCCGTTTGCCGATCGGGAATCGTGCGGGAATGCTGTACCTTGACGTAAACTGCCTTTTTCTCACTCTCCGCGCATAATTTAGCATTGTCCTGCTCAATTTATATATACTTTTGGCTTTGCGTGCTGCTCGCTGTAGATCGGCTTATAATTGCTGGGCAATAATTCTCGAGCCAGGTTTATCGTGCTATTTGAAACTCAATTAGTGCAGAGTAATCGAAGAAAAAACTTGTGCTACAGCTGCGCAGGATATTGTAAAATCAAACGATTTTTGTATATTGTATGCAGGAGATTTTGTAATAAAAGATTGAAGGTACGCCGGTTAATAAAAGTCCAAGTGAAGTTATTAGAAAATTAATCGAGGCTGATTTAATTTACGAGGAAATGGAGTCCTTGAAATTGTTTTGAGAAAAAATGGTTACGAAATGCTGTATTCACAGGTCTGTGAAAAATTTTATTCAGAATGAAAGAAGATCTAAGATTGCAAGCACTCGACTCCCGTTTTACGCAGAAAAAGATAGCCTTTCTGTAAAACCGTGGCAAAAGTAAAAGTGGAATACTACTCCGGAGTTGTAATTTCATACTAATATCTTGAAGGTCGTTCAAATCACTATACTTAATTTGCAGAAAGCTATCGTGACACTCTTCTCTTTCGCTGATTCAGATTTTAATACGCTTCTCTTCGCTTTCCTCGCAAATTGCTACGCCAAATCCTGCGCAATAAAACTTTTTTCAATTCAATTTGAAATTTACGAATGAGGCTATACTTTTTCGAAAAAAAATCAAGGCCTCTCCTTAAACACGCGCGGTCCTTGCTTTTTGGCTCGAAAACAAAAAAGCAGACGCAGTGAAAGAGCAAGCTCCGCTTTGTACTCGGCAATCGGCGCTCGGTAAAAGCGCCTTTACACACGGTACGTAAAAGAGGCACCGGCCAGACTGCTCTTTGCGTTTGCGCGCGAAAGAGGAAGAAAGCTAGAGAGGGAGAGAGAGAGAGAGAGAAAGAGAAAGAGAGAACAAGGCACCGATAATTCACGATCGGGTTTAATTAGAGGCCGTTAGGCGAGCTCTTGCGCACTCGGAGCTGTTACAATGAAAAGGACCGTTCGCGTCGTCTGTCTGTATACTTTACGTGCCCGCAGACGTAGAAAGAGAATGAATTTTAACGAGCGGAACATTGAGATAAATGGGAGGAAAAGAGAGGGACACCGGCGTCGAAAGAAATCTTTTGACGCTCTCCCGGCGAGCGGCCCGAGCTTTATGGGAGCTTTATACTTTTTATAATGCTAGTCGAGCTCTTCTTTGTGCTTTATATTAATGTTGTTCGCTTTTGTTTTTTTTGCCCCCCGTTGGGAAAATGGCCCAGTCACTCTGCGCAATATTAATTAAAGTATACTATTGTTTGCAGTTTTTTTCCGCGAGCAAAATTATATTTAGCTACGGGCTTTTTTTAATTTAATTTTTTCTAAAGAACTGAAAATTGCTTGTGTAAAAGTACGAAATTAATTGCTTCAATACCGTATTTTCTGTATCGTTCGCGATAATCGGTTTTGTTACAAAATATCTTAATTAAAGTAAGCAAACAATCTTTCTTAATAAAATGCTAATTAGATTTTTTTCCGAGCTCTGCAGACTGCGATTACTGTACTAAACTAAATGAAATTGTTGAGTATACGCTAATTAGATTGCACGAAAAAAAAATGAAATTACAAAGTTCAAGGCAGCCCCGTAATTGCGACGAACGAAGGCCGTCCGATTAATAATCCTAAATAAGGTAAAAAAGCTTGCCTCATCGCTCGAAGTAATTGAATAAGAAAAAAGGACTAATGGAATAATCGCAATTGCATCAACGAGAGACACGCGCGGATTGATGGCTCTGTCGGCCGATCGGAAACGGACAGCAGCTGTCGGCGCGATCGGTCTTCGGCTCGTCGAGAAAGAATTCGGCCCGTCGTCGGGCATTAGCATAATTTTTGCCGGCGGCCTGCGAAATGGCTCACTTAATTACTTAATTGGCTCCGCCCTCAAACACGCGAGTCCTATCGTGTAATTACTCTCGTGCGCCTGCCTGCACTTGAATCGCGCGCGGGGAGAGAGAGAGAGAGAGAGAGGAGTACACGGAGAATCCGACGACATTCCGTGCCCGACGACGACGAAAAATCGCGAGGTGGCAACTGTAGCGCCTGGCTAATTATAGTCCTGGCCGAACGGTGACGACACTTTTATGGCGGGAAATGTGTCTTTTTTATTCTTTGCCTGAGCAAATATTCGGATTCTTGCGCTTCACTTGAGTGCTTTGCTTTTTTTCAGTTTATTATAAGGATATCTGACTTGCAAAGTTGGCATTCTAAGCATCAAAATGTGACTTTTACGAGAATAATGTGGCATGAAATTAAAGTATTTCATTAATTTTAATTGAAGGATTTCTCTGATGAGAAATAAGCGGGTTGCGCCAGTTAAGACTTTTTAGTAAATTAATTTTTAGCTAATTTCCTTAACTAATAATAAAATTTAATTTCAATACGGTTTAAAATTTGTTAACTGTTAACGGTAGAAAAAAAGAGCGCTCGGCTGCTCGATTAGCCCAGCTCAAACTTTAAAGTTATGCTCGACAAGTCGAGGAAAGTGTTTCAACCTTTTTAGAAAAAATAAAAGATTATAATGATGTTGAGACATGCGCAAAATGAGTGCGTAGACCTCCTCTTAGCATATAACGAATTACTAGAATTACTAGAATATTAACTAGTTCATTGTTAAAAATTTAACGTGTTTAGCTGAATTTTCAACTACAAATTATGTATCTTTTAAACATTTCAGTTAATTTAACATTTTAATAGTTAAGAACCCGCTAAAGATTTTACCTCTATACTACAAAAATTTTATGCAGAAAAGAAAGATTGATACAGATTACAAATAAAATATATATAGAATACCAATATACTGTAAATACTTTTTTTTAGTCGATAAAAAAAGTTCAGCGATAATCATGCTATTTCATTCTTGATAATAATACCCATGTTTTATAAAAAGCTTGCGTCTATTTTCTATCTGCTCCCAAAATATATATAGTCCAGCAAGATAAATATAACATAAAACCGGTATCGCGCTTCAGTACAGGAATGCAGTACGGTTTGGTTTTATTACAAGGCTGCATCTGATCATGCCTGTACCTTACATTTATAATTGAATAAAAAACCGATTCTTTGTTTATTAATTTGACCCGACTTTCACTTGAAAACAGATTGATTGAAATTCATTCAATCTGTTTAATGATATTATCAACGCGAAATTTATGTGAAAAGTTTATAATTCCGCGATTTATTTATCTATTAATTTAATTATGCAACTTGCAGTTATTTATAAGCTATAAATTTCTTTCTAGCAATATTTCAAAATCACTGCAAATTCTCTATTTTACCCTACACCGATTTGCTCATATTTCATAAACGCTTCCGCCGGATATCAATCTATATCTGCACCTATCAGAAATGGAATCAATTCTTCCTATCCATCAATATCATCTGACAATAAGGCACCGGCTGATTGAGTGTCGCCAGCTTTTACTCGCTAAAATACTCTTCACAGTCCTCTATTGTGCAAACTGGAATTTAACCTTGAAAAGGTGATTTTTCATTCTATTCCATCCGAAATATGCAGAGTCTACCAATTTTATCACTGTCGGGAGGTCTATTTTCTGTCAAATAACATTTATCCTCGCAATAAAAAAAGTTTTTTTATCGGGTGAAACATTTTTAAAAATTTCAAAAGTAACACATTCCAAGCACGTTTCCAGAAGCAGGACGTCAAAAAGCAACGAAGCGTCAGTTCCACATCCCAAGGAAGATGAGAAGGGAAAAGCGTGAAAAAATCTCTGAATTTATCGGCGCGCTCGACTGCTTACAAGCACGTGGCAAGACGTACACGACGCCTTACCGGGTGTATAAGATCGGGGAAAGACGCCGCGACGTTTTACGGGGCGCGAGCGAGCGTGTGCGCGTCGGATTGTATATCTCGCGCCACGCCATTGGTCTCTCAATTCTCGTAAAACCCCGGGCCGTAATTTACGCGAGTACATAAAGGCGAGCGAAAGGGTCGCGTGCCGCGTTCAAGGCGCTGAGTCCCGCGCTTTGCGGGCCAACCTGTGGAACGGCCCCGATGCCACCGAACCCGCCGTCGGGTCAGAACGACCGAGCGATTCGTTTAACTTTCAATTTGGCACGTCGCGGGTATCGCCCGCTTCCCTTGCTTGAACATTTCGTCTATATTTTCATCAATTATAAGTTTTAATAAAATCAGACGATAAACTTTTTCGCATTACGAAATTCGCCAGGCCATTTAAAGCGAAGGCATTCCAGTTATTAAATTCCGACGCACACGAGCTCGCAATATTAATGATAGGCTCACAAGTTAGTATACGCAGTGGCTCGTTGAAGCCTGACTCCTCTAAATCACGCGACGTTTTTACAAGCGGTAAAATGCTTAACAACGCGGGCAAATTGAATGTTTTAACTAGATGAAAGCCCCCCGCCTCGGCCGGCAGTGGCGAGTTTCGGTTCTGGCGCACGTAATCGTCGCCGGCCGGCCGCGTGGGACGGCACCCCGAAGCGCAAAATTATCGCGCCGTTCCCACGCATCAGTCCCGTCCGCTCCGTCGTCGCGCCGACGGGAGAGTTGCGTGAATTCGGGGGTACTCGCGCATAAAGGAGACGCGCCACCGCGCCGATGGCCCCAAGTGCAGCTCCATCTCAAGTGCGCTCGCAAGTGCTCAAGGAGGGGCTCAGAAAAACTCGGGATTCTCATCGGGTCGAACGCCCGTCGTTAAGTTCGGCTTGGCCTCGGCTCGTAATCACCGAGAAAATTAAGGATGCTGCAGGACGTTACGCCGAGTGAGGCGTATAGGTTACGACACACTTGACAGTTTCTGTCGCTCAAGCGGCTCAAGACCAACAAAAACAAAATCGTAAAGCTAAAGTCATGCAATGTTGCTTTTTTAACGACTTTAGTTTTGAGTTACTTGTTGGATAGTTTGATAGGTCGAGCAGAGTTTTTACGAGAGAAGCCAAAGCTGATATTGTAAATTTCCATCTGAAACAAGGCTATTTCATAAGTACACTTGAGTTCTAGATTTTGCAACGGCGCTCGGGCTTATTCTGGCGCTGGAGCCTTCGACGGCCAATAAAAGAAAAGCCGGCTGCACTCGTAGAAAAAAGTAAAACAACGCAAAACTCGTTCCTACAGATGCAATCCGAACGGGCAACGGGCAAGATTAAGCAACTCGCGCGCTCAACTTTTACTCGAGCGCGGCGCGCAGGTTCGGCTCTATCAAGCTGCATTTCCGTTTGCGTATTCGCGGCGCGCGTATATTTATTGCGGCACGTTGCGCTAACGGGCGTTTCTCTCTCTCCTCGAGGCTCGCCTCCTAAACTTGGACTTGCCGCGGTATTATCATAATTACAAGGAGGGAAACTCTGGGATTTGAGGGCTGCCGGCTCGGGATAGTCCCCGCTCCTGGCGTGCAGGACTTGGCCAACTCGTAATGACTCGCAATAAGCCGCACGGAATTCGAGGAGCAGGCGAGCTTATCAGCGTGGGCGGCCCGGCTGCTGAGTCTGCGATACTTGACAGGTTGGTATTGCGCGAGTCCCGGCAGCGGGGATGGAGCACGCATAAACAAACCGCGGCCTTTCCGCTTCCGGCAGGGGCGGGGAGTTCGGGAAGAGGATAATTGCCCGTGTATATTTGCCTGGATTTTCTCTTTCGCGGTTCCGTAATGGCTTTTATTAAGTTTAAAGTGCTTTTGCAGGGGTGTACCTTCTTGATTGCCGATCTCACGGGGGGATTCGCTCCTCCGGTATTCTGCATTACGGTGCGCGCGCGTGCTTATTTTAAAAGAGAAAGTTTGCCGCGCGCATTGAGAAGAGAATTATGAATCGATTAGCCAAAGTTCACACGCGCGCCTGTCTCGCGGAAAACAGCTTGAAAGCTGAGCTGAACGATGCTTTCTGATTAAAATTGACGTTTTATTCAATTGATAATTTACGCTTTTTCTTATCGATCAATATTAATTTCAGCCGAGAGCTATAACAGCCTGATCAACTATATTAATGAAAAATTTGACGAATTCTGTAGAGTTATAATTGATAAATTTTCTCTATATAATAGTAAAAAGATTTAATTTGCCTTTCTCGCGCGAAGCTCCATTAGAACGGTGAAACGGCAGAAAACAGCGACAGATTATAATTGAACGCTTGGGCAACTGTCGTGCATAAGAACACACATGCACACGTAACGAGCACGTGACACGTGGGTTCGTGTGCGCCGAAACTCGGCAGACAGCGCAGGAACGACGGCCTATCTCCGCAACTCCGCAGACACGTCCATGGAAGTAAGGTTGACGCTCGGCGAGGCAAGACGTCCAGGAAGGAAAGCCGGAGTCGAGGCGCCCGGTTATACGTGTGCGCGCGAACAAAGGAGATAGCCGAGCGTCTGGCGCGACTCTCTGTCCCCTCCCCCCTCCCGCATGCATCGCTCTTTATACGTCTAGGTGAGCCGCCGCAATCTAATTGATTCTCGGCTGTAATAGGCCTGGTGATAATCGTGCGCCTCGTGCGTGCGTTACACTAATTAGGTGCGGTAATTAATTGAGGGGAGACGTGGTCTACTGACGCCGCCGTGCGAACGGGCTATTAACGCCGCGGCGCAACTTTTTCTGAAATGAAGGCCTATGGGCTTCCTTCGCCGCAGAAACTTATTAACACTTTCGGCTTATCCGAATAATCTTTGCGTACCAGGACATTAATGTGGAGGGAAGCTTGTATTCTCTAAAGAAGGCTTAGCCGATTGATTAAACGATACCGAGCGCTATCGACGCGCGTAAAATATCACTTTCAAGTTAAATAAGGCGAGCTGCGCTTTCGTTTTCTCCTCCTATAGATACGCGCGTCAGTCGAGCGAGCTGGACCCCAATGAACCGAGGCGAAAAAGACGCGACAATCCTCGTCTCGTACACAAAAGAACAGAGCAGCAGCGAGCCTTTACCGATTATATCCTGTCAAGGCGTTGTGTGCAAGCTTAATTAACGAGCGCGGACTCGCGAGCTCGGAATATAAACTTTCGAAAGATTTCACTAAGGGCGATAAGCCGTCGCGAGAGCGAGCGAGAAAGTTGGACAAAGTTCAAGCCTACACACGATGCCCGCAACACAAACGCTACTTTATATATACATAAACGATCTCCGGGAGATGGAGCGTAGGTCGTGATGCAGGAGTGTCTGAGCCGGCCTGCAAGACGTCTTTCCCACGTCTCTTTCCGCGCGAGCACTGATTAGAGCGGCGCGCGCGATGGCCCAATCTCGGCCGGCAGGAAGAAAAAAAGGGGCGCGACGCGAGGCGCTAAGGGGCCAAGGACCGGAGGCGCGGACGGACGCTGATTGCCGAACTGCCACGAAATAACAGCGAGAGTCTTGAATAAACGAGCGAGGAGATTCCAGGAGGTATGGGCGCGTCGGCGAGGGGCGCTTTTTCCGCTGTTTTTGCAGCTGAAAGAAAAAATAATGGGCTCTGCCTCCCCCGAAAGCACTTTTCCAAAGTTTCGCCGAGATATCAAACTTGGCGAGATCCGATTTGATCCGATACTTTGCGAGGAATGTTATCTTAAATCGACGCCAAGTTTTTTCGGATGCGTGATTTTATTTTTACGAGCGCGTAAAAGGAAGTTTGGAGGTGGCGATACTAAAAATAAATCTTATTTACTTTACAGCTGAATGTTTACTCGAACGAAAAAACGAATATCTCTTCTTCGGATGGCGTTGAGAAATGTCTATTTTCGCGCGTGCAGTCATGAATTGCAAGTCAGCGTACAAAGTTTGAGGCAATTTACTAGAATCAATACGGTATTGCTCAGTCACTCTATACAGAAGTTAATATTAGCTCTGGATGGTAGACAGCTTTTTTTTTTTGAAAGAATGACAAAAATTTTTTCTCTCCTCCAGCTCCGTCTTTATTAAGTCAATTTAGTCCAGAGTCATGCCCCTACCATTTGCAGCGGGAGTAAGAAAGCTCGGTACGACCGTCGTTAACTTTCAGCGGTCCATTAAAAAATACGCGAAGCGAAGCAGCCGCCGTAGGGAGTATGTCCCGAGGAAGGAAAACTACACGAGCAGAATTCGTGCGAAGCGTTCAACAAAGCGGTGGTCGCCCGTAGCACAGATATCCAAAACGAGACCGACAGTGGCAGCGGCGGGGCAAAACTCGTGTATATATACAGCTCGAGAGCGACGGTGGGAAAGAGACAGCGGCGGCGCCTCGTCGCGGTCGGGGGGCAAAGGACAAAGAGAAGAAGGGCAGCGCAATAATCCACAGCGCCGTGCGGCGGCGGCGCGTACAATGGCAAAAGCCCGCTTGAGCATAAATCCGCCGATAGGAAACGTGAAAGCCGAGAGCGCGCGGGCAATTTTTGAGGCGCTGCAGCCGCCCCCGCGAGCCAGCCGCGCTATCAAAGATCCGAGATAAGAGCCAAGCGAGCGCGAGAGCCGAGTATCGACACACACACACACACACAATACGTGCCCCGCGGTTCCCGATTTGCCGCCTCGATTCGCTTCGGCTGAGCTCGACTTTTTTCCCGCGAGTCGCCTCGCTCTCAATAAACAAATTGAAAAATATATATGTATATACGCTCGACTTGGACTTTCTCTCTCCGAGCGGTTTGTGTCGCTGCGATTTGCCGTTTCAAGTTTGCGGGCACGGCTGCTCTCCTGCATTTTCCGAGTTCGCTCGCCTCAAGATTTCAGTGCGATACTCGCTCGGTCGCGTAATTTCCATTTGCGTTTCCGCTTTCGATGCGAGTTTTGCCTTTCTCTCGGCCGGTTCGAGAATGTTCAAAAAAACTAATCAATTTTTATGGCAATAAAAAAGTTATCGCCCTGCAAGAATACAGGGCTGCCATTAGGTCGTTAGCTCAGATTTAGGGCCATAAATCATGACATTGTATAGTGAAAATGTATTGCTTCATCGCTCCAGCTAGGGGGTTGTTCCTGCATTCAATGGACACGTGACACATAAGAACAATGAACAGCGTTTTGGGAATTTAGATGAGTGGTTGGTGTCGATGGGAACTGAGAAAAATCTAGCAAATCACGCGGACAAACTTCCCCCCTTTTTTCGTGTCGCTGACGCCCAAAGTGCAGGCGAAAGGATGTGTTCGCTCTGTGCCGTCATGGACGTAACGTACTTGTGTGACTAATCGATTGTACAAATGAAATTGTTGACAAAAATAAATGAACGTAATTTATAATGATTATTCTACAAGCAACGAATATTTGCTTGTTTTCAAATATAAAAGGAACATTCTAACTTTGAACCTGAAAGTTTTTAATCAAGCAAAGCCTTAATTAAATAAATACAGTTTCTCTCACGAAAATAACTTCAGCAACCGAATCCCTGCAATTTCGAGGCTTTATTTCCCATCGAGAAAGTAAATAGCCCGTAGGGATTTTCACGGAAAGCCGCCAAATGCTTTATTAAAAGAACGTGTAGAATTTAACTGGCAATATTTTGGCGGAAACGGGGGCGCGGTCGCGAAGAAAAAAAAGCGCACATCCGAGCGAAAAAGCAGATAAACAAGAAGCAGAGAGTATAAGGGGGGGAAAGACCGGAGCGCAGTGGGCTTCAGAGGAAATCGCTGCGCATTTGGCGGCGACTACCAAATCCGTCAAAGGGAAAGAGAGCGAGAAAGCTGCGGTCCGGAAGTTTCGTTTACGAGGGGGTTGCGAGGCGAGAAACTGGGTCAACACTCGGCAAGATAAATTAAAGCTTTTTTTATCGACGGCTCCAGCCGCGGATCCGCCGATGCCAGCAGTCTCCAGATGTATACGGAGAGAAATGTACGTGTGTGTATGCGAAGTAAACCGCACGATTTTTCTCTCTCCGTGCGAGGCTGGAGCTGGGAGTTAAAAAAATTAAAAATCCCGCAGGCGCGGATAAGGAACTTTGGCTAATTTATAAGGATTACGTTGGCGAGATGTATATAGGAAGATAAACGTGGCTTACCTTCGAGATTAGCCATAGAAATTCTATAGCTATCGATTCTCGGCGTGTTGATGTCCGGATTGTATGGCCTCAGGGTTGCGGAGCTCACATTGTTGAGACTCTGAAACAAGATTTAAAGCGTATTATTAGAAAGCCTTAAGATAAAGACTGCATTGTTTAGATTGTGCGTTTATAATATTTAACGAAAAATTTTCAAATTTCATTTCGTTCCTTAAAAATAAACAAAAGCTACGATTACTTTATCTTCTATATTGCTTTTTCTTCTTATATCCTGACATTTGTTTAAGATCAAGAGCTTACTTTCAGCTGCTTGTGCGAATCCTGTTTTTACCATTTTACCAATGATTCACGGATTTACGTATATAGACTCAGCAAAAATGAAAGCGGAGGTGGCCGGCCGTCAACCGAATACGAAAATCCACAAAAATATAAAAAGAGCTTTGAGAAAAAGCGAGCTTTCCAACGGCGGGGAGCGCAATTAATCGGCGGCTTGGCGCTGACGGAGCGATTTGCCGGCGACTTGGAAATCCGAGGCGACAGCGCCTGGCGGCGGGCTTCCGGCTTTTGAGCCATTAGCCGTAAATAATGCCGCTGAGCAGCTAGCGCGCCCGCTCGGCCGAGCGTGCAGGCCCCGACTCTCGCTTAATCGAGCAGCGGCAGCGCGCGCCGCCGCCGCGCGAGAAAGCTTTATTCCCGGAGCGTGTGCTCCAGTAATAAATGCCTTATTGGAGCTTAAAAAGTAGCGCGCCTCGATGCGCCCGCGGAAAAAAAGACGGGCGAGGCTGCTGCTGCTGCCGGCCGGCCGGCGCTAGACTCTGACGCGATAAGCTCGTTCGTCCGCGTCTGCGGACGGCTAATTTATCGCTCCTCGCCGGGGCGGAGATAAATTTTGGCACGACAGTGCTATACGCGACTTTATAGCACTAATTATTGTGTCCGTTTGGAAAAGCAGCTAAAGGAGCGTGTATCGGGAGAGCTCAAAAATTCCGGCTCGTGATTTATTGCTTGCAATTGTTGCGTGCACACGGTACATTTATGAGCTCGCAGGAGAAATAGAACGTTCCCTTAATCCCATGGCAACGCTGCGCCTGCGTCATTATTTAGAGCGTTACTTTGCATTTTCCGAACTTTTCCAAGTGCGTTATTGACGATTCTGGATAAATAAAGCCCTCGGAAGGCTCCGTGTATATAAATCTGGCGCAGGCGCAACGATAATTTAGCGGGTACGCGGAGAGAACCGAGGTATATTTTTCGAACCGAGGCGGCATTGTCCCATGTTAATACGCCGGCACGCGCGACTAATCACGTTGCGCTTTATAATTATAGCCGTGTGTGCTTTTAACGCTGTATATTATCCGAAAGAGCGAGAGCGCAGTTTCCGATTTCAATTACCAATAAATCACCCGCCGCTTGCAAAAGCTCCCCCCATAATTCAGTGCCGGTCTAAGCGCTGGCCGACCTTATACTTATACGAGAGCGATCGCGAGCGGATCCAGGATTTCGCTGGATATCGTAATGACTTGACGTATTCGCGCGTCGCCGGCACCACGTGGGAGGGAGCTGCCAGCACTCGGCCAGCAGGCGCAGCAACAATTAGATTCGAGCGCGTAAGCCGTCTCTTCCTGAAACTCGAGTCCCTCGCGCGCGTTTAAGTGCGTGTACGCGTAATGCGCCTCGCGACGCAGCCCGTCGAGAAAGCCGAAGATTCCGCCCCGCTTTTCCATTGTCAAGCGTGAGCCAAATGTTACTCGACGGACTGGCTGGCGTACGATTCTCGTGATTCACGCTCTAATTGGGCGCGGGTTTTTGCCGGCGGCGGCCAAAAAAAGCGGTGCGCGGGCCTTTTAAAAGGCTGCACTCTTTTAGGTCAGCGTTATAACAGTTCTTGAATGCAGTGGGCTTTAATTTCTCTCTGCTTTAAAATAGATTGATTATGAATGAAGTTTATTTATGAATTATTATTGATTTTTAATTTTCCTTGTATAATTTAGTTGTTAGGTGCAACAGATACTGTCTCTCGAGAACACATTAAATGTCTAGAAAGCCAAGTAAACATTCTCCAAAGATAGATTTCGAAATTCGAATATTCTATTTCTGAACTACTTAAGACCTCTCCCGAACTAATTGAATCTCGGCTTTGCGCTTAGAGGCTTTAGCTGCAGCGCGCGAAAGCGCATCAACGCGGAGCAGCGAGCAAAGAGCAATTCTCTCTTTCAGCTTTTCCGTCTCTCTTTCTCCGCCGCTCTTCCGCCTCTCCCTTTTTTTCCACGCGCGGCTCTAAATTTTCTTCCCTCGGTATATATATATATATATCCCTCAAGCTTACCTTTTCCGTATCTCTCGCTCGACTTTTTCGAGCTGAAGCACCTCGCACCTCGTTCTTTTTCATTTCTATCTCCCTTCCTGCGTTGTGTCCCTAATTTCTTTTTCCACAGCGGCGAGCCGCTACACTCTCCTTTGTATTGCATCCCGTGGAGAGGAAGAGAGCCCAGGGCCGGGATGCGATTTTCCCGCGAATATATGCACATAGGAACGAGCTCTGGCTTAAATTTTTCATTCCTGCGGTTCTCCGCGGCAAGTTTAAACTTTTCTCTCTTCCTCCCCGGGCTTTTCTCGCATCCGGTAACCGCCCGGGCCGCAGTATATATTTGTTTTCGTCGAGTAGAACGTGCGCCCGTCCACGAGGCGTCTGCCCCGGTACGTCTTTTTAACTTCCGGGCTTTTTTCCTCTTTTTACGCCTACGTCTCTCTCTCTCTCTTTTTTGCTGCAAGGCAAGCTTGAGACTTACACTCTTCGGGCTTTGAAGCCGCCGGGTTTTTCTCGCACCTGCACGGGAAACTAGAGCAATTTTTCAGCTCAGCGCCCAGCAAAGAGCAAACGAGTAATAAAGAAAATTAAAAGTGACTGCTGCTACTTTAATGCTAATTTCTTCAAGTTTTCTTTGTCTGCCAAAGAAAGTATTATCATAAGTTTTGTTTGCATTTGAAAACTTTTGCACGTCTTGCAATTTGCAAGTGAAATAAAATAACAAACTTTATATTATCATAAATTAGCTGATTTTTCGTTTTCGTGACGGAAAAATGAATTGAATGAAATTATTCTAGAATATTATATGATTTTCCATTGTCGTCCTTCAGCCGGGCAGGTCGAATAAAAATCGAATAAAAACGCTGGAAAAACTCGAAAATCTGAGCGCGAAAGCCCCGGCAAAACGTGTCAGTCCTCGGTCACGCGGCTAAGCTCGGGCAAAGCCGCCCCCCGGAAGAAAGTTGCCGCTTACGGGTACACGACGGCCCCTGAATAAGAGATGGAAGAGGCCGCGCATATAACCTTACGGAGCGCGTCTCGCGGCATCGATATTGTCGCGTCCCTCTCTCTTTCAGGCATAAAAGCACGCGAAATTTGCCCGGCGCGCGCGTAAGCTTGAATGACAGCTCGTGATTTGAAAGCGGCTGAATTTTTCATGTCTGCTTGCCACCGCCTCTCCTGTCGACGCGGCGCGCCGATGCAATTTTCAGCTTCAATCTTTCCGGCTAACCGCGCGAAATGCGCGCCTTCTCCCGCGTTTCAATTTCTCGATTTCAATAAAAGAGCAGCCCAGACTCTCGGTCCGAGCAATTGCTCCATTCGAATAATTGCACAGCCGGCCGGCTAAGTTCAAAGGTTGCGCCAAGTTGCATTACTCTTTCAATATACGAATACAGCTTTGCAATTTACGGGCACTTTCTACTAAATTTTCTTATTAACTTTTACGATTTGCAAACACCATTTCAAACCTGGGAGAAATGCTCATTGCGCATTCGGATTTATTTTCATTTTCTTGTAGCGTAGACTAAATGCAATTTAAAGATATTTCGGCAATAATTTTAAAGAAAGCTGTTCGTCTGAATTAAATGCAATTCCTCAAAAGGATGACTAAAACTGCAGACTGTCGCAGTGACAAACACGTTTCTTTATGCGGATATAAATTTTGGCGGCAAGGAATTAACCGATAAAACCAGTTTCATTCAGAATTAAGCTCATAAAACCGAAACAACTATTTTCTCTATTTGACCAGTGCCCAGCAGCATTTCAATAAAAAATACTGCCTCATTAAGCTCCTTGTAACCGCGCAATTAACGACACCATTTAAGTTAACGCGCCGTTGAGCGAGACTCCTGACCGATAAATATAAGTAATTAAACACTTACACCGTGTACCTGCCAAATTTAATCTCAATAATGGCAATAGCCCCTTAAATTTTAAAGACGGACATATATGCAGACCTGAAATTGCTCCTCGCTAAGTAAACCCCCGGCTTACGGGAGCAGCAATTAAGTTTTTTTTCAACTTCCTTCCTTCCTGCAGCAGCGCTCGCTAGCTAAATACCGGCAAAAATCCGGCCGAAAAGGAAGCAACTCGCTCTGACGCTAATGCACCGGCAGCGAAAAAACGCGGAAACGAGCTGCCGCGTAATACAAGAATAAAAAAGCTCCCTTCCTTTCTTCCAACCCTTTTAATTCTCTCGACTGCGGGCACAAAGACTCCGGGCTCTACTCACATCCTCCATCGCCTTGTGGCTTTTCCAGCGGAAAAGTCTGTCCATCTTGCTGTGTGCTTTCGGCCGCTGCTTAGCCCTCGAGAAGCGCAGACACGAGAAGGTGCGACATGCCTCTACTCTCCGCCTCGCTCAGGCCGGACGCAGATGCATCGTAGCCCGCGGAAGCGGCTGCTGCGGCAGCTCGGCCGCATCCTCATTGGTCCTCCTCACGAATGGGCTTTTAATGCGCGGGCATGCTGATTGATGACGTTCCTATTTTAAGGCTCCGGACTAGCTTTTCGCTCTTTTTCTCAAAAAACTATTCGCACAAGATCCGCGGTGCACTTGCAATTGGAAGGACCGAACTCTGCACGGTAAACAAACACGTTTTGCTGCACTTTTGCTCCAAACACTTCTCTTTTATTCACTTCCGAGCACAAGAATAAATTCCTCTGCAGTTCCGCGCAACTTTGACAAACAAAATGCAATCAACGAAGTCTAGGAGAATAATTCAAGTCTGACAGTTAATCCGGGGAAGCGAGGTTATCGGGAAATGCAAGAGAGCTGGGTAAAAGAGCATGGTATTCAGCGGCGGAGGAAAAGGTAGGAGAGAAGAAACGCAGCGTCCGAACGAAAGCGAAGCCAGTCGAGCACTGGATGCTGCTGCTCCGCGAGGGCATCAACGTGGAGCCGGCACTTCATCTCCCTCCCTCTTCCTCTCCCTCCGGCGCTCGCGCGCACCTCCGTGTATCTATAGCCCGAGAGGCCGGGCGCATGCGCGGCTATTGATTCCCCGTGCGTATACACCGCGCGGGGCTCGCGCACCAGAGAGCGGCAGAGAGAAAAGGAGCGAGAGAAAACCTTTTTTCGAGCGTAGGAGGGGAGGCAAAAGAGTCGCAGGCGGCGAAGGGACGCCTGCTTTTCCCTGAACACCTGCCTGCCTGCCTGGCTGGTTGCCTGGCCGAGCTGCGTGCTGCCTACTCCCGCACGTCTCATTTAATTAACTTGTAACAAATTATTGTTGTAATGAGACAGAGGGACGCGCCGGTCACGCCGCGCCGGTAAACTCGATTGCGAGCTGACGGCGCGTTTATAAACACGCAGAGCGGCCGCTGAATTTTCGTCGGGGCGCGGGCACGAAGTGCGCGCCGCGCTAAGCGAGTTATGAATCTAGGGAGGGATTTATTAAATTTCGCCCTTGTAATTGATGGCGCTGCCGGGGACGAGCCGCTTTTGCCCGTTTCACGATTGTTGAGCTGCGCCGAAATGAATCAGCCGACTGTACAGTTAATTGAAATCCCCGCGGCATTTGTATACGGCTTGTGACGTGAAACGTTTTGTGCGAAAATTCACTTTTTCATAAAGGACGCAACCCTCTTTCCGCAATTACGGGGGACTAAAAACGCCGCAGTGACAAGTATATGCGTGCGAGAAGACGACTATCGATGAGGATACTCGTTAAAAGTATTGAAAAGAAATATTTGGAAGGCTCCTTGAACAATAGAGCATTAAATCCTCGGGCAAAGCTCAGAGCCGCGGATATCAAAGCTCGGAACTTCGTTACGGGGCGCGATAAGTGCCGAGCCTCCGCACTCGTTCTTCCCCCTCGCGTTTAATAATTAACGGGCGGAGGAGAGAGAGAGCTGCAGGAAAGAAAAACCGACGAAAAAGGCAGGAGAAGAGCCTGTTTACGCGCTTGAGCCCTTGCCGTAGGTGGTTCGGGGGGCCGGCGCCGAGAGCCGAGGGAGCTGCCGAGCTAACCTCCCCCCCGCGAGATCTCGCTCAGGTGCCGCATTGGAATCCACTCGTGCGTGCAGCCGCCACTCTGCGTATGCGCGCAAGCCCGCAGGGGGGCTTAACCTTTGCATCCGCGGCCCGGGCTTATCACCTATCCGCCGCCGGATCCCCCTTTACATCGCCGAGCCATCTTTTGCGAACGCCGCACCGTTAATAAACCCCGCGCCGCGGTAGTCTATTTGCGGCCTGCGGCTCTTTTTGCGCCGCATGCTTTTTTCGAGGATTGTCTTTCAATTATCCGACTGTCCGCTCGCGACCGAGGAACGGGGATCTTTACGCTGACTTGTCAAAGTCAGCGAGGCTTTGCTTTTGCTTCAATTATTGGTAGTCCGCGTTTTTTGGCTTCTGAGTATTTACAAGCAGTCCAAAGTGTGTGTAAAATCGAACGATTTACGGTTGCCTTTGTAAAAGTTATATTGAAAAGAGGCTCTGCGCCGAAAAAAGTAAAGCACGATTAAATTTAGCCGGCCGTATTGTGCAGCTACGATGAAAAGCTTTTGCGGAAAAATGTGATGTAGAGCGCGATCGACTAGAAGTTCATTAACCAGGCAGCTCATTTCTTTGCAGTAGCGAAGTCTCCGTAGTGCACTAGAGACATGCAGGTGTTCGCAGGATCTAATCTCGAGCTCTCGCTTATCGGAAGAAGCTACGTGAGAGATAAGCTCAAGCTGCCATATACTTCAGGAGTGTTGGAGCTTCTCATAATTGCAAACTAACTTTCAAAGGGAAATTCCGTCGTAAATTTTCGGTGAAGCTTAATGCGCGATATTTTACGGCTAATTATTTCAAAGTGTAAATTAGCTTCTAAATTCAATCCTCGGCTGATAAATTTTACGCTCTCCTTATTAAGATTATCTGGGCGGCAATCTCTTCAATATCACTGAATTTAATAATCTGTAAAAAATGTAAATAAACTTTCTTATACATTTTCTGGAAAAAGTTTAGGATTACTGACGCTAAAAAATTTTAAAGCCGAAATATTTACTTATTACCGCAAAGCAGAAGTTACCGTTTTTTTCAATGCTCTCTTTAAAAACTTGCCAACAGTCGTAAAACTCTATCACTGAACATTCGAAGCGTGGTACAAGGCTGCGACGCAACTTCCGGCGTTTTTTAGCCGCGAGATTGCAGCGTAAAAACGCACGAACGACGTTCGCGTGCAGAAAAAAAAAGCTGATAAAATCTTCCGAAAAGCCGGCTTTTATTAGCAGATAAGAAAAAATTAGGTCGATGATTTCCTTCCTGCCGATGACTCGAGGTCGTCGCTGCTCGAATGATATTGCGCCCTCCGCGTCCGATATTTCAAGGACGCGCGCTCCGCTTTTTGATACGTCGCCCTTATCTATGCGCGAACTGACGTTTCCGCCGGCAGGAAAAAACGAATTAGAGGGCCCCCCAAAAGGCTAGTGGACGAACAATCGACGTCAAAACACGATTAATGCGCCGCCGTCGTCGTCCTCGTCCTCCCGCAGACGCCTCTTTGATTTTACCCGCCTTGATCGATGCCGCGATATAATGGCCTTCGACGAAAGGGAAGGACGGGCTTTCGACCCCCTCAAGGCAAATATGTGCCTTTTTCTATTTGGGGCAAGGGAATTTTTTTCTCCCCCATAGACTCTTTGATGCATATCACTTTTCACGCATTGTTTAAGACTTTTATGCCAATGTACATTAAAGCTGAAATGTAGGTCGAAGCTGGAAAATTCGAACGAAATCGATTTTAATAAATATCAAGGAAGGGAAAACAAAATATTACATTTCCATAAACTTTTGTCAACCAGAACGTAAAACACGACGTGGACCCGAGAAAATCTGATTAACCGGAAATAGTACGTTCACATTTGCAGATTATTCGATTCGCAGAGCTGATTTATCGAGGGCGCCGTAAAATTTTTGGAGCTTGCGAAAATCCGACAAATACAAATGGCAGAGAAAAATATGATGAATCGTAAAAATGAGAAGAAGCGCGATGCGCGCAGCGACCTCACTGACACAGTAAAATCTGAGCGCACATTTATTTGGCCGCCGCTCAAGAATTGATCGGCGATGCGGCAATCCATTTCCGAATTGGCGAGTAAAATGTTTATGCCCGAAGTATCTCTTGCGTTGCAGAACCGCATTCGAGTGAGTCGCTCGATTGCCAAGTTAACCTAGATGTGACTTTCGATAGACGGGCCACTCCAGCAAATTTCATTTCAATATAAGTACCTATTTTCCAAATCAAACTTTTCCCCGCTCTCCTGCATAGCCCGTATCATTCAATCATCTCCAAATGCTCTTCTGTCTTGCTTCATCTGCACTTGACTCTGCTCTCTCAGCATTACTTGATTGAAATCCACTTAATCAAAGATACTGTAATTACATTTCTGCCGTTTCTTTCTGGAGCTGAATTATTTTTTTAATAAAATATATTGCATTTATGTCTTGCCAATGATCACGAATAAAAATAAATCGTTGCTTATAACTGCGCATTGTTAACAATTTATTCGCTTGTAAATTACTAGTAATGTACGATGTTATTTACTTAAAACGAATAATGAAATCAGTTGATACGGAAAGAATTACGACAGCTCATTGAGGACGCATGATATTCAATAAGTTCGAAGAAACCGAGCGGAACTGACAGTCTATTTACGAGTACAACAAGTACGTACAGATATTTTTATTTATTAAAAGAGAAAACTATTACTTATTAAAAGGCTTTAAAGCAGGGCGCAATAAAATGCAAGGTTTTGATACTCAGTCCGCAGTAGAATGAGCCATTCGGTAACGTAGTATAATGTTGTATAAAGAGCCGAACGATAAGGTCCTTTCAATTACGCCAGGACGATAAGCTACGGTGGCCGGAATGCTCGCTCTCCTCTCCTATCTGTCGTACTGCAGACGCTAATGAGAACTATACAGAGAGAACGAGAGGCGCAGTCTTCCGAATGGTTCGATTAAAGCGCGATAAAAATAGTACCTTAACAGAAAGCCTGCAGACAGTCTATTACGGTACGGTCTTTAAGGAGCTTTCGAGCTAGGTTTTCAATTTATCTATACTTACTCCGAGTTTCCAGGACTTCTATTTGCGGAGTAATTGATAAAATAAAAAAGCTTTCGAAATGCGTCGCTCGTTGAACAGAACTTGACAGATTATTTTTTTTCCGCGTACTACTGGACAGAGGAAAAAAATTGCTTAGCCTCAAACAATGCAAAAAGCAGTAACTATAATTGAAAGTTTTTTCTGAAACAGGTGAAATATGGGTCAGGGTACGACGTCGGACATAAATTTCTAAGGCGCAAATTACAAGCGAGCTGCGAGTCCGGCAATAAACGACAGCGGATAGACTAATGTAATGCGAAAACAGGATACCGCTATCGCATTGTGACATATTTCCTCGATAAAAAGGACTTGCACGCGCGAGTCTCTTACTCCGAGGGCGATTGCACGATATATGTTTCTTCAGCGTGCAATCGCTCTTCCTTTTTGCGCGATTTCGATACTTTTCTCCGCTGATCTTCGCGGAAAAGTTTATCGCCGCCAGTAAATTAGTTTTACGTTCGATTGAATATTTTTCATAATTTACGCACCGACCATAAATTTCCTGTATTATTGCCCCTCTTTTATCGGACTGGCTGGCAGATAGCAAAACTGTTACTGTGGATTATCATTGCGAGCGTCAATAATTTTTAATAAATTTATATTTATTATGCGAGTTTTCATGTAATAAATTACGGACCGTGTTCCATTAAAATCGAGAGCAAGCACAATCCATCGTTTCAAAAGCTTTTACATCTGCAAAACTAAAGTATAAACTAAAGTGACTGCAAAATTCAAAGAAGAAGGAGGTTTGAACTTTATATATATTTCTTTGCAAAATATCAAGAATATCGATATTTATCCATCGTGTTTTCATAACTGATTTTTCTGCACGAAAAACTGCACTAAAAACTTTTACAGCAAAGTTATTCTACTTGTCGAATAAAGAAGCTAGAAAGAAGTTGGGAAATATCCTCCAACGAGACAAGCAAAATTTTTCATGCTCGCCGCCACTGCAGTCGAGATAGTCGATCGTAATTACAAGGAAGAAAGAAAGAAAGAAAAAGGAGCCGAAGATCCCCTTACGCGCGAGACTCACGGAGCAGAGCGAGAAGATTCGCGCATGAAAAAATCGGATCACGTAGCCGCGAGGTGAAATCCTCGGGGCCTCTTTGCAGAGAGCGCACCAGAAAAAGTTTCGTGCGCTGCAGCATCACGCGCCGGCGGGATCCGCTTCCGGCTGCTGGTACGTGTACGGGGAAGCAGACACGTTTCGCCGCGCATTTAATTCCTGCGCGACCTAATCGTCGACTCACGAAAGGAACGAGTCGCTGTCGATGCCGATTAGACCTCTGCCTGGTTCCGTCGCCTTTCTGCTCTGCTCTCGCTCGAGAGCCACTAAAGTCGTGTGCATGCTAATCGCGAACTCGGACGAATGTCAAAATAAATTTCGCTTTTATCGGAAAAATTTCATCTCGCGCTGCAGCCGAATTAGCTGGACACTCGAATTTTCTCATTTATATTCGGGCAGATTACATACTAATTTCTTTGTAGATATTTTCACTCGTTTTAATTAAGCTCGGGATTAAAAATTTGCATCTGTTTAAGCGAGATAAGTGACATTTTAACGTAAAAAAATTACGCGAATGTTTTGGACGTTTTAAAATTTGCTTTTACATTGTGCAGGACTTGTTTGGAATAATAAAAGTAAAAGAAAGTTTCCGATTGCACAATTAAATTTTGTATCAAGGTTAAGACCCCCTAATAACATTTACGATATACGTAATGTCATCATAAGATATTTCAATTAAGCGTATAAAAATGCTCTCTTATTAAACTTACGAAACTTGTTCGCATCCAAAAGCAAAAGTCTTATCGATTCGAAACTTACGTTATGAAAGTGCCGCGTTGCATCGCTCGTAAAACCTGCAGTAATCTAAAGTTATCGTACAACTTACTTTTCCAGTGATCGTAAAATTAGCGCGTAATCCATTTTTATCACTCACCTAAAACAGATAAAAGAAAAGTTACATTAGTACCTCGGTATACCCAATCCAATTACACTTACAGAAATATATATATAAGCTTCGCACAATAACTCGAGAAGAAGTATCGTAAAAGAAAGCCAATAGGCGAGCGCAAAGTACGAGCAATAACAATGGACGAAACTGTCAATTCGGGCCACGTGGCGCTTCCCACGTTCACGCCGTGGCAAATCGAGCGCACGAAAATATATCTCGCGCGAGGGTGTTTCCGGTATTCTCGGAGATCCGCTTTCTCTCTCTTCGTAATCCCAGGCTTCATCGAGAGCGAGAGTGAGTCTGCGGTTCTTAGGTACGCAGGAACTCGCGTCTAAATTTGAACGAATGGCATCGCGTGCACTATATTTACCGCTCGGGGGCGGCCGAGCTTTTTGCCCGTCGCGATGCTTGCCTCTCGGGTGTAGCTCTGTGTGCGCGCCGCCATTTAGCGAGGCACACAAAAGCAAGCCGGCAGACTTTCGAAATCGGAGACTGAATCAATATTTTTGCCCGTAGGCGGACGGGGCAGGATATGTAGACGAAAACATTTTGCCGCGGGAGAGCGAACGCGCGAAAACGAGTTTCATTAAAAAAAAGAGAGGAAAACCTGCCTGCCTTCCTTCCTTTTGCTCTCTTTCGGTTAGAGTTTTTTGTTCAAAAACCCAGGTATGAATATCGTGTAATTAAATTATCGATGCACGAGAGAGTATTGATACAATTTTCGCGAAATGTATATCTCTCTTTATCCTTGCAAAAATCATCTCTTTTCAGATTCCGCAACTTTACAACGAGATAATCCCACGAAATTTACTCGAGCATTAACTTACGGTATTTGTAGTCAGACCCTGCTGTAGACTAAATTTGAATATGATTCATGAACTCGAGATGTCGTATCCAAGACAAAGTGTATAAGTTAGTTTCCGAGAAACAATGCCGTAAGATTAAAGGAAAGTATGCTCTTAGCCAAGTTGAAACAACAAAAAAGCGTGTCTCTAATCCCATGACGGGAGAGCCAAAAGGAACTCGTACTCTACGCAGGAAATGAGACCAGTGTCAAAGAGGGGCGTAATTCGTCGCTATTTCCGGCGTCCTCCGCGTCCGAATACTTGGTAACCGAATAGACGGGAATGATCTAAGATCTCTCGCACCTCCGGGTGGCTTTAGTGGGGGAGTTAGAAAATCAGAAAGCCAAAAATTAAAAAAGACGAAATATCAGAAGAAAATATACCAGAAAAGTAAAAATTCAGTCAGTGTAATTAATCAAAATTGAAAGTACCGACAGATGAAATTGCAGAAAGATTAAAAACATAAAGCTGAAAGTTCAGAAAATATTAAATACGACTGATACCCATTTAGAATTATCGAAATTCTTAAAAGAACGTATCCGAAAATCCAAAACAAGATAGCTGGGAATTCAGAAGTACCAATATTTGGACAACTTTTGTTTGAAAAATTTCCTCTTTGAAAAAACAATTGCGTTAATTATTTTACACAAATTCTATTGAATCATTAAAATATACAAGATCTGAATGTACAAATAGTATTAGACAAATCAAATCGGTGTTCTTTACAAGTTTTTATTTTATGAGCAATGATTGATTACTTTTTTTATCAGTAACACAATTATTTTTAAGACTCAATAAACCAATTTATTTTAATGAAAATATTTTTCCTGATTAAAGCTTTTAGATAATACAAAAAGAATAGTAGGTTTTTAAATTTACACGATACAGCACAGCACAGCAAAATTTTGAATGCATACATGTTGAAGTTCTAAAACCGTCTAAAATTGAAATAAAAGTAAAGAAATAAACAAAATAATTATGTTATATCTTAGATCATTTAAAAATAAAGCTCAATTTATTTTTACACTACTGCTGGGGATTCCTAGAAAAGAAAGCAAAAGAGCCCATAAGTTGCAACGAACGAAGTCGCGCTTTGAAGCATCAATCACCGCAGCACACCCCACAACCACAGAACCCGACGAAAAGCTTTAATAATTAAAAAACAATTAAACAATTAAACCATATACCCCACAACCCCATAACCATAGGAAAAGCATTAACAATTAATAAAGAAATAATTAAACAATAAATCCATACACCACACAACCACAGAACCCGGGGGAAAGCAATCATTATTAATTGTTTATTAATAATTATCCCAATAAGCACACAATTCTAGATTACCAATCAAGTACTCTTCTAGTACTCTTTTAGAAATCTTGAGTGTCTGGACACTAAAGAATTGGAAAAGAATACTAGAAGTATACTTTTTTGGAGGTGTGCTTATTGGGATTGCTTTCACCCGGGTTACGGGGTTGTGGGGTATACAGTTTAATTGTTTAATTTATTGCTTATAATAGTTTAGTGCTTCTCCCCGGGTTATGTGGTTGTGGGGTGTGCAGTTTAATTGTTTAATTTATTGTTTATGATAGTTTAGTGCTTTCTCCCGGTTTATCTGGTTGCGGGGTGTATAGTTTAATTGTTTAATTTTTTGTTTATAACTAATTAAAGCTTTCCTCCGGGTTATGGGGTTGCGGGTGTACAGCTTAATCGTTTAATTTATTGTTGATAATTAATTAATACTTTCCCCGGGTTGTGTGGCTGTTGGGTTGGGTGTACAGTTTAATTGTAACAGTTACATTACATACAGTTTAATTTATTGTTGATATTTAATTAATACTTTCCCGGGTTATATGGTTGTGGAATGTACAGTTTAATTGTTTCATTTATTATTTATAATAGTTTAGTGTTTCCCCCCGGGTTATGTGGTTGTTACAATCCAGCTGATGTTTTTAATAGGGTACCTTTGCCTTCAAATATTTGCGCCAATCGTCCCCCTAAAGCTCGTAGAGACTCTGGATCCAGGCAGTGTGTAATTTGTTATATTATATTCCTACATTGTTTATCAAAAAAGATTCATTTTAATGGCGTAATACAATATTTTCATTTGAATTATAATTTTTGGCTTGAATTAAAAAGTTTTTTTTAAAAGATATTTACTATTAAAATAAAAATAATTAATTTAATTATTAAAATTTTAAAATCAACCGATACACAAGAATAAAATAATAATTTAGCATAAAATTAATGCATAATAGATTATGTAGTGTAGTAGTAAAATTGGAATAACAAAAAAATTACAAAACATTTTAAATGGAAAAAAAAGATTTTTTTTATGAGTGGTTAATGCAAATGCAGCTGTTGATTTAGTATATCGTAAAATTGCTAAACCGTAAGAACAATTTTGATAAGCTGTCAATGTTAGTTTTCTTTGAAGCGATCAGCAAGCTAAAAGCGTATGTACAAGTTTGCTATATTATTGGTCTTAAAATGAAACTGAAAATACTTCTGCTTTTACTTGTTTTCATTTTTGCTCATGGAAACAATAAAGGCTATAGAAGTGAGTATAAGTTTTTTAAATGGAGACATTTAAATATTTTGTACCACTCTAACCTCAAAATCACGACTTTGACATGATTTTTCGGCGCTCGTGGTATAAAATAATGTTTGATACTAGTGTTTAAGTTGATTATCAACTTCCATACCAGTGTCGAAAAGTACTATTAAATTTTGCAAAACTGTAAGAAATTTTTTTTAAAAAAAGTAGAACTCAAAAATTATTTTAGTTTATTCATTTTTAAAATAACACAAAATTATATTTTGAATCAAAATTTACGTTTTATAGGTCACTAAAAAGAGCCAAACCAAATTAATATATCTCTTCATTTCAGAAGTTTCTGTGTTTTTCCCGGATTTCTTTGGTAATCGATCATGTGCAATAACACCTGTTGGCGAAAAATTTTTATATTTTGTACCATGCAATGACTATGAGGATAGAAAATGCAACGCCCAATGTAAATCACGTGTGATACTTTGTGCTCACGAATCTAAGAATATTAATTGCGTGTGTTATTAATTAAAAATTAACTTAGACTGATATTTCGTCTTTCTTAATTTTCGGCTTCCTAAATTTGTACCCCCCCCCCCCCAGTGCTCGCCAGTACCGAGGCGCAAATGATCGTCGAAAAGGAAAGAGCGGCTCTCTGCGCACACAGCAGACGTGACGCGCCGGATTCTTGATTGTTTCGCCGAGGCTCGATTTATACCCTTACGGAGTTCACGCGCGACCGGCGCATTACACTCCACGGTGCTTTCAGATTGCCGAGTTCGACGAGTTCAACGAGTTCAATAATTGTCGCATTCTCGTCTGCGGCTAATTGAGTGTTTTTATTTATTTATTTTTTAGTTCGCGGGATAATGAAGCAATTTTTTAAAGCTGACTAAATTGAGTGTTAGAATTCGTGTTAATAAGCTATTGTGCTTAGGTATCGCAGCTATTCGTGAAGATAATTGCATATTATGCACCGTTTATGTGCACGAAACAATTTGCTCTATAAATACAGGTTGCCAGTTAATTACTGCATTAAGTTCGCGCAATATAGGTTATTTAACATTTAATATCAATTTGCTCGCTTTGCAGTGAAATTAATTCAATGAATTTTCTGAAGACCAATAGGGACACTCTCCGAGTAGCACGTTTCTGACGTAATAATCAAATACTTCGAAACTGGCGAGATTATGTGAAAGGATCGTAACGTGAAAAACACTTAGGTAAAGGGGAAATAATTCGTAAAGCAAGAAAAAAGTAGTCGTAAAGCTTGGTAAAAAGGAGGAAAAGCTGTGCACCCAAAGTCGTTTCGAGGCTCCACTTATAAGCGTAGGCTTTAAAAGATTTTCCTTCATCCTACCCGAGTGCGGTTGAAAGATCGTAAAAAGCTGATCAAATATAGAGAAAAAAGTGCAAAGAAAATTTAACGCGAAAATCTTTTCCTTCGGCATCAAGTCAATCTCACTTATATCGCGACGTGTAAAACTTACTTTTAAATGTATTTTCGTTATTATTATTCGTTATACAAATTTAAATTTTACTGTATAAATGAATTTTGTCCGTCAAGCTTTATTAATAAGTAAATAAATAAAATATAATAACGAAATTTGTCGAAAAATATCACAAAGCAGAAGTTTTTTTCTCGAAAGTCGGTTCGAGAAACTGACTAAGGACAAATGAGCAGTTGTACTTTGATCTGCATAATTACAGAGCAGTGTCTAGGAATACATTAGAAATTTATGAACGCAAATTAACAAGTCAAAGTGTGGGAAACCGGCGAGGAAGACGTGAGTACGCCTCGGCGATCGGCTCGGCTTCAAAAAGATCAGCGAGAAACCGCGGGAGCTCTCGTCGTGCAAACGAGCAGCGCAGTCACCAACAAAGGATGGAGAAGACGAGGCACCGGCAGCAGCAGCAGCAGCCCCCCCGTTAAGGTCGCTCGATCGCACCGCTCGCCGGCTCGTGATGAAGAAAAAGAGATAGACGCGAGACTCGGGGAGAGAGACCTCCGAGAGTTCCCAGGGAAGTCGAGTAAGACCCCGCGCGGTGACCCCCCACCCGGTCACTCGAGGCCCCGAAATTTTCGGACCCGTGCTCTCGAGAAAATTACGGATAGCGTTGCTTTCGGGCGGTCCGTTTTCCCGACGCTGGGAAAAACGCCTACTTTCCAGAGGTTTTAGGAGCCACGACCTATTTAAGACGTGATTAATGATTTTTATGCCGGCGCTTTCGTCCCCTTTATTGCTTCATTTCGTGCTCTTTTACGGTCCAGCCTCTTTGACGATTCGGTATTTATTTCCAGGCCACTTGTTATGACTTAATTTTATTTAATTACCAAATTTAATGAACCGGCAAAAATCTAATAAATTCTTGGATGCCAATCGTTTTTCCCATACTTGTACAATCAATTAGTTGATTACTTTTTTAGCCATTCATTATATAAGAGTTCTTGTTAGATTCTCATAAAATCGTAATTTAATTTGTCACCGACTTATTCTGGACCATCAAAGAGACTATAGTTTTTAAAACTACCCAATATAATCTGTAATATTTAAAATCTCTCCAAGAAAAGTAAATGAAGTCTGAACGTTACAGTCGAGATAAGAAAACCGGAGAAAGTGAACAAAAGTAATGATACCATATCGATTCCTTAGAAATAAACTGAAATAATCTTCTGGTTTGCTGCTTTATCTCTTTCGAGGAAAGATAAACGAGCGTTTTATCAGTACGTATAAAAGAGATGGTTAATATTTGCTTACCCAGCACTATATTACGACTTCCTTCCTACGCTAAAATATCGCGCTCACAATCAGTGGTATTTTGCCAATTATATTCCATCACAGGCACTTATTACAGTCCGCTCTCTCGTAATTTGCTTTCGGTCGATCCCCGCTGAATAATGCTCTTCGATATTGTGTACACGAGGGCCAATAAACGATTCCGTTTAGAGCAGAAAGGGATATTACCAAAAGCAACTAATCTTCCTTTACAAATAACGAAAGCGTGCATCAACAGACTGCCCGAGCCTCATAAATAAGGGATTTTTAATGAACACGGAGCTCCGCTAGCCGCGCACGCATCTAGCCCCATACATCATCCCACAGCGTCCGAAGTAAAATTCTCGCTCCACCGACAGCTGCATTTATAAGCCGTTCGACAAGTCATATATATCCGAAAGCCCGAGGACGAGTTGCGAGCGAGCGAGAAATGAATAAACACGACTCGGGATAAAAGACGTCGCGGAGGGGTTTTTTTTTTTTTATTTTAAAGTGGCGCTCGCCCACGCCCGACTTACTCGACACCTACATCTGTACATACATATATGCATGCGTATTTTTACGTCTTCGTCGCACCCTCGCGCCTTCCTTTCAACGCCGATGGCGCCTTCCGTGTCTCCCTTTGCTCAACCCCGAGCATCTCGAGCCCCCGATAGCTTCTTCGCTGCTTACGGCCAATGAGCCTTCCAAGACAATGATGCGTTATTTTTGCTTTTCCCTTTTCTCAGACTCTGTCGTCGGACCTTGTTCCTTGCGTTTATCTTCTTTCGGATAAATGCCGGCTTGGGAACGCTTCGCTTTCTCGCGCCTAAATTTAGACGCCTTTATGTAAACTGAGTCTGTGTACGCTCTTTATAAATCAATTTTCTCAATTTTTAAACGATATCAATTAAGTAAAAATGAGCATACACATTAAAATTAATTAACCCTTGACGGCGACGTTATTCGAGCTTTAGAGCAACATTTCCCCTCTTTTCTTTATGGTCTCCCTCTTTGATCCTCTGTTTGCAGTACTCTATACGGACGCACAACGCACGCCCTGTTTTTCTTCGCGTATCTCCTCGTGTACACGCAGGGTGGCTCGGGCACTTTGCCCTTCGCCGAAATAGCGGGGCTTTGCTGTTTACCTTTGAAATTACTTCTCTCTCGCATCGATTTGCGGAGATTCATAGCGAGGGAGCAGCGTGTTTACGCTCTTCTTTCTATGGGATATAATTATTGCTCTGAAAATGACGCGCCTCGGCGTCGATGATTAATCTCGCTTCTCTCCTGAATATTTTAGGCAATTTAATAAAATGTCGATTAAAGAGTATTAAAGCGTAATGTTGTCTGTTTAGGGTAATCACAGAAAAGGTGCAGTGTTTACTGATGAAAATCGGTCACGCGACTGCAGAAAGACGAGAGCCAAATTATACGGTTGCCATGACTGCTATTCAAAGCCTGCCGAGTTAAACGATCAAGTCCAAAATCGATGCGACAGATAATCAAGTGTCGGTTGTAAAAAAAGTAACCCGAGACCTGTATTTTCGGGTTCCATGTTGCGGGTCAGGATCGAATGAACAATGGAAGAGTATATGCCTGCGCTCTTCATCTGAACATCACGCAGCTGCCATCAGCCACTCTGATTATCTTGCTTATCTCCTGAATCTATAATTACTCGCATTATAATACTATTAAAACCAAAAAGAAGTCGGGCAATCTCAAGTGAATAAAATAAGTGCATCGTGAAAATTAAATAAATAAAATTTTATCTGATTCTTCTTATAAGGCAAAATAAAAATATTTTACTGTTTTTATGAATCTTAAATTATAAGCGACTACGGAAATAATAATTTTAAAAGCAACCTTGAGTATTAGTAAATAATATTTATTATACAATTAATGACTGAGTGTTATTAATATTTCGCTTCCTCGAATAGAAATACGTATAGAATAGCTGAAAGAAAAAAATCACCCGCTGGGACAAAAACGATGCGGCCATTTATCGGCGAATAAATCGGTGTCCTTGATCCATTATACTCGATCGCCACCTTCATAAATTCGTAAAACGCACGTACAAAGCGCTGAAAACTTTCCTCCGGAATAACGAGGAAAAGCAAGCAACGAATCGGGCGCGGAAACGAGCTCATTTTTCAGCTTTATGCGAGTCCTCGCTCGGCTCGTGCAGCGCCAGATAAAATTTTGACGCGTATCGGACACGTCCGTGCCCGGGAGAATGTCCCCCGAGAGAGAGAGAGAGAGAGAGAGAGCTGCGCGTCGCGCTGCAGCGAATTATGCGCGAACACGCGCCGCTCGGCTCCCTCCGTAGCGGGATAGCCGAATTTCCGGAAAGGAGCTCGGAGCACTGGGTTTTATTATTTTTTTCACGAGTTCGACGTGACTCGGCTCCTCCGAGGAGTCGCACGCCCTCTCGGCTCTAGGACTCGGCTCGACGATTTTCACCGGTGAGGAATTTCAAGGCCGAAGGGTTCGCTCCTATTACTTTTTTATGCGCAAACTTTTAACTTGTGTACGGAATGGGTGATTTCTCCTAATTGGCTTCCCAGGTATACTTAATAAAATAAACTTTTTAATCATTTATTACGAATATAATAATTTTGCAAATTGTAAGCTTGAGTTTACGTGAATTTCTGTAATATAAAATTAACAAATGAACTATTTATAAGAGAAAAAGGCTTTCACTTCAGAAAGTTTAATTTACAATATTCAATAATCTCGGAAATAATCTTTAACACTATTATAACTAAAATTTTTTTATCTAACTGTTCATAAATTAAGCTTTGTTCCTCTTGTGATAGATGGACAAGTGGATTCGAAAGGTCCGCGAAATCTGCCGAATACAAATAAAAAAAGAAAAAAAAAACGGTCAAGCATCGCTTTGGGAAACTTGATCGGTCATCAGTATTCATCGCCTCCGCTCCTCGCGAACGATTCGATATTCCCCGAAAGTTTTTAAGGCGCGTGTGGTGTTTGCAAAGCGGCGCCCGAAGATGGATATACCGCGCTCGTGCGCGCGGAACGTACGCCAAAATTTCGGGCCGTCGACGCGCCTGTCTCCCGCTCTCTTCCCCCGGCAAAAAGAGGGCCTTTGTGCGAACGAGCGGCGCGCAGCCATGAACTCGCCGCGGACTAAGGACAGAGCGATTCCGCATCTGCGCCGTCAAAGTCAACTCTACTCGACGCCGGAGCGGACAGTCGAGAGTGCACTCTTGGATTAATGCGCGAGCGACGACGAGAACGCCCCTCTGTCCTCTCTCTTTCTTTGCGAATCGCTCGTTTTCGTCCCTCTTCAGCCGTAATTTCTCTTTACTTCTTTCCCCCCGCGTACTCGTTCTTTCATCAATGTTTTTCCAACTCTTTAGCTCTGCGCTTTATTGTTTCGCGCTGTCTCGTTGAGTGCGCGATTTCTATTCATTGGATCTGCACTTATATTCCGTTTTGCCCACGTCTTTTGTTGCATTTTCTAATCATTTTTTTTTTTTTACCAATGAATATTGAAACATATATATAGATTTTATTTAAAAAATCTACTATTATATCAATGCTTGATATATGTTTTGGTGGAGTTTGCGTTCAAGTTTTATGGCTTTATTGGGGAAAAAGACGGCAGCGGTCCAATTTCTTTTTCTCCGGTGTCCCGTCTCGATAACCAGCATCAAGCTTCGTATTTTGTTTTGGCCTCCCATAAGTTCGGTCGAACGAGGCAAGTTGCATTGTCCGGGCTCTTCGCTTTCTAGCGTCGTCTTTTCTATTGACCCTCCGCCAGTCCTCTTCCTCCCCGCATGACGCAGAGCGGCTGTCGGCGCGCGCGCGCGTCCATTGTGCAACTCCCGGTCCAGCTGCCGCCCGGCTCGCTTACCGGTTTCCTCGTTTTCTAGCTTCTCGAGCTCCGAGGCGCGATGCGAGAGTACCTGCTTTGAGAGGAGAGAGAGAGAGAGAGAGAGAGAGGCCGGAAGCAGCGAGTCGTAGAAAACTAGAGGCTAGAGTTGGCAGGCCAGCAGCTGCTCGACATCTGCGGATTAGATTCTCGGCCGGCGCGCGCAAAAAGAGATACAAAGAGAGGGTCGTGAACCCTAAATCCGCAGACGACTTTTCTAGCTGCGGCGCGCTCTCAGAAAAGGCTTGTTAGCGAAATTGACCGGCGTGTAACGTGACACTGAACCGCACCGGGTGAAAGTAACGTCCCCGCTGCACCAGTTGGTCATTCTATTATTCCGGGGATACTTTACCTAAGTCTATTATTAGACTTAATGTAAATCAGTTATTGCCAATATCAGAGGTTGAACGGAGTTGAATATTATTTTTTTAATCGCAATTATTAATACTTTATATTTTTATAATAGAAAGTTAATATTTTATTACCAAACAAATTTTAAAGTTCCAATTTAAAATGCACTCATTTTAAACTAAAGAAAAAATTGCCCAAACGTAAAACATCAGCGGTTCCTCCCCTTATCGAGGATCTGTAAAAAGTGGCGGAATAATTCGAAGCAAAACGTCGAGCAAAGAGGCCTCTTAAAAAGACAAATCCTCGGTAAAAAAAGAGCCTAAAAGCCGCGTGCACGCAAACACAAAATCCTTGTACGGCTCTCGAGCGAGGGGCGCGTAGAATATTTAAATGTGTCGGGAGAATTAAAAACGGAAAAAGCGCGCCGCTTGGCAGCCTCTCGACTCGACTTCGTCGGGGGTGGCGGCGATGCGTTTCGGAGAGAGGAGAGCGAAGGACATGCTAAAACGGAGAATCGCGCCCGGCGCACAAAGGGCCAAAGAGCTCCGCGGAAAGAGAGGCTCCTTTTCCGTCGGCACGGCCATTACTCCGGCCGGGTGCGCAAGTCACGAGCTAGCAAAGTGCCGCGATCCGAGCTCCGAGGCCGGGGGACGGGAGTAGCGCATAATCGAGAAAGGGATCAGGCTACACGTGTCGTTTACATTGCAGGCCTAAAGCCGGGCCCTAAGTGCTACTGCTGCGACGCTTTATGCGCTCCAGAGGCTCCAGACGGATTTATTGCTTGCCAAATCCCAATTTCGGCCGCTATGCTAATGTCTTGCGGGTTTAAGGACTTTCCACCGGCGAATCGCATGAATTTAGCATGCTCGTCTCGTACGCACTAATAGGATTTCTGAGCAGCGAATGCCGGTTCGAGAGACGTTAAGAAAACACCGCCGCCCAATGGAGCGGTCTTGGCAGAATTTATTAATGAGCGCAAGTGCTATCGTGTATTTCGTTCGAACAAAGCCAAGTGATTTATGAGGCTTATTGAAATGTCATGCAAAAAAGATGGCATGATTATCGGTAAAATAAAAATTTGCTGTTAAAATTGTAAGTTGCATTGTCTAACGCAAGATTAATTGTGACTTTCTACGTGTGCTAAAGCGGCGCAGCTTAATTGAGTCTTTTAAAAGATTACTGTTATAATCGTTAATGTGAAAGTTGGCCATCCTTTAATTACTAACATAATCTCCGACGAGCACGAAGGAATATATTGTTTGACCATTAATCACAACTGATTTTCAGCACGCGAGTGAAAATTTTTTATAATTTATTATATATTAACAGCAATCTTGATTAAACGTAGTCGTATAAGAACTTCCTTAATTGACAGCGCAGAAAAAATGAAAAGCGAGGAAAATAATGCGAAATTTCAGTCGCTTGGACGTCTTAATCAGATTAGCTGGGCTCGCGAGAGTCGCCGTCGATTCAAAGTCATTTTTTCCAGTCTCCCGGGCATTATCGCTTACGCGTGCGCGTCTTGCCTCAACCCGTTCGCGCTCGCAGCCGCACGAGAGAGAGAGAGAGAGAAAGGAGGCGGCTGGCGCCAGGCAATAATAACTCCTCGCCGCCCACGCCGACTCCCAGCGCCATCTCTTCCGCCGCTACGCACTCACTGACCTCCCCCTCGATGTTTTTTTACTCGCCGAGCGATTTAGCGAGCGCGCGCGCGCGAGGTACAGCGAGAGAGGCGATCGCGCACCACCATTATCGCGAGAAGAGCACTGCACTCGGCCGAGTGTGAATCCGGCGGGCTGGGAAACGGAGATGCTTTTCGGACTGTACTCGCATTGTATTGAAATTGATGCGCGCGCGCGCGCAAGGCCCGTGAGAAATCGAAGAGCGGCCTCGGCGTTGGATTACAGAAATCAAGACCCGATTTGCGATAACAGATCGCCGCAACGATATTCGCGCACGCCCCCCGTGAGTTATTGTTTTGTAAACGGGAGATAAGCGCGGATCTGTACGGCTTTTATTCAATTATTTGTTTTTTTTTTTTTCAAGTTAACTGATACAAGACACGTCGACGATTGCTCTCTCTTCCTCGCTGCGCGTTTCCTTCGATATTTTAATAATTTATATAATATATTTATATGCTAGATCGAGAAGCTGTTATCCGACGGAACACGAAAATCCGAGATATTGAAAATTTCAGACGATATTACAACGGACTATATAAAGGAAGACTTACGATAATCCTCCGTCGAGTTTTAATACCCTGCTTTTATATCGAAAAGGTTACGGCTAGGGGTAGAGCCTCGGCTCTGAAAAACAAGCCAGTAAATAAATAAGTTGCCAATACTAAAAATACAGGATAAAAACGATATTTTATTCTCTCCCCGATCGAGATGAAAAAACTTGCACTCTCGCGCTTAAAAAGATCTTGCTGAATAGGCGCGCGGCCGTGTATTACTTCTCCCTTTTATCCATCGAACGCAATGCCACGGCCGTATACACAAGAAAATCCATAAAAGCTAAAAATTCAAAGCGTTCCTCCGCCGCGGGCTCGCTCCAGCGCCGCGCACGGCAAAAGCTCCAAGAAAATCCCCTCGAGTAAAAGAAAAAACTTTTTACGCGGGAGCCTATAGAAATGCCGGTGCGCGCATAAACAGGCGCGCGAAAATAACTGCCCCATATGCAGTCAAACGCGTACGGTCGAAAAAAAAAAAAAAAACCGGCTGAAACGCCGAGGTGTCGCCCGGCGACGACTCCCCCGCAAACTGCGCTCAACATTTTTCAGAGCCCCATTAGTGCACGCGAATTATTGAGGCCTGCCAGTCGCTGGCTCGTTTCGACCACCTCGTCCCTACTCCAATGCGTGGGCAAATGGAAAAAAATAATGAGAGTAATTCGTTCCTTGTCGCGCGGCTGCTCGTTATATTACTCATTTTTCACGCGACGTTTTACGGCGGAAGCGGGCGACGTTATTTTATATATACACGAGCGAGTGTTTGCTTTGGCAGTTTTTCCATTTTTTTTATTTCGATAGGGTTTATAGCGGCACGTTCCGGGGACGTACAGACAGATTAAATGCAAAACAGATGTCGAAAAATCGAATGCCACAAGGATTTTCGTGTTTCGAGATTCAAGACTGGATTCCTCTTGTCGAACTGGACTCTGATTCCTGCGCTGCAGAATACATTTTTTCGGGATTATCCGAGAAATGGTGTCGTATGTTATCGATTATCGATCAGCTTATTATGTTTATATTTGCATCGATAAAAGTTACGTGCATTATTCAGGTTAAACAAATACGCGTTTGTGCAGAATGTACTTCATGACTATTTATAGATTAGTATTTACTCGGATTAACTGGCAACCGGTTACCTACATTTAACGAGATCGTCATTAAATTAACTTTAATGAGCGTAAGCATTTACGCATTTACTGTAATGAAGAGCTTTTAAAAAGCAGGCAGTTACACTTGTTAATTTATTCAAGTGAATATACCTTTTGAAAACGCGCTCAAATACAATTTGTAATTAGATAGTGTATAATGCAAATTTATTAAAAAATTAATTCAAAGGTAAAAAAAAGTTTTTATTCATTTATAAGGTAGAATAAAGGATGTACGCAGATAAAGTAAAGGATTCAATTTTATTTTAAATGACATTTGCTCCGATACATTTTTAAAGGACCGCAAGTTTATTGTCGCACATATACACGGATAAAATTTATTTTCAGCTCGAAATGGCGCGTACAAAAATTCAGGAGCTCGTAAAAGCACGTCAATTTCCCTGATTCCTTCGCCGCCCGAAAGGGGAGGGAAATTCGCGAACAGGGCGCCCCCGCGCGCACACAAATGCCAGGACACTTCATTCAATCAAGGAATCCGGCCCAACCGGCGATAAACACCGAAATAACGTCGCGACCAGCATAGCTTCAGTGTGTTTACGAGCGTGAAATAGTCCTGCGCTCGCACAAAGGCCGCGGCCACGGGCTCTGAGCCCTCCGTAAACACAGACACGTATACATCAGATACAGTGCACACACACCGTCGGGCAGTCAAGTAGATATTCTGAGAAGATATCGATCTCTCCTAGTGGCGATGTGCGTCCTGACAACGATAAGCAATGCGGATTAGAGCCGCCCTAATCCGTGGGACAGTCGACGACCCTCGTCAAGGTCGATAATTCGATTCGCGACCCATTGTACACTCGATTCCTACCTCGAGGTTGCATCAGCACGGGGGTCGCTGATACGGCTGCTCTGCCTATACACTTTCTGATTTATGGAACGATTTAAAAAGAATACATTTTCCACGCTTGGCCAGATTAGCTGCCGAGTGTTATTGTTTGTTTAGCGGATTTCCACGTGTCAAAATAATATTTTATTGTCGTTGGAACTGCGATCACCCTTTTAAAGCAGAGTTGAGTTATTTTAGGCGAGGGCATCGATATACAATTAAACTTTGATCGTCATTGTTATTTTTCATCACTGCTCCGATCGCGGCTTTTCCTGGAAGCCAATTTTCATTGAAATAAATCAGGTACACGCAAAGATGTAAGTATATACAGTTTAGGCTTTGTCAAGTGCAAAAAGATGACATTTTATACTCCAACACCTTACGCGACTGAAAAAATAATTTCGGAAACGTTACTGGAACAGCAAGTTGCGTCATCGGAGCTGCATGATGTTTAAAAAAACGGCTCCGCGGCTGATTTCAATATCTGAGGCCCTGGATTCGAGCTCTCCCCAAGTCGGCATCGCCGGGAATTATGATAATGCCCGATTTTCCAGGCGCGCGACTCATCGACTGGCACGCACACAAGAGCGGCCGGAGGGGTCTTTGGCCGGAGATTCGAGCGCAGTGTATTCGGGGCACAGCGGGAGAAAGAGCGACAGAGAGAGAGAGAGAGAGAGAGAGAGAGAGAGAGGAAACCCCTGGCACGAGAGACGCGACCGGCAGCAGCCCCAGACAAGGGGGTGACTCGCTCGCCGATGAGTCACGCTTCTCTCCGTCTCTGTCTAGCGGCGAGGGGGAGCCCGAGAGCGAGCGCGGCAGCCTCCCCCGTATTTTTTTATTCCGCGCGTATAAGCGCCGAACCTAGGCAGACGTCTTTCTGATTAAAATTACGTTTTCCTTTTCGAGCGAAGCTCTCGCCCCGCAACCCTCGTCCAGGCGCGGATTCCATTTTCTTTGCGGGCTCTTTAATCTGCTCGCCGAGTCTGCCGCCGCCGCCGCCGCGAGGGAAAGCCCCGATAATTTATGCTGGTAATTCGGGGGCTTTTCGCTTTCCTTTGTCGTTCACGTCTCCGTACAATAATGCGGTTATGAAGGATCGGAATCTCCTCGGGCGCTCTCTCCCGAATTCAACTTGTTCGCACATAAAAGCAGGCGCTCCTAATACACGAACCTGCGACAAATCTGTTTCGTTTACTTTCGGAGATTATCACGCCATTCGCTCTAAAAACACGTTCTGAATACCGAATGCGGAGTATAGTGTATTATACAAAGTAATGAAAAGCTGCATTTCTGCAATTAAAATCTCTGCACGTTATATACACGTATACGCAGTGACTTAAAACTTCCGCATTTAAGTACTTCCCGGTATTGAAGCTGAAGCATTTTCACCTATCGTTAATCTTAATCTTATCAGTCCCCGAGTTCGTATTTTACTAATGATGCTTGCATTCCCTTCCAAGTCGGAACTTCAGTGCGTTATACGCGAGCTTGTCCTGCCTTCCCTGGCTCTCGCATTATCTCTCTCGGCTCGCAGCTCGCTCTCTTTCGTTCTCTCCCCCGTTGCGCTATCTTTTCCTCCGTTTCCACGTGTACTCTCGCGCTTTAGTTTTCATCCGCTAATGACATCTCCGACTGCGTGTGCCCTATCTTTCTCGCGGCAGCCGCACAGTCCTGCGTACATTTGCCTCCTTTAATTTGTATCGCGGTAATTCATTTTTCAGACGCGCGCTTCTCGGAATTAATCTCGGCGCATTTTTTTCCAAAGGGTTTTTTTCATTGCACTCGGTTGGACTGGATAGGAAGGGATTTCGAATATTAATCACCGGCAGAGCTGCCGTTATGTATATAAGCATTTAATTATCGGTAAAGCTATTTCATGAATTTCAAAGCCCGCTCGTTCAGCTATCGTAGAAGAGCATCTACAAAGCAGCGTCGCATTCTACCTGTCGATGCCAATAGCTATATTGAAAAAGAAAATCATCAGCCTGCCCGGGATTAAAGTGCTCGTCACAGTTGGGTCAAGATATTCGATAAATCCTTCGCAATCCCACTTTCATCTTCTTTTTTCCGAGTGCGCATTGCGCGCGCTTTCGAGCCGTACGCCTCCCTCTTCCTTACGGCCAAGACAGGCATCCCTCGTCTCGGCTGCTCGATCCTTCATCTTCAGCCCGAGGGGGTATAAGGCTGAATCGCCGTCGCGTAATTCTCCCCATCGCATCACCGGAAGAAGTACGCAAAGGGGCGAACCGGGCCGGCTTACTCACGCCGCGCGGCAGCTCTCCGCGCGTCTGACGCATCGCGCAGGAATTTCGACTATGCCGGGAGTCCAGACCGGCTCCCTTCGAGAGAGAGAGAGAGAGAGAGAGAGAGAGAAGGGCCGAGGCGGCTGTTGCGTATGTGTGTGTGCGCGGAGGAGGCGAATTATTGGCCGCCGCGCGAAATTGCAGCCGATCACGCCATTAGGCGTTATTTATTGGTTTACTTTGATGATGGGTTTCGTTTCGGCGCGAGAGCTTGAGAGATATTTACGGAATATACGTGTCTGCCGAGAAGTTTTCGCGGATGCGAGTTTAAAAGGGCCGGCAAAGGAGCGCCGGAGCGCTTGATGCTCGCGCCGGACGAGGCGTTTTATGGGATTGCCCTTGGAGGATTTCTTTTCATACACCTCAAACGTTTGAGTTCGGCGCGTCAACGTGGAGGTGGTCGTAATAAAAGGACGAGCGTAAAATTCGCAATTAAATTTATAATAGTTTATCAATAATTTTCATCAACTAGGAATGTTGAGTGTTTCCATTTGAAATTCCACGCGAGCTGCATGATCTAATTTGGTAGATGGTAGTCGAGCGATATTACCAGCGAGCGATAAAGAGTAATAAAACCGAACGTAAAAAGGATGACTCGCCTTCATCTATATTCGGAGCGTCCATTGAGAGGTTCAGCAGCGGAGCCATTAAGCCGACGAAAAAAGATCAGTCTAGCCCTAAATACCGAAAATGTCCTCCGCACCTCCGGAGCGAGAGCCCCGAGAAAGGGCCGAGAAGCGAGAGTTGGCGCACATTCATCCAGAGGCTTCGATCTCCGATAAGAAGAGGCAGCCGCGGAGAGGAGAGCCGCCTTCCGTGCACCATAGAGCCCTCCTCGAAAAACGTGACAACGTCGCAAGAAAGCCGCGCTGATGCCGGCTCATACGCGTATAGACATATATATCCTCGCGGCGCCGGCCGATGATTCAACTCCGCAAAGCAGTCGCGACAGCTGGCCTCGCGGCCGGAGCCTCGGAGCGCGAATCCTTTCGGCGGCCGCGAAACCGGAGCCTCCTTCTCTACTAATTATCTCAAAACGATGCTTCTTGTAGGGCTTGTTTCCGAGTTAATGAAATTTTAGAAACTTCGCGCGGGGGAGAGCCGCGTATATATTTTGGCAAAGTTTGCGGCCGCGACGTCAGGCGCTGCTCGGGCGAAAGAAATTTTAGCCCTGTGACAGCTTAATTGGTTTTCTTCGAGGCGAGGCGACGATATTTTTGTTGCTTCGCTTGCAGTACTCGTACGCTGGACTCGTGCTTTCCAAAATAGAATAGACGCCGCTTGCAAGTGAATTTTAACGTACGAAGCGGTTTCTTTTTGTCGCAAAGAAACATCAGTATTTTCAGACGAAGGTTCGCGTACAATCAATCGCGTAAGCGGCACTGCAGATTAATAACATAATCCATGCATGAATGCATGACATTTTTCTCCGGCAGGCCTGCAGGAGGGTTTAGCAATTTAATAACCCAAGCGAATAATGCGCGCGGCGCGGACAATGCATCCGTCTAAAGTTGCTTGCGCGCTCCAACTTTGGCCGCGCGCACAATGATCAATCGATGCTAATTAAAAGCGCCTGCAGCTCTCGCGTCGGAATTACAGTAATTCATAGTGGCATAAGTGGCGCGGAAACCAGAACAATTTGTACGGTAAATACGCGTGGCAAATGCTAAACGTCCCCCGAGCGCGAGTCTAATAATGCCGGAGCACGCACAACCGGCGCAGGGCACAATGTGCAGGCGTCCTTGTGTACCTTCAATTCCCACTTTCGCGCATTGCTACTTTCGCTCCGACCTCTCATCCGAGTGGCTGCGAGGCATGGTTTCTAACTTCTGCACTTAGTCGCCAACTTTGCATTTTCGAACTTGTGTTGCTGCATGATTCTAAAGGCGGATAAATCAATTAGCTTTCATCATCTGTCGATTGACGTTTACAAAATCTTTTTAAGTAAGTCTAGCCGAGCGACGAAATTTAACGCTCTTTTGCAGGAATCAGTATAGAGCGCTTTGTAGCAATTTGTGTCGTCATTGTCTCGAAGGACCGGAGCTTCCAAGCTTGACAAGACAATTTTTCCCAAGCAGCCGAAATTCCCAGCGACGCTCCTTTATCGTGGTCGGCATCTCGCTTCGGCGCAGGGCTCGTAAAACACCGGGATCCAGTCGAGTCGCGGTGGTCGCAGCGGCGGCGTCTCTTTAGCTCGGAGCGCCGGGCTGACGTTTACAAAGTCCCCGCGGGAGCCAAAGTTCAAGCGCGCGCCGCCGCACGCCGACGTCGATGTCTCCCGTGAGGTGTCCCGCGGCCGGGTACGACCTCGTAAAACCGTAGGCGCGCTGGAGCCCCGGGAACGGCAGCCGTGCCGCAGACATGCTCGACATTTTCGGGGCTCGTTGCGCGATGCTCGCGTGTGCACGCACTTTCATTATCGCGACCGCGCCGTGACGTGTTCGCCGCGCGCTGCACACACGACTTTCTTCGGATGACCGGCGTTATGAGTCAATGTGGAAGTCCCGTTACACAATGCCCAAGTTTTTTTTTTTTTTGGGGCGTTCATCGGGTACCGAGTCACTCGTTGCCTGTCATTAACGTTTCGATCAACCGCTTTAATTGGCTCGATCGATGGTAATAGTTCGGAAAGCAATCAAGCTGCCCGATGCGAAAATTTAATTTTAACCCGATGCCACGATGCGGAAGTTATTATTATCAAAGTGATTCAGTATTGTGAATCAGCTGTTTGGCATTGTTATTACCGTCAAACGTTTGATTTACTTAATCTGCAGAGCTCGAGGCATCCGCAACTTTATCGCAAGCGGAAAACCGTAGAGCAATCTGGAAATAATGCCGAGCTCCCGGGGAATAAGAGCCGCGGCAGCAATGCATTATTTCTTTGTGCGGCAAAAGTTAAAACGAGAAGTGCAGACGGGGGGGAGGAAGAGGGAAGGGAAAATAAAAGCGAGTGGAAAACGCGCGCGATTCGCGGCAGACGCGGGGCACGCCTGAAGTACACGTGTGCCAAGAACGGAACATCGGCTGCAACCGACTGCAGAGGGAAAGAGAATACAAAAGACACGAGTTTTCACATCAGCTGGAAAACAGACGACGACGACTCCAGCCCCGCCGGCCGTACCGCTGGCAGGCTTTTCAGAGTCTACTACCGAAATAGCGAGATGTATGCGAAAAAGAGTTTAAATCGCGGGCACGGAATTTTCGTGCACGGCTCCCTGGACGCAAAAATTATTCGCGAGTCAACGGCCGTAGAGCCCAGGCTCGAAAAGATTCTCCTACGACCGCCGGCACGACGCTTCGCTCGTGCAAATCCGTTTTCGAAAACGCGGCCGATCGACATGCAAGTCACGTACCATTCCTTCGTCGATGGATGAGCTGTCCTCGTCGTAGTAGCAGTCGTCGCTGTCTTCCGGCGCGAGGCCCAGAACTTCCGCCGACTCGTTCATCGCCGGGTAGTCCTGCTGCCTTCGTAGCCAATCCATTCTGCCGACCAACGAAAATCTCAAGCGCAGCGCGGCGCTCGCGGGCACAGATAAACGATTCTCAACACTCTTGGAGGAAAAAATTTGACACTGAGGCACTCGACGCTTTTTTGCCACTCCCTCGAAGCCGGGAGACTCCGATCATTGCTGGGCGAGAGATCGGAGCGTCGCGAATCGATCGCACGTGCGTGAATCTCGGCGAGCAGCCGAGCGCGAAACGCCGCGGAGAAAGGCCGAGTTTTTGCGGACACTCGAAGGGCCGATTGCCAAATAAGCCGACGACGTCCTGTCGGCTTGTCGCGCGAGGAGAGCTTTCCCGCAGAGGTTTAAAGGGCCTTGGGTGCAGCTGACAAGCGCGTGCTGCTTCGAGCGGAGCGCCGCGCAACACAGCCGAACGCGCTTCGGAGGCGAAACACACTGGCCTGTGCGTAGGATACGAACACTCTCGTCGAGGCGCAGCGAGAAGCCGGCCGGAAAGCGGTTGTGTGCTTCTCTCTCTCTTTCTCGCTCTCGCCCCCCTCGCTCAGCTGCTGCTGCTGCTGCTGCTGCTGCTCTCGGTGCCGGTATAGCACGCGCCTGCGAGAGAGACAGAGACGGGAGAGGCCAGGATCGCGAGGTGGAGGGGACGGCGACGCACACGAAAAAAGGGAGAAGGGGCGGACTCTCTGCCTGCCTGCCTGCCTGCCTCGCTTACTGAATTTCACTAAATGAAAGAGCGAGAAACGCAGATAAAGAAAGAGAGACAAGAGAGAGAGAGAGAGGGGTAAGAGAGCGAGGAGAGAGGAGAACAGACAAGGAGCGAGGGAGTAGTGGACTATAGCAATACGACGGGTAAAGGAAGAGGAACATTTCTGCGGATAAGATAACTTTTTCGTCACTAGTTTTATTTTAGATAGATGGAAATATTTGTTATAATTAAATGTGAACGTAGGAAATACGTATGAAATCTCGTTTCGCCATTTACTATTTAATTAAGTGAATACGACTTAATTCAAAACTAATTGAAATTAAACATTTACTGCTGTCGGGCAATCTCGCAAAGGGAAAATAATTCACGAAAATTTAATAAAACTTTAATTTTTTCACTCGCAATTACAGCTAACACTCGTGATTATTGCAGTGCAATCTGCTTCAATGTATGTTTAGGGTGCAGTATATCCTTATCATGAATCTTCGTACGGCGCGAGGGGAGAAATATATATACATTATGCTTCATCCTGTCAGAAAAGTAAAACGCCCATAAAACAGGAAATAAAAATTTTTTCCCCGCCGTCGATTTGAATATTTGTAGAATCCATAGCCGAGCAGTTTTGGGCGATTGGGAAAGAGTAGAAAAGAGGAAAAATTGCAGAGCGAGAGTCGGGGGGTAAAATAATGACGGAGGATATAGTAGGAAGTGCAGACAGAAACGAGTAGTTTGAACCTTATAGATTCTTTCTCTCTGGCCGATGCTTTTGCACGTTTCGTCGTTTTTTGCCTTCCCCTTTCGCCTCTCCTCTCTCTCTCTCTGTATTCTGTGCTGCGCCTACGGCTCTCGGTTCAGGGACGAGATAATGTACGCCCCTGCAAGAGGAAACAGCCGAGAGAAAGAGAGAAGCGAAAGCAACTGCGAGAACAATACTGAGCGGGAGTCGCCTGAATTTATGAGTGTCTGTTTCTGCATTCTTTTATTTCGAGCCCCCGAAAAGGATTGTTTGACTTTTTAACGATTCCTTTAAAGAAATATTTTCCTCGGCAAGGCCGACAACTCTGATAAGTGCGTTTACGACACTTTTATTTTCGCCCGAGCAGTCGACTCATAAAGTTGAAGCTCCGCCATTTTTATTCCGAGGCTGTGCACGGGAAAAGGAAAACCGCAGCGAACGGCTAAAAAATCGCGGCTATTCCGGTCGCTTTATTGCCACAGTTTATTAGCTTCGGAAAGAAGAGAAAGAGAGATTTAACTCGTTCGAGTGTCCAAAATGATAGATACGCCCCTGAGCTTAGTCTCTCGCTCGCTCGTTCGCTCGCTCGGCCAGAGATCGAGGACGAGAGGGGCGTACGCGCGAAAGGGCGGAGGAGGAGATCGAGTACGCATATAGCCCGCACCGCAGAAAGACAGCATTGAATCGGCGAGAGAGAAGCCCGGGTAAAGGAGGACGGCCGGGAGAGAACACGAGGCAGATACAGGCTGCGATAATGGCCGCTAGGAGGAAGAAAAAGCTGAAAATGATAAAGGAACGGCGGATAAAGATAAGGATGAAGCAGCGGCGGCGCGAGGCCTACACTCGGAGAGAGTGTAAGAGGATAAAAAGTAGAGGATGATAAAGGAAGACGGGGAAAGCAGCGAGAGAGAGAGAGAGAGAGAGATGCGTTAGTCACGGTTGCCCGTGGCAACCCACGCGGCCCGTTCTAGCCGCTTGCTTTCGAAATATGTTACCGTTCTCTCGAACGAAAATACATACGTGCGCGCGTAGCGGTTCCGTACGGGCCGACACTCGCGTGTATTTTACCCCGGCAGCTCTCGCCCCCCGGCGCGAGCGCAATAATGCGCCTATTCATGCGCGCGCCGCGCGAGCACTTTTTTTCTTGATGCGTGAATTCGCAGATCCGCGCGAGAGAGGGGGCCTGTTAAATTACGCATTATACTCGCACAACTGTGCGGCGCGGGCGACGCCTGCCCAAGTGCCGCCGCTACGTGTGGTCGTCGCCGTCTTTCGGACGGATTTTAAATTGCATTGCCGCCGCCGTTGGCGAAGGTCGCAAGGATTTTGTATTTAGCGCTTCTTCCTGCCAGGGCAGGTACGCTTTTAATTGTACAATGCACCAGGCGTTTATATTTATCGCTGCGCTTATTAAAAAGGTGGAACTTCGGGGCGAGCTTAATTTCAAAATCGCTCGTCCAGCTGAAAAAGCAGACCGCAAATATTATGTTTTCCTCTAGAAATAAAAAAAAACGATTGGAGAAGCTTGCAAACAAACGAATGTGCACGATAAAGCTGTTAAAGGATTAAAGTTTGCCGACTAAACAAGGAATTCCTCTATAAGCGACAGAGAATTGCGAGATTCCAGCGCTTTCCCACGTGCGGTGTGCTCCCTGCACTTCCGTAAACAGGCACGAGCTCTCGCGCGCAATGCGGACTGCAGCGGTGCGTGCATTTTCGTTATATTGGCTGCGTTTAACGCACTCGCTCGCTAAAAGCAATCGCGCCGCACGCAGGCGGCTGCCGACCGTCGGCGCGGCGAGTTAATTGATTTCGCATTCGGCCGTCGCCGGGCGAAGAGGGGCTGCGCCCACCTATAGAGAGAGAGAGTGCATGTACACAGGGCCGCGCCCGCATCGACGATTGCTCGGTCATTGTCGCGCGGGAGGGAGCGAGCGTACGTGCGAAGAAGAGAAAGCGCTCGAACGCAGCGAGCGATCGAAAGGGATGGAGAGGACGAGGCTCCGGTGCAAGGGTTCACGATGGAGCGACGGCTGGAAAATCGTATTAATTATGCCGGCTCCGATAGCCCAGGTCTTTATCGACTATTTTATTGGACGTAACTGCGTTACAGCCGGACAGGTATTGAGCGGGGCACCGGTCGAGCTTTCATTATTAGCCTCCACGAGTAATCAACGCGATTATCCTGTCATTAGGTTTTACAATGGGCGAACACGAGCGGCGCGGTTGTAATGCATTTCTCTTCCAACGAGCTTTCTAATTTGTACGTCAAAGATGCTAAATATGCGGTCTCACATGATTTTATAGTTTTCTCGAATCGGAGATTAATAATAGGTATTAAGACCACTTCGCCGAAACAAGATGATTACATGGTTGAAGAACAAAACGCATTTATGACAACTGAAATTTTGTTATTAATTCGAGTCGTGCTGCTCGAAGCTTAAAATTGCTGTTTAAACAGTTAAAAATTTACATGCAAAGTAATAAATTCTTAATTCCATTAAATTTAAACAAGGAAGGTTTAATATTCATGAATGAAAGCGATTTATCATAATTGATAAGTCTGCGATTTCAAATAATAACGAAGCTATTATTATCACATTATTTCATGCATAATAGCCTATCGGCGATTAAAATATGCATATTCATATGTAAAAAAGCGCCAATTGCGCACGCAGTTCGAGACAAGATCTACAGCTATAGTTGGAAAAGAACGAAATCTGATAGAGGAATTTTTAATTCACTGCGCTCTGCCAACACTACGGCTTCATCCAGCAGCTTCATTGATTTCCACCGATGATAAGAATCACGGAGAGGGATCCCCCGGGTAATGCGTATCCCAATTTGCATACCGCACGCCGATTTTTTCGATATCTAAATTATACCGACGAGTGCTTTTCTCTGGTCATCCTACTCAAGTACCCTTAGACCTTGATGCAAGGACGACCCCTTTTATTCCTTTATTTCATCAAAAAGAATTCAAAAATAATGTCATTGCTTATTATCTGATTGATTCTTTTTTACGATGAATAGGGAAAGTATTTCGATTTACATGAGAATAACATTTTGCCGAGGCCTTCAATAAAGGCATTGAAAATGGGGTTTGATGCCCGTTGAAGAGAAGTTTTCAAAAGATCCTTACACGAAAATTATATTTTTATTTTATCGTTTAAATCTCTTTGTTCTCCCATAATCGTTGTCCCTTTCCTTATGTACATAATAAAGTTCCTTGGGGAATTTTTACAATTAACTTACTTCATTTATAAAATTTTTGTCATTGCCTCGAATTGTAATACTTTAACTCGTCAGATAATTATGTAAATGTTAATAAACGCTTAATGCTTTTAAACCTGTAATTTAAATATAATTTACATGCGAATAGACATCGATATAGCAAATCAAACTTTTGAAAGCCAATCAGGTTTATCGAAAACTGGTTCTTTCACTTGAGCCACAGATTCAGCTTTATTAGGACCTTTTTCCCGCAAGCACGCAATCTGAAAATCAATCTTTTTTAGTCCTTGCAGGTTAATTCACCTTTTTACAACACAGCGGAAAAGATTTATAAGGAAAACCCTACAATCATTCATCATATTTTTTAGAAATAATATATACACTGAAAAAAGTAAGGCAGTAAAATTTACTAGAAATTCTGGTAATTGGAGGATAGACTTGAATATGAAAAAAATTGCCATAAAATTTGGAAAAAGTACAATTTTATAGCACTTTTTTCATATTCAAGTCTGTCCTCCAATTACCAGAATTTATAGTAAATTTTACTGCATTATTTTTTTTTTAGTTTAGTTATATTAAAAAACAACCGCGCCATTAAAAAAAGTAATATAATATAATAATAAAAAATACAAAAACACTGAAAATAAAAGAGACCAATGAAAAATCCCAAGAATCTCCCCCCAAGGAATTTACAAAATAGTATTTCTGGTAGGAGCCGCCAAAAATAAAAATGTTTTCGTATAATAAAGTCTGGCCCTAATCAGTATTCCAAGAAAGGCCATTTGCACCGATAAAGATGCGCCGTTCCCCTTCTACCCATTTTTATCTGCAGCTCCTCAAGCGCGCACTTCCCCGAGCGCACCGTAATTTGCTATCCTAATGCTCTCTCTCGTTTCTCCGGGATATCTCAGCCGCGCTATCTTTTCCTCTGTTAGTAGACGCGCCGGCTTCCGAGGCTCCGCTCGAGAGAGCGAGCGAACCGCTCGATAATAACCCATAAACTCGAGAGTCCGCGTAATTCGTTCTTATTTCCTTCGCGTATCCTCTCTCCTCCTATATACCGCGCGCCGATCAGACGAGCGGAGATTTCTTTTTTCTAACCATCACGCCTATATGGGGCATTATGCTTTAGATTTTAGAAAATTCATTTCGAGTTATTTTAAACGCAGTATTTCAAATACCTCGAGCAGAACGATTAATTAAAAACTTTATTTTCTGGATTTGTAAATTTGCCGGAAAAATAATATTCTTATATAAATTAAAAAGTGTGATTGTACTGCCCGATATAGTAAATATTGAAAATCATTTTGTTTCTCCTGCATGCATTCATTCTCGAAAACTGATTAAGTTATATTTGTTTCAAGGTAGCAGCGTCACTTCCTCATTAAGGCTCATTCACTTATCTGCACTTTATTGATTCTAGCGCGTTAGTCCGCTATCTGCAAGAGTGTAAATATCTTAATTCAAAGAGCGAACTCAATATCGTAAACTCGCCGATTACCCGTCCGATACGGAAGGCTCCGTATGGGCTTTTCCCTCGGATAAACCGGCGTCGCAATCTCATTTTGCACGTTTTTTGAACTCGTTGCGTCCGAGCGCATTATAAGCCGGCGGAGCAAAAGAGAGCGTATACACTCGAGGAGAGGAGGCCAATGTGGCAGGTCTATATACGGCTCTCTCTTTCCGCGGCGCGAGATAAGGAACGCAGGCCATCGCGATGCGCCCCAGCTTTCCTCGCATTATCCCCGCGTAAGTCCGCCGCGTATTTTTAGATTAATATGCGCCGATCTCATGTTTTATGTAACGGCTGCTGCTGCTGCTGCTCCTCCATGCACTCGTTTACGTTTATCCGTGAAAGCGTTTCTCTAGCTTTCATTAGGGACGAGCCCCGAGCTCCCGCACCAGTTAACTCGATCGTCGACGTACGCATTTGCCCGAGAGCTCAGCTGCCCGCGAGTCGAAAGCATACGTGTACGCTTTGCCCGAGATGCGTTAGTCGAACGATTGCCCGGCTGTATGCGTTTATCATGCAAATACGCCCAGGCGATTTTTCATGCATTCCCTGATTATTACGGGCGATGGAGCGATGCGTTTGAAAATTCAATCGTGCACTCTTGTTTCACGGCTCGATTGATTTACTTTCACGAATTTGTTGCAGTTCGTGTCTTTGAAATGTTCAGTTCGTAATCGCTAAATGTAGATTGAAACCTCCTGTACGATAAAAAAAATTGTGCAAGTCGACTGCGTTTTAAAATTAAAAATTTAATTTTTCAATTTACGCAATAGTTCCAAATGCACAGATAACAAAAGTTATTTCTTCAATAAATTATAACTTGTTATGCAATTGCTGTTCGTGATGCCATTTTGGGTAAATCTGATTATATTATGCAGAAGTGAAGGTTTATGTATCTCTAAAAGTAAATCAACGTACATTTAGTAAACGCAATTCAATGAATAGAGAGATGATGGTAAATATTACAGAATTATTATCTACGCTTGCATTGTCCAAATACAATGAATTTTTTAAAACCCTAAAACAGACAGCAAATATTTGCTGATATCTACCTAATATTAATTTTCACAAAGATAACTTAAAATACTCCAGCCAAAAATCATTCAAGGGTCAATCGATCTAAAACATCGTACACCCACTCTAATAAAACTGAAAATTCTGAAAGTACAAAGAAAGGAAGCATAAAAAATATCATCTGCGATATCACTCTCGAATGCTTACGCGGTCACAATGCGTAATAAAGATATTACGTCAATGCGCGAATGAATTCCTCGGAGGAAAAATGGGTCGTCAAGTTGCAAGCGTGCGTTGTAAACTCACCGAGCATGCAGCGCGAAGTGCGCGGAAAAGCTGCTTTCTTTGTGCTCGCGCATATACATATGGAACGATTGCGAAATTGTATTCCGAGCGTTTATTGTGCCAATGCACTTATGATAATAATTTCATGTTTGTAAACTGACGACCGGAGTCAATATTGGAACGTAAACATTTCTTTTGCTGACAAAATTATGTTGCCGCTACTTAATGTCATTGTTGTACATTCTGGCTGGCCTGCATACATTATTAAATGACAATTGCTTTATACGCAGGTTAAGCAAGTTATTTATTCTTCACGTCTTTAGTTTAATTTTGCAATTAAATGTAAACGACTTTTCGAAAAATTCACTTTCCTGGCGAATCTCCGGCCGGATCGATCCAAGAGTGGCTCTTAACAGACGTGTCGGCGCGATCGATGGATCGAGAGGTAGAATTAATAATAGGTCGATATGTTTACGGCGGGAAGAATTCGGCTCGTTATGACGCGCGCGTGTAACCATAATTGCGGGTCTTTCTCGATCGTAATCATCCTCATCGTCCAGCCCTTCGCACGCCCGAGCCGAGCGATTTTTAGCATTCTTTCGAGACGTTTTGGCTTGTAGGGATCAACGCGAGCGCTAATAAGAAAATAGAATGTATATCCCACCTTTCGAAAAGTCTAATTGTATATTTTTTATGCCTACTACTACATGTGTAATTTGGTATCCAGTGAAATCGATGTTTGGAAAATATTGTAAACTGAAAGTTTAAAGAGGCACGTTGAGAAATAATCTTATTACACCGAAGCTTTCGGCTGAATAAATTGGATCAAAAGTTATCAGGGCAGGTGGCAAGGAAGCTCCGCGGCTTTTTTCTCGAAAATCCGTGGCCTTAAGTCGAGCCTCTTTAAATCAGCATAAAAAAGTCCCCGGAGCGCACATTGGAAGACCAGATCGCAATACTCGATAGTTCCCGTGTCTCCGCGAGACTATACACCCAAGTAGCAGCCTCGCGCGCAGATAGCCGACGACTTCTTTCGTCTTTTGTCTTTCGCGCGACGTATACAGGTATAATGCGGCCCGGCGACGCGACGGCCCGTTTGAATCAGCATAATGCCGCGTTATGCTGATAGCGACTGCCGTCTCCTCGCCCGGAGAAAGCGGTTTACATCGGGGAAAGAAGGAAGGAAGGAAGGAGGCGAAAAAGAAGGGTAGGACGTTGCATTAAATTCAAAGCGCCCGGTGATTCAAACGCACTCTTTGCATAACAACGGCAATAACAATAATGCGCCCAAGATTCCTGCCGATTCGAATTTCAATTTCAGCTGTGGGTCTGGCCGCGCACGCTCCGCTTTTGTTTGTCTCGCGGGGTGGCGCACCGCATAAAAGCGGACGCTCGTCTTCCCTTCAGAAACAGGAATTTCTTATACTTTGTCTTTGAGGCTCGTCCGGGTATAATGAGCCGTGTAAAGTGAATAAGATGCATGCGACCCGCATGCAAATGCACGCCTCGGCGAATAAAATTTCAGACAAACTTTTATTCGATCCTCGGGGGTAATCATTCAAATTTATAACTTTTAATCAACGGTACATTTTTTAATCTTCCTCGATTGCGTGCATAAATGAAAAGTAATGATACTGCAAATTACCTGTGGCGGAGGCTATTTAAAAAATGTACCCGAACGTTTTCGTTTGCTTTATAAATTCGTTTCAATTAAACTTCTTTTTTAATTATATATAGTAGTGCATTTAACGTGTTTTTCATTAATGGCAGGTGAAATCAATATTACTTATTCACGTGTAACCTAAACGTTGATTAATTTGCTTGATCGTATACAATGTTATGAGGTTCTTGATTAAAAGTAAAAATGTTACTTACGGTTCTTCATGAAATTAGCATGAATTAAAAACTGGTTCTTATGGGTCAATTACTCACCTAAAACAGAAAGAGAAGAATCTTATTTATTACATTGTGGTTTAAATTATAACCTGAGAAAATTAAAAATTATATTCTAATTCTAAAGCCTGAAAGAACTGAAAGCTAAATAGCCGCGTTTCGGTGGATAAATTTTGAAAAGCCGAAAAGAAATACAGTAAAAATTCGTTGTAATCCTCCCGGCTCCTCGCAATTCACGAAACAGAAGAGAGCTTGAGAGAGGACTGGCGGCGTCTCTGACTTGATTTTGCAGCAAAGATTTACGCGTCTTCGAGGAGCAAATGAGACGCCCACAATCCTCGAAAACTCGTCCCTCGGAATGGACTACACTTTATGGTGCCTCGAAAGTCCTGCCGAGGTAATATTCGCAGGCTCGAAAGAGCTTTCTCGCAATTTCAATTCGGCGAGCCGCGCGCTTTTGTTCGCCAAAAGAAATTATTAAAGAGGCTGCCGCCTTTCGGCCGTTCCTCTTCCTTTTCGAAAGGCATAAAGAGATGTTTTTTTAACGAGGGAACTCCGAACTTTGCTTTTTACTCAATGCTTTCTCTAAAAGCCTTTTAATTGAATCTTGTTCTTTGTATTTATTCTGCTTTTTTCGCTAAAGAAACTTTTTACTTAACAAATAGCATTATTTCACACGTTTATTGCAATAAACTTTGAAATATAACGCGTTAATCGAACAAAGTATGCGTAAAACACTATGCTTTTCTCTCTCGATTGCAAAAGCAATCTTGTAAATAAAGTAAGTAGACTCGAAAAGCGAAAGAGAGTCGCAACTATAACCGACGAAGCTTCGGACGAAGCTGTAATTTTCGCAAGAGAATAACCCAGTTTACGGCTATTTATTTAGCCGGGACGTTTTCGCGCATTATAGGCAATTCCGGGGCCCGACGTTAGCCAAGGAATTTACGCGCACTGTAAAAAAGCGCAATAACGTCGGGTTTCGCCCCGGCTCGTTTCAGCTCGGCAAACGCGCTCCCGATAAATCGTCGTGCGTGCCGCGTCGAACGTCTTGACGAGTCGCTCATATATAAACGCCGCTCTCGCGCCATAAAAAGTGCGCACTTACACTGGTACCTACACGGGAACGGCGGCAGCGGCGGCGGCGGCGAGAAAAAAGCGTCGACAACCTCTCCTCGTCGAGCCGTCAGCGCTGATCAGGAGAAATGGCGAAAGCGAGCCGTATACTAATCGCGCGCGATTGAGACGAATTGCCGTCGTCGCGGGGTGAAATAAAATTGCGCGCGCACGTATACATGTGCCGTAACGCGCGACCACTGACGAGGGAAGACGTTGACGAGTTCGGCGAAGAACCGGCCCCGACGACGCTTTGAATTATGGCCCGCGAGAGCACAATCGCGCGGCTAAACGTTAATTGCAATCGCGAAAATCCCATAAGGGCTTCATCGCCTCGAGTGCCGAGAGCGCGGCAGCTTGTAAGTAGCTGTCCGAGCTGTTTTACGCGCTGAAAGCGACACTTGTCATTATTTACTCGCGGATCAGGCGAGAATGAAATATGGCAACTGGTGATCTAACTAAATATATAAATCACTTCTGCAAGCTGGCGCGATGTTTTCCATTTAAGTCTATTAACAGTTTCGTCTGAATACGAAACTTGCATTTAGTTAAAAATCGTTAGTTTTGAAAGTATCGAAAAGTCTGCTTCGATTTGTCAAACCCAACGGTAAATCAACCGAAACCACACAGTAAAACCTACGAGTGTTCTATTTTAGCAAAGCCACAAAAAGCGTTAAGCAGCCACGAAAACAGTTAGAGAAGACGGCGGCCCTGACGCTTCCCTCGCAGGCTTTGCCAAGGAAGATCTTCATTGGACGACTCTCACAATAAGGTTAACCAGATGGATAAGTATATACAGCGCACTCGTCTGCAAAAACCGCAGGAATGCCTCGCAGCTCGGGGTGAAAACGAAGAAGCGAGAGCGCCTTTCTTTCTTTCCTTCTTTCTTTCTTCGCGGCAATAACAGAGAAGACAAGACACGAGACGAGGCGCGAAAAGGGTTTTCGGCGCGCGCACAAAGGCGGCGCGCAAAAAAAGCGAGGTCGCTGCAGCCTGTCTGTCCCTGAGAGCGGCGCGCAGTACGCGGAAAAAATCAGCGGGGTGCGCCACGCGCTCGAGGATATATTCCAGGCACGTGCGCCAGGCGCTCGAACAATAGGGCCCCGACGCAAACACTCCCCCGACCGGCTGTCAAAAATTACATGCAGATTGCCGGCTTTAAACGGAGAAGGACGATAATGCACCGACGCGCCGCTCATCGAATCGCTAATCAGGGGAATTGTTTATGTTCCGTCGTCGATCATGCCTATTATCGATCGCCGTGTTTTGCCTGCGACGCGGTTCTACGACTTTTTACGGAACGAGTGCACGAAATTCGTCGAGGACAGTCGTAGGGCTAAGAAAGTAAATGGCTCGGGCAAAGATTTAATTCGAGGAGAAAAACAATTATAGATAGTCATCGCAGCGGCGGCGAAGCAAAGGCGAAAGTGCGTAGAGCCAGCAGCCGTATCATAATCAATAAAAGGGAATAAATCAGCGGTATCGCGCTCGTCCCATCGGACCCGGACAGAGAGTAAGAGTCCCGCCTCGCGCTTGACTTATTCAGCAGCCGACGGACGACCGGCGTCCCCTGAAAGTCTCCTCGGCGGCTCTTACGCCCGCACGTATTCGCGCGCTCATCAAGCGGCCAATAAATTCAGCGACGCGTCGCATATCGATGCGCCGGCGATACCGATCGCCGCTGGATTTATGTCCGCGGCGAGGCCGACTCAAAGCCTCCTTCCCGCGCGCAGACGCGACGCGAACTTCCAACTCGCGCGCGGCGATCCTCGTAAATTGCGTCCCGGCGCATAACGAGATCGGCAGCTCCTCTCCCGCGCCGCTTCCTGGCCTTGACCGCCGCGCTCGCAAAGCTATCTCGGGAATCTGCTCGCGGCCGCAGCCGCGCTCTCCCGAGAAGAGTGCCGAGGAGTGCCACGGGGCAGAGAGCGACAAAAGAATCGGGACTACTAATGGACGCCGGTGGAATAACGTCTTCGCGGAAGCTTCTTCTCTATACACACACGCTCTCGAGGCTTTTAGCGCGGCTCGATGTAATCCTCCCGCTCTTTCTCTCTCTCTTCTTTACGGCCGCTGCGCCCCTTTCTGCGTGCATTGTGTCGCCCTGTGCCCGACTTTGGCTTTTTATCGTCCGCGCTGCCGACGTATTGTTGACGTTTTTACTAGATACAAAATCTCGGAAGGTGTATTAGAAGAGAAACTCTAAGAGGAGTTGGGAAATATTTGAACGTGTATTAACGCGTTGAAGGAATTTTATGAGAGTGCTATTTTTATAACGGATCTTTTACTGCATATTTTTTCGAAAAAGAAAGATATGAAAATATGAATATTTAAATATTTCAAAATAAAATGTTCAGCAAAGGTGTAAAATAAAATATGTAAATTTGCACCGAAAGGAAAATGAATTCACTGCATATCGCACTGCATGTGTAGTACTCTCCAGGCTATTTGAATTCTAATCAAAAGAACTTTATGTATATTGAAAATTTTATTCCTCAATTATGTAAAATATGCAAAATTCGTTCTTTCTACAATTTCCTTTGACCGTTTAGGCCGAAAAAGTAAAATAAATTTATTATTTTTCAAGAACAATTTATTGCTTGTTACGAGCAGATAATTAAATTTAAAGTAAAAGCTGCCAAAGTATAATTATACAACCGCCATTTGATACATAAGACTTAAGAAAAAATGAAAGCGTTTCTGTTAAGAAGGTGTTTTCATCGCGCATAAGAAGTTAAGCCCTCGGGTCGCCTTGACGTGCAGGATCGCGGCGCCGGCTCGCCGCGCGGATCGTGCCAGATTTAGAACTCGGAGCGAGAAGAGCGCAAGAAGGGCGTGCAACTTTCGGAGCAAAGAAACGACGAGAAGAGTCGAGGAGAGGAGGCGAGAGAGAGAGAAAACGGGCCTCAAGGCCCCGCGAGCGCGCGAATGCACGTGTCGTGACCAGTCGAGTCGAGAGCGCCGTCGATCCTTTCGGCTCGATATACGTACGAGGGTAGTGAATGCAATTACGTCGGCATTTTTTCCCGGCAAAGGAGCGCGGACTCTCCGCGCGGACGGGAGATCCGCTAACTAAACGTGAATTATTCATGGCCGGATTTTTGAGCCGTCGCCGATCGACTTGCACGCGCGCAAACTTGCTTTACAAGCCGCGGGAACGCCGTGGCTTTTTCATCGCGTGCCTCGGTTATTTGTTCAAATAGAATATTTAACGTATTGACTCGTTACTGCGCCGGCGCGAGGGAGCTTTTTCTTTTACGCGCAAGGAACAATTCCTTTTTTTTCTCAGCGCCGTTTGCTGGCTTTATTTGCGCTTTTTAAATCATCGTCTGTTTACAAACTGTTTTTTTTTTCAATTATATAAGTGAAATTTAATTTAATACTTGAATATTTATATAACGGTCAACTATGCATTTGAAATGTACTTGGATTGCTGTCCATCATTCCTGATATAAAGTTATTAGTTTCCCATTATGTCAAATTCATCTATAAAGCTAAGCTGCTCTGCATCCATTGAAGCTACTTTCTTGAGCGCTAAAAAAAGTAATGATATGCAAGAAATGACAAGGGTAAAATATTACCATAATACTTGAGATAAGATTTTGTGAAAACTACCTTGAAATGCTATATCACTTAATTTGGTGATCTCTGAATGCTAATAAAATTCTGAAACTTGTTTTTTACTTCTTTATTTTCCTCGAAACAACATCTCTTTTGTAATCTTTAATATTTTAATAGTGGTATTAATTAAATTTTTTTTACAAATTAAAAAGTTTAAACCGCACAATATTGCACAAAAAGTTGTATACTATTTCACAACATTTTGATTTGATGGATTGTATTAATGATAATTATAGTAACATGGAAAAGGATTATCGGATAGTTGAAATGAAGTATCGAACCATTGATTGGATAAATTATCAGGTAATTCAAATTACATGTCACGTGAATTACGCAATTTCAATTTAATCATCACTCAAATTTTACGAGATAGTATCAATTTTAAATTAGAGATTTGATTAATATAATTATATATTAGGGAATATAAATAGTTGTTATATTATTTCAAATAGATGTTTGATTGTTTTAATAAATATAAATTTATATTATGAATGAACATGAATTTCTATTGTCATCCAACATTAAAGCTTTTTATTGCCTTTAGCATAAAATCAGTATCCACGCGTTATGAGTTGTCTCGCAGCAATAATTTTATGCTAATGAATTGAAATATGGTTTGTTTCATAATAACATTTTTTACGTAAAGCACAATAGCTGCAACAAGATAAAGTATATTACTTAAATCATCATAAAATAGTTTTCCGCAATAGAATATTAACAATAAGCTTGCAAAAGGATTCAGAGTTAATGCTCTTTCAATGAATAAACCTTTCGCCCAGTCATAAACGTCTTATTCTCAGCTAAAACTTCAGTTAACGTTTCTAAAATTTAAAAAAGCACCCGTCACGTTAAAAATAAGCAATCCTTCATCTGAAAAATACTTTCTAATCCCATTTCCAGGCCAAACGAAAACAATCAAGCCCGGCACAATGAAAGTCCCTGGCAGCGCAGTCACGTCCCGGGATCCAATCACAGCGCTGCGCAGTAGGCTCCTCTCGCGAAATCCGCGGATATCTGATTGACCAGCACTCACCGTTTTAAGGATACCCTTGACGGGCGGCTTGCGGGCCTTGCGCCTCTGGACGACGGGGGCTTGGCTCGGGGCCGCCGGCTGCAGCGGCCTGTACTCCTCGTCCCCGGCGAGTCTGCGACGCTGCTGCCTCGAGCCGCGGCTCGCGAGCGTGCCGCACAGCATGCCAAGACCGCGCGGGATCCTGCGACGGTGAAAGGGAGGCCACTTATCTCGGACTAACGGAACCCGAGGAGGACGCAGGGACTCATCGGTCCACCGAAGCTTCGAGTCACTGTCCCTTCACCGCGGCGAGCCGCTTAATCCGCTTTTTCGGAGCTTTAGAAATTACCTCCTCTCCTCCGCGCTCGCGGCTCGCTTACGTAACTTTGGAAAAGCGAGGCGGTCGGAGGACTTTCACCCGAGTTTTGGACACGCACTCCCGCAAGAGCGTGAAATTTATGGGCTTTTTGGTGAGTCCGAGAGCTGCTAAGCGCGCGAAAGTCAATTCCCGGTCCGCTGAACTCTCGAGTCGTTTAAAAGTCGTCGCAACAATTCCTCGCTTATCAGCGATTCCTCCGGTTGACGTTTATTTTCGCGGGCACACACTGCTTTCGCCGAGTCTCGTCACGATCGGCGCGAAACTTTTTCGGCGCCGAATTCCTCCGCCGCTTCCGTTTCAATATATTTCTCCGGCTCCGGCCAAGCTGCTGCTCTCTTTATGGCTTTTTAATTTTGTTTTTCTCTAGCCGGCGCCGCTCCGGATTCCTGCATCTATTTAAAAATCGCGCCTCCTTTTTTCTTTCTTCCTTATATCGGGGTGGCGTTCTAAGTCTGCTTTCTGTCCTTGTCGTCTGATTTTCGGCCGGGCGCACTCAGGTGTGCGGGCTATTCCTCCGGCGCGGCGTTAATTAGTGCGCTTTTTCGGAAATTCTGGCTGCCGGTGCGTTTGTGGTAGTCGCGAAGGGGAATGGAATTCCCGAGAGAGAGGTGAGCGACCTCCGCACGACGAGATAAATAAAGCACGATGCCAAGGCTTGGGTTATCGTGTTTTCTCGCTTTCCACGAATTCTCCCCCTTAACGAGATGAATCTATATAGTCGGCGATCTGGCCCCGCTTGGCAGTCAATTAAGTCCTTAATTCCCCGAGTTGGTCCTCGTAAATCTAGTCCGAATCTGCGTCTACGATTATAAAACCCTTTCCGATGATCAATCGGAGGTTCGAGTCCGCGTGATCGATCGCGAGTAAACTTGTCACCAAAGCGAGTGTAAACTCGAGGGAATCGTCGGTCCCAGCAGCGTCGGACGACGGTATCGACTTGGAAGCTCGACGCTCGGCAGACTCGAGGCTTCGCGGTGCGCCGGACGGACTTGGCCTCGCGTTCTCACGAGCACTTGGTTTCTGCACTTGCGATTAGCCCCTCGGTGCACGTGTGTGGACGCAGAGAGAGTCGCGGGCCGACTGAAGGGGCGCAGCACCAACGTGTATGGAAGAAAACCCCACTCTCTCTCTCTCGCTCCGCGAAGTGTATAGCGGCCGATTTCAACAGGCCGCGGTGTGCACGCGCGCACACACACTCAAGGCAAACCCGCTCCCTGGCCGATGCCGCCGCCGCCGCCGCCGCCGCCGCGGAGAACGGACGCGACCTGCGGTCGCGTGGCGCCGCGGCACAGATACTCAGTGTTTCTCAACGCGCAGCTGACGAGACCGATCCTGATTGCGAGTCGGCGGATTTAGCGCTTATTGCCGATGGCGAGTGCCACTTTTATTTTTTCGTCGCGCACGGCTTTGCATTGTGCTGTCGGACGTCGGGGCGCCGAGAAGCTCGTTGATTTTATTCTGCCTGGACGATTCGCATTGTCTGCGAGTTTATAATCGATAACATTGCTGAGTTCGGTATAAACAAACGTGATTCATGCTGCGCGCAAGTTTTGCACCTAACATAAAAGAATGAGAAAAATGTTTGAAGAATAATTTTTTAAATAATGTACTCAAAGATTGTTAATTGGTACTTATGTCGACGTGTACTTATATACGCGCGCGAAAAAATATTAAAAATTTCAGCTATTTAGAAAGTAAGAAATCATCGTTGGAATCCCGTATGTCTCTGGCAGCCCTCGTCAGATAAACACCTGCCACGCAGCTTTTTTCTAGAATACTGCGTAAACTATGTTTGATTACAACATATCTACGGTAGAGACCGGTATACACGCTTCGCGTATAATTAAGTTGCAAAAATTAACCATAGACAAGAACTTTTGAATAAATAACTCAAAAACAGTCTATAACTCTTTTTTTTAATTCCAACTTGACGTTCGAACCCTAAAAAAATCAAGATTATGAAATAGGCGATGTAATATGATTTATAATTATCACTTCGAAAATAGTTCATAACGTATACATTTTCTGAAGTTTATAAATCAAAATTATATGTTATATCCAGTGGAAGTAGCTCTAAATCGAGAATTCACTAGAATTAAAAGGAAATTATAGAATTTAAACAAAGTTTATAAAGTGTTTGTAGTACGTACGATAACGTAAGAATTTAAATTTATCATCGTTTACTGCAAATTCAAGTGGAAGAAATGATAAGTCACATACGTATATAAATTACTGACTTATCTTAATTTTATCAAAAAGGAATGCAATGTTACTGCTACCTACTCCTTCGAACTTGAATTATTTATTCCTTATATACACTGAGAGAAAAGAAGGAGTAAAAATTACTATTCTGTATCGTAACTTGAGATATGAGGAGAAAAAAAAAGATTTTTACTATTTGAATAGTAAATATTAAAATCGAAAAAATAATATTTACTATTCATGAATACTATATCTTTAATTTTCGACTTTAATATTTACTATTCAGTTTAGTAAAAATCTTTTTTTTTCTTCTCATATCTCAATTTACGATACAGAGTAGTAATTTTTACTCCTTTTTTTCTTTCAGTGTATAGAAACAGAGTATGCCAGTATTTTTCTCTTTTATTAAATATAACCGCACAAATTTTACATTATAAATGTCATTACTATTAATTTCTGATTAATTTAGAGTGACGCAAGATGGCAGTTGGTTCAAAGAAATTAATTTAAAGGAACTAAGCTTATGTAAAACTACAAAAACCGTTCTTCAGCTCTCGAAAACCGCAAGCCTTAAGAGCGAGTGCTACTCAACCAGGACGATCGCTCGCGAACAAACTTCCCTGCACAGACTGTACAAAGCCGAGTCGTAAAAGTCGAGGATGGACTCATTACGTATAAATACGAGTCCTCCCGGCAGTTCCGCGAGAGCTCGGTAAAAAGTTCACGCAGCCCGCAATATTGCCCGAACGTGAGTAAGCCAAAGTTTCAGGTGAGCGAGCTGCGCGATTTGCATTACACACGGCGCGCACTCCGGGTCGCACAGCGACTCTCGCGTCGACGACGTCGGTTTATATTGCTCGGGGCGTCATCGGATTGAGCGGCGAGGGTTGCGACACCCCCCCAGGGGGAGGCCGCCAGCTAAAGCGGATGTAATTTTCGACGAGAGCAGCGGGGCTGCGTTTATTCGCCGGGCGCGAATCACTGGGCGCGAATGCAAATCCAGCGCCGCCAGGCGCCGAGCAACGGGGCGCGAGGGCCGTCGAACACAACCCCTCGCAGCCGTTCGCGCGTTTCATTTCCAGCGCCGTGTACAGGTGGTCAGACCCTTTTTGCGCTTCGGTTCGGCGAGCCTGGCGCAAGCGTCTCGGAATAATTGGACGAGCTTTTTAACGCTGCTTATGCTGATGATTGCACAATTTTCACTTTTGCCTTTGACTTGCTCTGTAGGATTGCTCGTTTATCGGCGGTAATTAATGCTGTGTTTTAATGTTACGTAGCATTCGTTAATTATAACCCCCTATTTTCGTTCAGAATACAGAATAAAATTAAAACGATGTGCTGCGAACTGTATACTCATTGTTGCATAAAGAGCAAAGCGAACATTTTTCCATCTCCCATCCCCAAATTCTATAGTCGGTATTTCTCTAAACTATGTGTACTCGAGCGAGAACGATGTACAAATGACCGCAGCACGCGATAAGAGACACAGCGGCGTCCGCCGCAATTGCGGCAACAATGCATTAACAGACACAATGAGGTGCAGCTCTCGGGCCCGAAACTTTTTGAGAATCTCTGATGCGCTCTGCGGTGTTCGGAGTGGGGGGCGGCAAAGGCCCTGCCTCGGATGCATGTTTCGTCGACCGACAGATGTTTCTCCTTGCCAACTGTTGCTGGGGCGGCTGCGCGGGGGGACGGCCGCTCGGTCCCGGAGCATAACGAGCTCGAAAGAAAGATCGCGAACATCTGATTTACTGGATATTTAAGTGAGGTGAGCGGGGCCCGAGAGCTGCTCGAAAACACTGGCTTCGATTTAATTGAATTTCAACTTTTTAGCACGAAAGCCATACACGAACACTCCTAATGCGCTCGTTTGACTAAGTAAGAGTTTACGTCGTGGCTCCGATTTCATTCAAAGGGCGAAATTTACGAATTTGATGAGTAAATAAATTTCAAAAGATTATAACATTATATTCACTGGATAAAAGAGAGATATTAAAAAATATCGCTTTGAAGTATAAAACAAATGACAGTAGAAATGTAGGGCAAAAAGAACGGAAAAAGATTAGTAGAGAATAATGGAAGGAAACGACGCGGGGAAAAAAGATGCATTTTATAGAAAAAAAAGGTAGCAGCTTGCTCCCCCCGTGCGTTTTTCACGCAGGCCGGCTCATCAGGGCGAATCCACAGGTCGGGGCAGAAAAAGGGACACAAGGTGCAGTTCTCGAGGTCCATTATCCTCGCGGCAACCCTCTGCGGTCTTCTTTCTCTCGGCTGTCGATCGAAAGCGCGCGGGGCACTTTGTGTCGCGCTTATACATCCAGGCAGGTACGCGTGCTGGGGGGGAGGCTGGTTTTACGGCTCGCCGGACCTGCCGGGGTCGTAAAGCCCCGAGTGCGCGCTGCAATCGAGACGAGGAGGAAGACGCCGGTAATCACCGACAACGTCTTCATAATTTCAAGAGGACGCAGCTGATTTAGCGGCGGCAGATCGAGCTGCCTTTACTGCCTCGGGGCTGTTCTTTCTTTTCTTTCCCCGCTCTTGCTATTAGATGTTTATCGTCGGTTTACAGCGGATTCATCAGCGCGTTTTGTTCTTTGATAAAATGCTTGATTTACGGCTGCTTCTTTCCGTGAAATCTTTACGACGCGACAAAGAAATCAATTGCTATTGAAGGGGACAAGGGTTTATCGTTGAATTAAACTTTTATGGAGAATCGAAAGTAATCGTTGATGACTTTTATTGTGAATTATGTGAAAAATTCGTTTTTATAGCTATGGGCCCCTAATATTACGGCTTATAAATTAACTTGCATCTGTTGATTTACAACTATGAAGAACGTTTATTACTTGTATTGTAATATTTTACTGAACTATTGGTCTAACTAAAGTCATATTATTTTTTAAGTTGTAAAATAATTTTTTTTTTTTTTCATAGGCGTAGAAGAATTTAAAAATGAAAATTTAATTGGTATGTAGAAGGAAATATGATTCTCGCTAAACCAGTTTTTCGTACCTTTCACGCCTTTGTGATACGAGTATACGTCAAATAAAATATTCAATTTATATAAATATTTAGAAAATGCATTTTTATTATTAAAAAAGTGTTAAATAGATTTCATTAAGCGAGCTGCAGATTTTTCCAAATTAAATTTGCGCGCTCCAACTTTCGAAAGCAGATTCGCATTTACGACATTTTAAAGGACGCAATGTACGGTATAATCGGATAATCTTTATCAGATTCGAGCTGTTATTACGGTACCGCGCTGTTTTTATTTACCTGGGCCGCAGCTCGAAAAAGAGGAGTGACTTAGCGGAGCATGCAAAATTCAAAGCCCGCTGAAAATAATTTAATTAAGTCAGCGCGTGCTCGCGAGTCAGACTCGGCGTCTCCGCCTCGCGTGCGCGCGCAGGAGAGAGAGAGAGAGAGAGAGAGAGAGACGCGGCGAGCTTGCAGCGGCAGGTGCGCGACTGTGCCGCGGCCGATTTCGTATTCCGTCGGCAGAGGTAAAAAATCTCTCCGAGCTTAAACGGAAGGCAGGATCGAAGATTTATGGGAAAATCGGCGGCGAGCCAGGCGAACGCACGCGCGCCCAGGCCTTATTACAGATTATTAACCGGCCGCGAGATACACACCTCAAATCATTGCAAACGCCGGTAGAACCGGTCGCCGGGGCTTCGAGCCACCTGCTCGTGCGGTCTCTATCCATCCTTGTCAACTTTTGTAACGCGGCTCGAGTTCTATAACGCTCCTTCTTTACTTTCGCGATACTTTTTACCGGTATTTCGAGGTGCCGACGCGCGCTTTTTTCCTATAAGTATACGGCACTCGTCGGGTTATTTTCGTTATTTTCATCGCAAGACTCGATAGGTATTATTTGCCCTCGGCAATTTCTTCGCTTCTTTTATTGCGCTTATGCACCTTGTGTACTATCCTGTAATTCTGGGGCTGTGATTAAAGTTTCAATGCTTCTTTAGACCATTATGCTGTGGTTCAAATGAAAAACCGAACACCGTCTTACCGAATGAAACGTGCCTTATTATTTGTAGCTTTGAACAACAAGTTATGAATAGGAAAGTTTATACTTTCTGTACGTAAGCTATTTGCTATATAAATAATTGGTAGTTGTAAGTGAAAAACATGGAAATCTATTTAAAAAATGGCAATACACGAGAAAACCGGCTTTTCTATTAAATATCTCCTTTGTTTAAAAAAAAACTCTTCAATTTAATATTACAGAAAAACAGCTAATAAATAATAACTAAAAAGAGAAATAGCAAAAAAAGGTAAAAAAAAGTATTTCGGATAAAAAGAGCGATAACCGAAGGGCCCGCCGTCCTAATGTACAAGAGATTACTCGCACGCGCCAGGAAGGACGTGCTAAACTGCTCCAGCACGCGTCCCCCGTCCCTCGCTTCTCTTTTTCTCTCCGTTGAAAAATCTCGACGCTCTCGCACGCGCCCGGCTGGCCGCCTGCTCGCAGCAGGCCCCATTTGAGGGGGCGAGAAATCAGAAAATCGGGCACGTGGTCCCTCTCCCTCTCTCTCTCCCCCTGCAGTCGCGCGCGACGGCGACCACCTGCCTCCCGAGGAGGAACACGTGCTGCTTGCCCGCCGCCGCCGCCGACGCCGCAGCTTCTTTTTCTTTTCCTCAATTTTTTTCCTCGGGATATATATGCGCACGCGCCACTCGAGGCACCGACAGCTGCAGCAGGCGCACCTACAGATATATACCTGCCCGGCTCCTCCGGGGCCTCGATAATCTGACGGGGGCCTGCTGTACGTAAAAAGGGGCAGCGGGTGTATTATGCGCGCGCGGCAACCTGCGCTCCGAGCGACGCGTGTATGTGTGTTTGCTCTTCGACAACGAAAACCTTTTCGCTTTTCGGACGTCGGTGTAAATTGAAAGGATGCGAGGGGCCGCCGTGTCGTTTGTACACTGCTGGTATATGAATACTTTGTTGCGCCTAATCGGGCCTTTTTTTCTCCTCGGTCGAAGGAAGGTGGATCAAGTGAGACACCTGAAGGCTGCGAGGCGCGCGTCTCTCGAGACATTATTTGGATAGAAAGTTTCGTGACGAGAAGCTTAAAACGTATGAATGTTCAAAAGACTAGCGTGAAATTTAGAGAAGCAGAGCTGGTTTTAGTTTCAAAATAACGGGGTTCTAATCCCATAAAAATCACTAAACGTTATTTAAATAACCATTACAAAAAGGAATAATCTACTGCGTCGATTAATTCGCTTTAAAACTGAAAAAATTGAAATTGAAATTGCGGAGGTTAAATAATAATTTAAATGGTACAAAAATAGCTGTATTAAAATCGCACATTTATTTTTCCATTTTTGATGATAAATATTAAAAATAAATCTGCGCTTAAAGGCCTGAAAAGAAAGTTCGAATCCTTTTGCGAAACTCGTTTCGTTGCATTGCATTATCTTGTAAAAAAAGTGCAAAATCACTGGCTGCTTGATTGGACGTATCAAGTTTCGCCTCGCAATATAATGGCGCAAAAATAAGCGCCATTGTGGAGTGAGCGTGGACAGGGGAGAGGATCGCTTCGAAAGCAAGCGATCGGCTCCGTAAATAAAGCGCGACGCGACACAAAGAAGTCGGTCAACTGCGCACAAGCTGCATCGAAAGAAACGTGCAGCTCATGAGGACGCGTGCCTCGCGCACGCCGACCTGCCTGCGGAGAAAAAAAGGAGAGTCGAGCCGGGCAAGGTGTTCGTAATACCCTTACGCTTCTATAAGCATCGGAGATACAAAGTATTCGGTTTTATTTTATCTGAGTTACGGGCTCGATTGAGTTTCGACGGCTGCGGAGCCGCGCGCGGCAGATGGCAGACCGAAAACGCCTGCGCCCGTCTGACCTTGCAGTCGGAATTTATTATGCCCTCTCCCGCCTCGAGAGACGTTCATGCAGCTGAAAAAACTCTCCAATTATCTCACAGCACTGATTATCGAAATTTTATTGTTTCTTTTGAGGAGAAGGTGCAACTTAACGTAATCGTTTCACGCCAGATTTTAAGTCTTACGCAATTCTACAGTAATAACGGAAAAAGTTTTTATTTAAGAATATGAAATCAAATTGCTATATTTTTTTACAAAATATAAATCTAAAAGTTTATGCATAAATAAATGACGTATCAGAATATTAATTTAAACCTAAGATGTTACAGATAGCAAAATCTCAATACTTCTAATAAAATTACGATAACTTGTATTTCAAATGCATATATAATTTTCAATTTAAATTCATAGAATTATAAAGATAGGTGCGAAATGTAGAATCTATATAAATAAGAAAATGTATGCGCTTATTAAAAGATCGTTTTTCAGCATAAACTCGATTCGCGGGCTATAAATACACAAGTTTAGTTCCTTCCAGCCATTTTGAAAATTTATACCCTCTCTCGCGCGGCAGCAGCAGCGCGAACGAAAACGGAACATCTGCACTGATCCTGAGTTAGCGCTGTTTGCAAAAGGGGTGAGCGATAAATTAGCAATGCGGGGAAAAAAAATATGAAGGGAATCGCTCGTAATCGATAATAACGGTGTGTCGCCGGCCTTGGGGCCCAGCCGACGCAAAAGAGAAAACCCAAGTGCGATCGTGCGTACGCCAAAGACGCGGAAGTGAGTATCGTCTTACTGGGCTCGAGGGGGAGAGAGAACGGCTGTATAAAGAGCACAAGGTTCAAAGAGAAGAAGAGGAGGATGTAAAGTCCTCTCGATATTTGCAGCTGCCTCTCTCGCGATGACCGACTACCTGAATTTCGAGTTTACATTATATCGCGCCAGGGGTGAGTAGCAGGATACACCTATACTCGCCTTCGAGCCCGGCTTCTTTTCTTTGTATATTTTACTTATTACTTTATTTGACGGCCTTATTGAATTTTAATACTCGCACGTGCTGATTTGCGTCGGGCGATGGCACGGCAGCTGCTATGTAGCTCTAAAATATCGGCGACACTTTTCGCCTTTATTGCTTCAAGGGTGACAATTCAATTAATTATATGGAACGTTTAAAATGCACATACGACGTTCAGTGTTTTTGAAAAGTTGAGCTGTAATGATGTGGCGTTATGTATATTACACGTGCCGTTAAAAAAATGCGCAATCGTTTTTAAAGCTTAACAGGAATAAAGAGATATTTATTTGGTCTGAGGAATACAGCGGATTTTTTTATTAAATTAATGCACTCAATGATAAAACTTTGGCTGGTTTATTGCGTTTAATCCGTAATAAATATGTAACACATATTTTGCATATTTTTTTTTTTGAATGAATGATATCATTTTTAAGATTTAAAAATATAAATAAAAAATAATACTATTTTAAACACGTAACAGTTATATAAAGATATAAAGGATAAATTCTGAAAAATATCTACATTTTATATTTGTTTTATCAAAATAATTTTATTTTACTATTTTTTTTCTCTAAGTCCAGTTAAAACTACAAATTTTAAAACAACTTTTTTTATTCCGTTTTTCAATTTAAATAAATGCTTATGATAATAAAGAAATAACGTAACAAACAAAATAACACATTTATTTGAAAAAATGACGGAAATAATTAACCTGCATGCACTGTTAGTAGCATCCCTTGGGATATAATTTTTTTAACTTTTAGTTTAGAATTTTGTATAAAAGCTTTAATTTGAGAAAAATTAATATTTGTATTGAATACTATTAGGAAAATATAAAATAACCAGAGTTTATTCCATTTATCTTTAAAAGGATCCACTTCAGGGCTTATATCCAATATTTTTTTACTTTTAAAATATAGATGTTTTTAACGATGTGACGTCAATGCATAAATAACTTACGTCGTAACTTCAATTTTCGTTGGTTTAAAATACAAGAAAAATATTACCACTTTATTTTAACATGGACTAGTAGAATATAAACAATGAATTTCTGTGATAACTTTATTTTTCTTAAAGAGAAAACTTAAATTATAAAAAAAGTTTCGTTAAAATTTAAATTTCTATAATTTATCTTTCTCAAGTTAAGTAGGGCTGAGATGAAGCTAAGAAAAGATTAATGAAAGTGTCGTCGGAAGGAAGCTTACCGTCGGTTGTTAAACCTAAATGATCCTATAAAAAGTTCAAAGGTTTAAGCAGAAAAGTCTTAACAAGTTCTTCTGTAATTACAGTGCTTTTGCTGTTAAAAATGACCAATATTTTTCAGAATTAAAAGAATGTTTATTTTTTTTTTTTAAATAAAGTATTTCATATTTTATTTAAATTTTTATTTAAAATTTTTATTTAGCGTTCGAAACCTATAAGGTTTATGTATGCATAGCAATAAAATACGAAGATAACAAAAAATTACAAAGGTTCAGTTCACATTGACTCAACTTTCACAGACTTATAAGATGTAAGACACAAATTTATACTCATATACAAACATATATGGTGATCACTCACTCATACATTTACATAAGGTTACGTAGAGATATAAACTAAAAAGTTGTACAATTGTCAGATAATTTAGCGAGTGGCTTTAGACTTTCAAATTACAGTGGTTTAGAAATTTGACTATAAGAGTGCAAGCTTTGATATTCGATTCTGAAATTAGTGACTCGACGTTTAGCGGTAGTTTTAATTTATTTTTTGATAGATCTCTGATGAATCCGGATCATTGTTGATGAAACAGATCGCATTGCCATAATAAAGTATTTTATATTATTAAATACGGTTTCAAAATATTTAAAATTACTTATTCGTTCAATATAAATATGTTTTTGATGATTCTGCAAGGAGAGGGTATTTGAGACTGAAAAAGGATCTACCAGGCACGTCACTTTGAATTCATTGAAACGATAAGAACGATTTGGGCGGTTCAAAAGGCAAGTCAAGTTACTGACGAGAAGTGCAGCAAGAGATGAAAGACCGGATGTTTCGCTGTTCCATTCGAACCCTTGACGATTAAAATGCTCTGTAGCCGCGCACGGATGCGGATACAGCGAAGCCCGCATACAAATCGTCACCGGAAGCTCTTAACCGTTTGTCTATTTTCTGTCCGCTACCGCCAGAGTACTGCTGCGCTGCCTTCGCTTCACATATGTACTAACAGCGCATCACACCCACACTGACGGGACTGAGAGAATCTTGAGCGTGCAGCTTTACCAAATTCACGTGGCGCGGCGCTGCAACTTTGTTAGACTGTTTTTTCAGTTTTGGCGCGCAACCTTCCAAAACTGTGAGTAGGCAGCAGGCCTACATTGTGGTAATGCTACCGCCTCTAATAATAATTAGGTGTCTGCCCAGCCCGCATGCAAGTTTTCGTATTTATAATCGTGAAAAAACTTATTATGTTGAATATTATTATGTTGAATATAAACTGACAGAAAAGTTTAGTAAAAATTACCATACTGCCTAGTAAGGCCACCACAGACTGTCAAAACCAAAAAGGATTACCATACTTTATAGGAAAATTTACCAAACAGTATAGTAAAATTTGTTACATATACAGGAACTTTTACTGAAAATACAGGAAAATGTACCAAACAGTATAGTAAAATTTCTTACGAAGAATAATAATTTTTATAAAGAAGGATTTGGGCCCGAATTTTTAGAAAATTGTTTCTCAAAAAAGATACATTACTCAAATCTTACGCTTGTAAAATGGACCGTATTAGTTGTAAAAAAATCAGTAAATACTTGATTAACTAGATTCAAGCATCTCCATAGTATTATTTAATTTAAAATCCTCACTACATTACAAACTAGCCTGGTAGAAAGTAACGTCAGCATTACTAATGGATATGAAAGCAATCTATACTGTAAAATTGGACAGTGTCAAGAAAAAATTTTATCTGCTTTTGAAAAAAAGTAAAAAAATGGCCAAAAAATAGGAATTTATTATGGGAATGCGAAAGAGTGATTGAAATATTTTCCCATTTTATGAATCAAATATAAGTATTTTTAGAATAACATTTTAAAATACCAAAAACACATTGTAAAAAATGTTTTATTTATTAGGTAACATTAATAGACAGAAATAATTTCTTATTTTTGTGCACTACTTATTAAGTAAAAATGTCCAATTGATTTGGAAAAAATGTCAGCTATTTCTACCACGGTACTTGTTTTACTCTACTACATTTTTTTACCCAAATATTCAGGATTTGGAATTCAAAAGTTGTGTGCTTTTACACAAATATCAGTTTTAAAGAGATTTATTGTTGTATAATATAAAAATACTGGCTTGATAAATAATCTCCAATTTCATCTAATAAATGATTGTGATATGTAAAAAAAACTATTTATTCTGCAGCATCAAATATTAGGAATTGCAAGATTAATAAAAATTTTGGCGGCTCGTTTATAACAAAATAGTTGCGCAGCTGCGTGCCAAAACTAAGAGAGTAGCCTAACAAACTTGTTAAAGCGTCGTATCACGTGAATTTGTTAAAACTGCGCGCAGTGCAAGAGGCCGCGAAGGGATGCTTCCGAATCTTCTGTAATAATAAACTAACTTTTCCTGCCCCGTATTTTTGGCAGCCTATTTTCGCTCGAAAGGGAAAAAGATTTTGGAAAATCTTTAAAGAATAATTAACGCTTTTATTTTTTAATTTTAATAAAATGTTTATAGCAAAATTTGCACCTTAATCAGACTATTTTTAAAAGTATTTAAATATTCATGCACTGAAATTTTAACCTTTTATCGGGTTAAATAAATAATATTTCTATAATAAGAACCTGTTTTAAGAATAACATGTGTAAAATAGAACGGATATTATTATTAGATTAAGGTGATTAATAGAGCAATCTACTAATAAATATTTTATGCCCTGCAGCGGACATTTAAGGAAGCTCAACGCAGGGCGATCGTCGGACAGTTAGTAAACTACTGCAGTAGGTAAGGCTGGTTTCTGTAGGTACGATACCGACACGAAAAGTGCTTTTATCTCGCTAGATGTCGAGCTTTCAAATGAAAAATAAAACAATCGATTTACTTTACATTTATTTTATTACCAATGCGATGTAAGTATACTTATTAATAATATTTTAATTAAATATGTTTACTTTGTAACATAAAATTACTGGCTTAAATTTTGATTTTGTTTACAAGATCCAATTAATAAATGATTTCGGGTTTATGTAAATAATTACTGCAATAATTGTGTTATATAAAAATCAATATTAATATGAAAATTATTAAACCTAATTTAACGTGCTAATAAGAAAACTTAAGGTTTCCCTCAATAATACTAATAAATTATTATCAATGTTAAACTTAAATAATCTTTTTTTTTATTAATAAAGGATATTACTTTTAGATTACTTTTAGATTTAATGAAATTTAACAGCACAAAGATTTAAATTAAAATTTTTCTCTCAGAGAGTAGGTATGTAAAAACATTTATCAACAACGCGGAGAAGATCCAATTTACCAATGCTTCGAACATCAGTCACTCGATCAATGCAGTTGTTTTTAAAAATATTCTTTGAAAAATACTGTGAATTGCAGAAAAAATAGTTTCGAAATGAATGTTTTTTAAAAATATAAAACCTTTTACTTCATAAAAAACTGTTTATCGCTTTTCAGCGGTCGCGGCTGCAAAGACATATACTTTTAGAATTTTTTCGCGTCATAAAAAATCTACTCTAAAGTTTAAAAAAAAAAAAATTCAGCCTTCACAGTAATTGGACAAATAATTACATAAATTTTATTTGCCAAGAAATGCACGTGTAAAGGAATTTGAAAAGCTCCGGCGCAATACGTTGCGGGAATAAGTCGAAAAAAAAGCCCGATGCTCTTCAGCCCGTACATAATTACGGAAGGTCGTAAAGGATCGAGTAAAGCTACGCGAGCCGTGGCGAACTTTTGCTTTTGCCCTCTGAAAACATCATTATGCAAGCCCGCGCGTTTGCGTGCGAGCTTTATTAATCACGGGGCGCGAGCTTGGGCGCATTGCTCGCGTTCTGGAAGCCGCGGGAATAATGCAGGCGGCGTGTGTCGTTAATCCGGAGGTTAAAAAAAACGGGCATCTTCGTCCGCCTCGAATTCTGCCCGCGCGCGCAGCTGCTGCTACAAATTCGTTTATTGCACCGATAATTAAGTGCCTGCACCACGCTCCTGTCGTTCTTGCGCTCTTTCAACTTATTAAGCTTTACACGTTTCGCATTAATCGTTATCGCTCTCGTAAATAATTCATCGAAAATGAAAAACTTCTTAACGGTATATAAAAAAAACAGTATATCTCTCCTTTTGATATCTGATATAGGATAAATGTGCGAACCCATTAGTGTAATTAAAAACTTTTTAATGGAAAATAATAAAATGACTGCGTATATTCAATTTTACGAACAAAGTTTATTGAACGATAAAAGATAATAAAGGCGAAAAGAGTGCAGCAAGCGCAACAAGCTAAAAAATCGATGACATAAAAGTGTACGCAGAAAAAGAATGACATTCGCTACCGCTGAAATTGATCAGCCCAATTTACAAGCTCGAGTAAACCCGCTGCGGAGTGTGTGCAGCGGCGAAGATAACGCGGCGTGTTAAACGACACCTCGAACTTCGAAATGAATTTAAACGTCGGGCGCGCTCCATCTGATAAATCGGCTCTGCGTGTGCGTGCAGTCGACGCACGCGGAATCGGCCGAAAAAATCAGCGCGAACAGCGCCGCGGAAAGGGGAAGAAAGAATTTGCGAGCGGGATATAATCGTATAAAGGAGGGGTCCCAGTTTCGGCCGTGAGTCGCGGGGTCAGCAGCCGGAGTCGCACGCGTCTACACGCGTATGTGCGCGTATATAGGTTTTATCTGTTCCGCGTTGCCGGGCTATTGATCCGGAGGAGAGGCGGCAGCGGTGCGCCGGCCGCCTTGACCGACCTCCGACGTTGCATGCACGCTTCTCTCTCTCTCTACCGCGTTCGCCCAAGTGCAAGTGCAAAGGCAAAAGCTCCGCGCGTTTTCGCGTTCGACTTGTACTTGTTGAATGCATCGGAAATTTATAACGGCGCGCGGCGACGCACTCGGCCCGCTGCCGGGCCGGACTTGTTGGCTCGATAAAAGGCATTCGGCACTGCGCCGAATTCGCCGATGCTGCTGCCTTTAGGACTTTTGCTTAATCGATTTTCAATTATCGCTCCCTTTCGGCTTCCGCTGTCTTTCGCTCTCGCTGTTCGTTAATCTTTGATAGCGCTTTTGTTTTATCGCATGCACGGCCTGGCGAATCGATGGAGGAATTCTCGTTTGGCGTGCCTGCACTTCTTCCGAAGTTATTTATGTTAAAAGTTAGTATTGTAGAGATGACATTTATTTATTGGGCAATAAATTATTAGTCGTCGGCATGATGATCACGTGTTAATAATGATCGCTGTTTTTTCTTTTACATTAAACTGTCAAATCGTTATGTTTAAACTTGTCGTAAAAATGTTTTATTTTTCGTAACTATGAAAAGTTATTAAGTAATAAAAAGGTCAGAAGATAATTTATTAGCATTCTTTTAAAACTTGCCAGAGATAATTGGGGTAAATTTTTTAAAAGCAGTGATTGTACTGCGAAAATTAGTTACCGTTATACTACCGATATAGTCCTTGATACACCAAAGCAAAAGTGCAGCATTGATTTTCCTTCGGTCTTTTTCCTTCTGTTTTCTGTTTTATTCATCAAATTATCGTAATAATATAAATATAGATTCAATTGAAATTAATTAATTAGTCGAGTCAAAAGCAGATGTTAAAATTCATAACATAATATTAGTTGTTTTCAATTAATTATATGCTTGTAATTTTGAAACCATAATATACTCGGGGATACGAATCTGTATTCGTTATATAAATACACATAATCGTTCTTTCTAGAATTTTAATAAATTTCGCATTGATTCACTGCGTGAACAGCAAAGCTAGAGAACAACACTGTAATCGTAGTTTTTTTTTCTAGGTTAAGTGAATATTTTGATCGCTCAACTGATCGATGCGAATACCCGATAGATTTCTATGATTTACTATAATTTTTCGTCTTTGGACCGTAACGGTTCGACATGTATTTCTCAAGTATAGGTGTACTATTGGATATAGCAGCGGCCTCGCAGCCTGACCTACAAATCATGGAATCGAATTATCCATTATTGTTACGCGCATTAACGTTAATGCGACTACTCACGTGCCGGAAATTCTGCACCTAGATGGGATACGTGCGTAATTCATGTGAATTCCAAACTGTCTATAGTAACTTTACGGTAAACGATAGTTTGCTTACGTATGACAATGTTTCAGGCCTACATATTTGAATTTCATTAATCAGTCGCATAAATTTCCCTTTGAAAGATAATAACTGAAGCTACGCAAGCCAATTAAAAAAATGTTTAATATAAAAAGTTTCATTAGCTAAAAACTATATCTTTTATGCCACAAATTACTAAAAAGTCTGCTGTCATTTATCGATTGTTATAAAATATTACTAATTGTCAATATTGCCTTGTTGCAATAAAAAGTTATCTGTGGTGAATTTCTCAAAGCAATCTTTTCACGATAACCCTATCACGGTGAAAAAAAAAAATTTGCGATAACAATAATTGATTCGCACAATCTTTCTTGCTTTTTCTTATTTTCAATAACATTTTCCGAAGAACGGCCATAAATCTCACTTCTAAGAAACGAAGTAAACTCAAGATTGCGTAAGCCCTTCAATCCAGACGCCGTGTACATAACAAGCAGAAGACTACTCCAACTGTAGATGTATATGACATAACTGTAAAAATTCTGCAAGCAGACACAGATTCATGCGTACGTATCCGTGTAATGAAAATGTAATCTATCGATCTGTGTAAAGCTTTATCGGGTCTTATAATAGCGAAACAAGTATCAGTAGCAGCGCAGTAGCTTTAATGGCCAATGATACGAAGTAAGAAAAAGCCACATCTGACAATGTGGAACAGCGGCTTGAACGAATTATTTAGAACGCGGAGCAATTGACACCAATTGCGCCTCGTCGTAAGCAATCAAATCCGCGGCAGATCAAACGCTCGCTTCCCCCTTTTTTCTCTTATTTTTCTTCATTCCGCCGTGGTACGATCTGCTCGGCGATGCCGCTTCATTCGGGATTATCATCGATCGCGACTGGGCTTCGCACGAATTACCGGTTTATCTTGTGTACACATAAATGCACATGGCAGAGGAGGTTTCGCCATTTGCCCGCTTGCAGCTTTGTCCGCGAGTTTGAGCAGAAGCAGAGCTTGTGCGGCGCAGCAGTGCGATAAAAAGTGCCAGAGCGCGCGTTTGCACCGATGTGTGCTTTATATATCGTACGCTGGGAAGGTTAATCTTTCTCTCTTTCTCGCTCTTCAGATAAGCTCCTTTGAAATACGACGAGCGAAAATCTAATACAAGGCTCTACGGTTTAAAGAAGCTTAGTTTTGCTTTATTCATCCCGTCGTGCTTTGCGCGCTTTGCAATTGTAATTTACTTGCTTATTGTCTTGTTAATTTTTATTATTTATTATTTAAGCGTAAGTAAGAATTTTCACAAGAATTTTGAATCTAAATAAATTTACGTGCGATAAATTATACAGACAGTTGTAAAATAAAAAATTACGATGCAAATTTAAGTTAACTATATAAACTAAAAGAAGTTGCAATGATAGCTATTATTTACGCATATTTTTTCTCCACCGCTTTCAATTAAAGTGCAACTATGGAGTTTAAGGAAATATTATATGACAGGATCAACGTACTTTGGACAGCTTGAAGACAAATGTACGTAGTATAGAGATAATATGGCAGAATTTGATACTTTGTTTAGCAAAAATGCAATCAAATCTGCAATTACAATTTTTTGAAGCAGTGATAGCGGCTAACTTTCCTAAGAATAGAGATCTCTTAGATAATCATTATAAATTATTGTTTAACAAAAGTTAGAAAAATATGTACGTAAACGAAGCTTACATAAGCGGGGAGAAAAAAGAACTTCATTTCCAAGGATGACGCGAAAGAGTCTCGAGCGAGTTATTGAGGAAAGTTCGAAGCGCATCCAGTGCACGTCTTTGTATGTAAAAGAGACGTTGAGCGAAACCTCGCGATTGCATAATTGATGTGTTTTGAGATAATCTACTCACCACTGCGAGGCTGTCGAGCTCACTGAGCCACTCGTTCATGAGCTGCTCGGGATCTGTCTCGTTGTCGCTGTCCTCGCCACCTTCTTCCTCGTATCGCTCCATCTCTTAGGATCTTATTTCGGTCTTCGTGGTTAAATTATGCGATCACCTGTAACAATCAAATGCATCACTCTTGAGTGTTATTTTTCGCAAAAACAGAATTCTTGAAAATTCAAGTGAAATAACGGTCCAAGTTGGTAATCCATTGTTTTCCTGTTTTGTTGTGACATCAACGAATATAAACTCAACATCATAACGAATAAAAACTGTTTAATCAACTTCAGTAAAACGATAATTGACTTTTTTATTACGTAAACGATGAAAAAGGATATTAATTTTTACTTCACTATACTTTTGTATTTTTTTGCATAATAATCATTTATAAAATCAAAGTCATTCTGATGATTTTTCTTAAAACTTATTTTTATGTTTGGATTACTATTTTATCAAGTAATCTTAAATACTTTGAGAGTAATTTTTATCAAGAATCTGTCTAATTTTTATACCTTTTCATAAATTACCTCTTGGTTATATCTTGCAAGATAATTTTTATAATTTTTAATACGCTTTCAAATTAATTCTAAAGATAGTGAAAATATTTAAGTATTTTATTTTCAGAATTTTTAACAGAAAATTCAGTATGTGCAAATATTAGGCAAGATCTAAGGATAGAACATTAGCAGAACAAAAGCAAATTTCTTTTCAAGCATGTCGCCGTATTTGTCCATCGGCGTACAAAAAGCGCTTTCGCCGAATACCTCTTATGAAAAATGGAATTTTAGTCCTTGAAAACGATGTCAATTTGTAAATGGGATAGTTGTGCGAGTAACGGCAAAGCACACAAAACGAAACCTGTAGAAACTAAGAACTCACGTAATTGTGTGACATCACAACTCTCTTACTCCGTCTCTTTTTCTCTGCATTTTCTCATTTCGTCCCTCTCTTTCTGTTGCACTTAGCCGCGTGAGGGCACGAGAAGGAAGGCAAACGCGGCAAACAGGTTATGACTCCGCGGTTAGCCGCGAGGAACAGCTATACACGTGAACGGCTGACGCGTATACACCGAAATTATTAGTCATTCGACCGGCGAGTCAAATGAGCTTCCGAAATTTTAACGTCCAATTCACAAATTTTATTTTTCGAAATCAAACGAATGGCTCTGATATTCTGCCAAGGAACTTAATCCCTGTAGGTATACGTTATTCGTGCTATATTTAGACTTATCGGACTGGATCGGAAATTTTTAGGAAAAAGCAGAGCTGAAAATAGAATTCGCTAAATATTTATTGCTAGCAGTTAATTTGATATCTGTAAATTAAAATTTACGAATTCAAAGATTATGAATCATAAATATAAGTTTTAATAGAATTATTTTTATCCAGAATAATTATTTTCTTTTTTCAAAGATACTGCAAAATGACTCATAGATGAAAGTTTAAAATAACTGTTAGAAAATCCGGTGATTCACAAACAGAAGTTTGGAAAGACGTTATGCAGATTTTCCGGGAAAAATTTTCTCTTAAGTGTCTTATTTTTCGTAACATTTAAGTAACATTTAAACAGCATTTATTTTTTTAAAGAGAAAGATTACATTTGATTGTTTTGTATAATTTATCAATCAATTACAAATATATAAACTTACGTAATAACGATAACATCTTTAAATATCAAGAGTGCAGAGTTAAGAGCACCTGAAGGAATTTAGGGTTCGCTTTGAGGACACATTAGAACGCTGTTGGAATGAATTGTCCCGATGTCGATGGGTTTCCCAAAATCCCGATACCGTTACGGTGCTATCCGTCGAGCGCATCGCGTCGCGACGAGCCGCTTCTATTTTAAATCGGCCCTCGAAATTCCTCTTACGTCTGTCCCCTCTCTTAGTTGTGATATCGCACTCTAAATCTTGATACGCCGAGCTATTGTTAGTATTGTTACCCAAATGTGGGAGGAGTTGCAGCGGGTAAGTATAGGAACCTGTCGGTTTAGAGAGTCTCGCTTTAAAATTTATCGATCGAATCGACGTATGGGCTTCGGTGACGCCGTCAGCTCGTACCAGTCAGCTTTCTGTTAATGTTTGAGCAGGCACTTTCACTGGAATCCCGCTTCATTCTTCGCTCGAGGACAGGAGCAAATTTTTGATGGACAGGATGGAAATTTCATCAGCGGCGATCGATACAGTCTACCAAGTTTATAATTAGATTTTATCGTGCAGTTTTTATGAACCTGAATAATTGGTCATTGTGCGAGTCGATTCAGGGGAATATAGCAATCTATTGAATTATTGCGAAAGCTACTTTTTTGAAACGTTCAATTATTTCACAGATAGGATGGACATTATATTTAGTCAAGGACTATCTAATAAATCTTTTATTTCACGCGGTTATTTTGAGTCAGATTAGAAAATAAAAGAATTATATTTAACAGCATTTGAAAGCATTTTTTAGAATCACGGTTGAACAATCAACTAATAATTTTCATGCTGCGGAAAAGATCGACCCTTCAGAGATTGAATCCTGCGATGATAGGCTACTATTGGTGTTAAATAATAAAGAATTTCCGATTGCAATAACGTTGGAGATTTCAGATGAAGTACAATGCTTTTCTTTGTATCCGAACAAATGTTTCCCATTTTACTGACGATTCATTAGTAAAAAGCTTAATAGATAAAACTTTTGATGAGAAATGGAAAATTAATGGGTAATCGTTATGTAAAAGACTGTTGTAAAAATTATTAACCCTTTTATTTCACGTTGATGAATATTAATTTTTCAATTGTCAATTTAATGTGTTCTCAACGTCCACATTTGCATAATGGTGCACAATATATTTTAATTAAATTATTGATTATTTGTAACAAATTGCAAATTGCTTCAGATTTATTATAAATGAGAAGTATATATTTTGTACGCAGCGAAAAAAGCTTCTCCACAAATAGAAAACATAATGCCGATGTAAGTTGCTTTGATGTATCACCAGGAATCGGTAAATGGAAAACGCGAAGAAGAATACACGGACATCGATATCTTCCTGTTATTGGTGTGTAATGAATGATCGTGTCTTACTATGAATCGAGCAAGAAGCGCCAGGTTGTAAACTTGTTTGCTTTCGCACAAAGGAGTCGAAGTTGTACTGTCATTTCACTGATCTTTAAGTGGCTTTCTCATTTCTGTTTTATTCCTGTAATTCATTTCCAGCACACTTGTACCGCCAGTCTAAAAGTTTCAAATAACCGATCAACTGTCAAATATGACGACCTTATTTAAAGCTAATTTGTATGACTTATCGTGCTCGTAAGAGAAGAAAATACAACGTCATTTTCATGTACTACAGGTTCACGATCGATTATACTGCAATTTATTTTCATTAAACAACGTATAACGGTTCGAGTCGCAATAAACTTTCAAAAAAGATAACGTTGATGCATATCTTTGGCAAAGAATGATTTTCATAACTTAATTATTATATAAAAATCACTTATTACACGTACCGTGAAAATAATTTCGTTTTCTTTAATAAAGTAAAAAGAACCTTCTCACTCCTCATTCAGCACATTGTAAAAAGTGATGGTTTTATAAAGGAAACAGATCGTAGAAAGGATGAAGCAGTTTCACGCCTTTTAGCTCCGATAATATGAGAGCTTTTGTATGTATTATACGCTCTCCGGCAAAGGAGTTCACGAACTTTACGAAACTCGTTGTCGATCTCTTTTATGGAATATACGAGGAGAAGAGCGCGCGAGAATATACCGTTGTGGGATGCATGTTGCAGGACGGTTCTCGATGCTTCCGGGTTCAGCTGCAAGTGAGGTGCGGCCAATCGCCATTTCACGCTGTGACCAGGACTAACTGCGTCCAGATGCGTATCGTCAAAGTAAAAGTACCAACCAAATTCCTGTCCTCGTTTATGCTTCTTCTTAAATATTTGGCTTTTATTGAAGAAACAGTTCAACTACCATTTCGCAATAAATTCGATAAATATATGCTAGGATATTTATCGAGGCTTCCTGGAAACGTTCAGGAAATTCGCTTGTCGTTTAATACGGTACTAAATTAGAGGAAACGGGTGTCACGTGGAAAGCTGTGTTTAAAGTGATTTCAGGTTATCAGCTTAACAAAGGAAAAGGATATTCTACTTTTAGGTAATAAAATAAGACTGGCACTGTTCACATATAACAACGCTTATATCAAATGGCACGTAATATATATCTTGACCGCTAATGCTACAATTTTCTTATCTGGAAGTAAGCATTTTCAAGATCAAGGGAAGTCACGAGCATTCGTTTACTGGAGTAATCATATGCCGTGGTTAAATAATTTTCAGTAAGAGTAAACCGTATTATCTTTCAAGTAACTGTTCTATGGTCTAAGGACTTTAATAAATTGTTGATCTAATGTACCATAATATCAATTTTACCTAAAAATACACGTAACACTAAGGTGTTTGCCGCAAATTTATATTCTTAGCATTTGAAATCATGTGTATACGGATTCAAATAATGAACGCACTTTATAATTCATTGTCATATTTATCATAACTTCAATATTTACTATGTTGCTGCAAATCGCTCGACTTATCGTTTAATGCATAAAATTTGAATATTGTGGGTTTAAAATTTGTGTATTACTTATATAACCGAGTGAATATAAGTAAGCATAAAGTTTGATTATACGTTCGCAAATATTTTTTCAAAGCCCGTGATATAAATTATTTGAAAAGAAAGTTGTGCAACGAAGCGTAACAAGTAACTTCGACGAATCCTTTTTTAAACGTTTAATTAATAAATTATTTTCACTTTTTCATGGATTATATTTATTTTATGGGTCGCCTATATAGGCAGCTTATTAATGTTTATATAATATTGTTCAATAGACTGAAAAGTTTTAATTAGCAATCAATCTGATAATCTAATTATAACTTTTAAATAAATCTTTCAAAAATGATATTTAAAAAATGTTGCGAAATAATTATATTAAAACAATTATTTAGGTGTGCTGTACCCTAAATAAAGAAGTTACGAATTAAAGTTGCTGTAATTGCATCGGAACTACTTGTTTGGCAATTGACCAGCTATTGTGCAATTTAAAAGATTATTTCTTAGAGATCGTTTGAATTCTTGAATCGTTATTGAGGATGCTGAGAACATTTATGAATTTAGAAACGTACGAATCACCATGTAAATCAACGTCATATTATTCAGATAATTAAAAATCTTCAAGTTATACCTGTTTAAAATACTTAAAAATTTATGTTACATCCATTTTCATGTACCAAAGGAACGTATTCAAAAATGAAAAGATTAAATTAAAAATGATATCCGCAGGTTGCGATTAAAATCAAGGAAAGAAAAACTCGTTTTATACTTTTCAAGCGATGCGCCGCTTTAAAAAGAGAAGGCAGGAACTCGGCAGAGTTCGAAAACATTAATTGTACCCACACGCTACTAATTAAAATCTACCGCTCCAAGGCTAATTGATATCAGGCAATTGGGGAAAAGGTTGAAACGGCCGAGCGCGTGCTTCGAGAAAAAGGACGTAATCTCTTGTGCGCGCGCGCGGCAGGACCCATTCGGCCAATTGCCAAGCAAAGATTCGCGATAACTCGCCTGTGGACTCCCGAGCCGAGCGCATTCCTCCTAGCCGTTACACGGCCACAATTTAACAAGCGCGCGCCTCGGCAGAATTCTGAAAGGCCGAGGGAAACAAATAGCTCGTCGAGGAAAAGGCTCATCTCGCGCGGCAAAAAACGACGGCCGCTATACACGGGAGGATCGAAGCGAGGCGGAAAAGCGAGAGTGCAAAATCCTTGGCCAGTCTCCGCTCTCGAGATCGGCTTTGTACACACACTTCTCCGCTGTGGCTGGCTGCAGTGCGCTACAATTTGCGTAAATCGCGCGAGTACTGCCTCCGCGCTACTGATTCAGGCGCAGCAGCTCAAAGCCCGGCCACAGCTGCATTGCATTCCTCGCTCGAGCACCGAGTAATTAGAGAGCGAAACAGACTGACACTCGAGTAATTAGAGAACGAGGGAGATGGAGAGAGACGCGGAGGAGAGGAAGACATGAAAATGCGAGGCCGTCGCGAAAGCAGACAAAAAGAAGAGCTGAATTGTAGCGAAAGATATCACCTGAGATAGACCTCGAACTTATCCGCAAGCAAAAAACGAAACTTAAATCCCGAGCAACACTTAAACTTGCACGAAAAATCCGAGGACGCTTGTATATTTTTAGAGCTGCATAACTTCACTTAACTTATACGCGTCTATTATTACGTTTTTCCTTTTTCAGTTATAAAAACCTACTACTGAATGACTTTATGGATTCATTAAATGGCTTAAGGACTGGAAATAATTGTAATCTATTTTTAACTCTAAATGCATCTCGGTGGCTTAGACTTCACGGTAGTCAAAATTATTTACGATTTTAAGTTTTTGTTTTTAAAAAATATGTTATAAACATTAAAGAAGCTGCCGCCTTTTTTGCCAATTTTATGCCTAAAGTAACGTAATTGGTTGCAAAATAATTCGATACTATTGTGATTCAATTAATATTTCTTCGCGGGAGTTTATGTAATTTTTAAGAAATTTTCATCCTGACCTAATTATAGAGCTAGTGCGTACGTGTACGGTAAAATTAATGCCTTACATGTGTATATTCTCATAATAGCCCCCCAGGGGATCATAAAATTACAGCGCATTAAATTTTAAATGAAAACTCGATAGCTTTTTATTTATACGAGAGAGGTGTTTCAAAGTGTTTTTTGACTCAAAGCCGATGGCCTATTATTTTCACTCAGTTAATTTTGCACCGCGCGAAATATGTATCGTGTTTCGGAAATGAATAGTTATTTAAGCGAGACGTTAGTTATCGAAATTGAGGAAATGAAACGTCGCGATAAAGAAACTGACCGAGAAGTACATAAACCTGCTAAATTTAACAGGTTTTCCTCGATTCGAGCTTTACGATGAGAAAGTTACATTAGCAAGTAGCAAAGACAATGTCGATAAGCAGCTTCAACAACATTTCCACCCTGCTTTTACAGCCTCCTAAAGGAGCGCAGCTGCAGCAAGCTACTTCCATTACGGGCCGGCGATAAAAGTCGAAAATCAGCAGCCTCGCTAATAAATACAAATCTCCAGCGATAAATAATTCCCGGTAAAAATAACACGTACTCAGAGACGCGTGCAACGCGATCTCGCGATATCGCCTCGCTCGGCGCGCGGCGTTTACGTCCGCAGCCTCGAGATAGCGGCCGGCGCGAAATGATCGATCGAGGGAGGCGCGAAAAAGAGAGGCAACTGCAGCAGCAGCAGCAGCGGCGGCAGGCGAAAGGAACGCGAAAACTCGGAATCGTCGTCCTTGTCAAGGCAGTCGGACCCTGGGGGCAGTGCGTACGGCCGGCGCCAGGCGGCCACTTTCTATCCGCGGCACGCGACTCCTGCAGCCCCAGCCCGAAATATCGATTGCCCGATTAATAATGCAGCGCCGCGAGCAGGCCGGTCGTTACGCGCCCCGTGCCTCTGTCTTTACGCGGCTTTTCTTCCTCCGCCGCGGTGCGAGCGCCTTTTCTCGCCGAGGCGCAGCTCTTATTTTCTCCCCGAGGCTGCTCACGGGGCCTCCTTTTACAGGCGCGAGGGATTTTATGAAATTTTCAGGCATTATCTGCCCGAGATGGGCTTCTCTTGTTCGCTGGCGGCGTTTACGGCCGTTTTATTTATCTTTAAGCCTGCCGAAAGAGAGATATTTGTCCGAGCTGCTCGGGGGCACCTTTTTAATGCATTTTTCGGTGAATAAGTATTTTTAGAACCGCAATGAAAAGTTTATGACAATTTACTTCGAAATATCACAGAACGTTGGCTATACGTGGCCGTGTTAATGACACTCATCTATTAATACTGAAATTTCGTAATACAGGATGGTTCCAAGCTTTTCGTATTTTATGGGGAGCCATTATTATAACCCTCAACGCCTATATTTGCACCAAATGTTAAGTGTTTTATAAAATCATTGTACCTGTGCGGCTGCCGTCTAAATAATCGATAATATAGCATCCCCGTCGTTGATGAAGAAATATATTTAAAATGGTGCTTCTGGCAGAGAAATATGAGAATAACTCTGCCTCAGACTGGTTTTATGTAAAGTAAATTATTTACGCAATAATTTAGAAACTTGTTAAGAAAAACAAAAATATATTATTTATATGTGCATTGAAGGATTCTTTTTATAAATAAGATTCATCATTTTTAAATTAAAACTGTAATCTAAAATTTACTATCTACTTGAAATTAGTGACTTTTTGAGTGTTCTCGAGGCGCTTTCGACGACTTTTTTTTCTCATTCTCCAAGCGGAACAAAAGAAGGAACGAATCAAGTCGCGTCGCGACGTGATGCGGGAGAAGATCGATGGTGATCTGTGTGCGAGACTGTCTGCAGCGCCACGACGAACTTCATCAACTATATAGGTACGGATTGCGTGCGTACTTCAGTACTTGAACAAGCCGCTGTAGTTTAGAGAAAAAAAGCTTTTTACAGCTAGCTTTTAAATAAATTATATAAAGTCGAACTAATATTTTAGAGAATACTTGTTGTAATTTCATTTATGTTTTATTTTCTATAAACTATGTGTTTATAAATAATTAGAGTAAATATGAAATCCTCACATCAACTCGAATTGGTGTAGTTTTAGTTTTTCGAAGACTATTCTTTCTATTCTTTTGTTTCTTTTATTTTTTGATTAAGTGTTAAATTTAACGCAGGATACTTGTAAAATTTTAGCGATTATGCTATTCTGAATAAGAAAAAACTTAAAGTTGCAAAAAAATTGTCAAAATGATTAAATTACGCGTAAAGAACAACAACGATTCCATACGATTAGACGTTTATCAAAGTTGTACAAGAAATGGGTTTCCGAATTGAAAAACGAGGCGAGCGTACAGGTTGCTTGTCCGATCAGGCAGGTAGAGCTAATTTAAAATAGCAGCTGTCCGCGTTTAGTCGGCGCTCGGCGGCAGCTTCGTGCGGTAACAGGACACGCGAGTTTTGCGCGCGCTGACAAGACGCAGAGTAGCCACCGCTCGGCCGCGTTTGCCGCTCGAGCGACCGCTCAAACTCGCTGCGAGCAGCATATTACGGAGCTTCGACAGGGAAAAACGAGAAGCAGAAGAGCCGCACGAGCACACACAACAGCCCGACGCCACTGCACGACGGGCGAGCAAAGGGAAAAGTGAGAGGAACGCCGCGCGGAAGAGGATTCGAAAGTGAAAGACGATCGGACGGGGAAGAGAGTGAAATTGCCGCGAGAACTTTTAAGCTCTGCCCGCTGAAGGATTACGCGAAAATCTGCGCGGAAGGAGAAAATTGCAGGGCTGCCGGGGTATTAAGCTTATCGCTGCCTGAGCTTTATGTTTTCCGGGAGTGCAGATTATTGCGGAATTTGTTTTCAGGCTATTTTTCAATAAATATCCTTGTATTATTCATTTAGTTCATACATCTGGATTACCCACTTCATTCCTTTCCGGAGAATTGAATTTCAGCGCGTGTATCAGCGACAAAGTTTGCCCCGATACGGGAAAAAAATTCAATTAAAATATTGCAGTCATAACCGTTAATCAAGATACGAATCGAAGCGAAAAATTGGAAGAGAATCCGGTGCAGAGCGGCAGTGGCAGTAACGAATCCATAGAAAAGCCAAATTCAGCCGATTATTTGAGCCGTCTATGATGAGATTAATGTCGGCGACGTGCGCCCGCCTCTCGAGGGGCGGGGAGGGGGATGAGGAGGAAGCAATTGAGACGAATGAACGTATCGGAAACCGTAGCAGACGCGAATCCCGGAATGCTGTAAGGATTCTCGGGGGGAGGACGGAGTCGCCGCGGGATCGAGCCTCGACGAATATGACTCACGGGTGATTTCGGTCGTCGGTCTCGCGGGAAACTTGCCGATTATCTTGCGGTGATCTCACTTATGCAGGGAGCCGGGCGCTTATCAATATCCCGCGGTGATGCAGGGAGCTGCTCTTCCTCTCGCCTCGCAGCTCTGATTTTAACTCTGGATTTTCGGGAAACTGGCCGAATGGCTTGGCTTTACTTAGCGGCGCTCCTGAATAAGATATATGTACGATGTACTGGGTGCAGAATAATTTATTGAGCTGATTAGTTGATTAAATGAAATTTCATTAAGACACTGAATATTTAATTTACTTGATGAATTGCTTAAAGGCTATATTATTTTCAATATTCTGTACGTATTTTAGGATGAAAATATGTTAAAATAAATACATTCTAACAATAGAAATAGAAGTTTCGGGATACATTCGAAACTAATATCCGACTTTGTTCACCTTGTTTATAATAATTTGATAACTAACAAAATTTAATGTCGTTTAATTGAAATCATTCAACGTCATTTTTTAAGAGTGATTAGCATTTTTGGACCAACAGAAAGTTTCTTTGATTTCTGAACGTTGAATGTTAACGTTTAGATTTAGAAGCAAGAAACCGTTAATTTTAGAAGTATCTTAAGTTGCTTCCCTGAAAGTATCTTTCTAAAGCACCATGAGTATTTTATATGCGGTAACAAAAACTTCTTAAGAAAATTTTATAAGTTTATAATTATATATAAACTTTAATAGAACATGGTGGAATAGTATACAATAATAATAATCATTCAATAAGTTGTCATTTATGTACGTAACGATGTTCATTCAGTTTAATAAAAGCTTATGTACACTGTCTATTATTTGAAAAATCTTCAATCTGTATTTTAACGATGTTACGAAACAGTGCTTCAACCAATGAAAATTCTAAATAATAAATGTTTCTTATGCCTAAGTCTTTACATTGATAAACTAACGTTTATCCTTGAACAATATTTTATTTATTAATAAACTGTTTTTACTGCTAAGACATAATAAATTTAAAGGATGAACTTTGATTAACCATATTGGTCTGTCGAAATCGATATAGACTTCGGTAACGTACAACAGCTATACCAAGCAAAGCGCTCTACTAGCTTTTCTAAGCGTCGCTGCAATGCAAACCATAAAGGTCAAAAGTTCTCGCCGCACTTCATTGTACGAAGAACATTCGTTCCGTTATCAATGCAAGAACGGATGCGTTCACACGACTGCCGGGCATTTTTGTGCCTCCGGCGATTCCTCGCTTTAGAGCGACTATCGAATTTCAATGACGCTCGAGCCCGACTGGCGTACTCGCGATAGTTCCCCACCTATTCGAGCAGTGCCTCACTGGGTCACCGACTCGAGCCGCCGAGCGAATAGAACTCCCGAGTTGGCAGGCCGCGCGGCTCCGACGAAATACAATGATCAATGGAAACTTGGAATTCGTATATAACTGCCGCCGCTTCCATTTATTCGGGAGAAATACAAGAAATGCAATCAGCAGGGAAGGACGCAGCTGAAACGATCGCGTGGGAGGATATTTTAATTTTTCTGTCACGCTCGCTCACGTAATTCTTTTATTCGCCGCATATTGAACGGCCGTTGTTGTAATAACAACGGTGTTTTTGTATTTTCTCGGTCTCTATTGAATTTCAATAAGAAACTTCTATTATTCGATGCCTACGCTCAAAATAGTTTTGAAATGCTCGGCTTTCTTAAAACGTTATTCTTCGTAATCCAGAATAATTTTTAATTTTATTAGAAAACAAGTATAAGCTCAAAATAGTTTAGAAATTCTCGTCTTTCTTAAAACGTACCGTAACCCAGTATAATTCTTAATTTTGTTAGAAAACGAGTATAAGTAACTTAAAGTCCAAGTCACCTGCAACTTTAATCATGTATCTCGCAGGGAAAAATGAAGATTTATAGCACAGAATTGTAAATGCCTCGCACACTCTCGGTATATAAGTCAATCAGAGCGAGATCGAATAAAAGCTTTCCCCAATATTTCTTAATAAAATGCACCGAGCCAAGAAGTACTATCCGAGGCAGCCCACCTAATCGCGCTAATGGCGTAATCCTCTTAAAAAAGCTAAACTAAGTCTCGACACCCTTGGAGAAAAGGACAAGTAACAAATGATGTCATTGGTATACCGAGCCGGCGGAGTTGACGAAAGTGCAGGAATAGAAGAAAGCTCGTCGTACGAGGCGGCGCGCCATCAATAACGCGTTTCCTCCTCGTATATACAGTGGCGAGGTCGAAGGTCGTCCAGATAAATAGTCGGCTTCCCTTCCTGCCTACGGAGAAAGGCATATAGCCGCCCCCGCTCGTCGTCGTCGGGCTGGCTTTATTTTTACGCGAGCGTACATTGCTCTCTCGGTCTCTGTTACGCGCAAAAAACAATGACTCTGCGCGTCATTGACGGCTGGTGTGCGCGCTACTTGGCTTTCTTGCCTTTCTGCCGTCAACGCGGCGCCGTTTTGACGTCTTCGAGTGCGATATTGAGTAGGATGGATGACCCAATTACTGCCAGCCGTACTATCGCAGATGTTGAGTTATTGCTTTGAAAAATTCAATGTCTGCTTTCCAATTGAAATTAAATTTTAATTTACTGTAATGCTTTTGAGAAAAATCAGAGTTGATCTCGAGATTTATTCTTAATTGTAACAAGTTTGCAAAAATCGTTGTCAATCGAAAATTCAGAAATAATATTTGCTAAGAAAGTTTTAAGTTGGGGCGCTTATCTCGGCAGTGTTTTAAGGCACCGACGCACGAAGTATTTAAGTCTCTTGGAAGGAGGATGCTAAAGAGAGATAGTTAAAACCAGGCGCCACTGGCGTTACAAGCACGCATATTTCAGAATGCATCCCTTTTCCGGCTTCTGTTTGCGATGCCGGTCGTTAACATTATATACACTGGGGAGAGCAGAATAAAGAAATTGCTTTGTTACGCCTCTGTACGCAACTCTTAATACTTTCGTATTCGTCTTCGTTGACAGTGAAAAAATGAGTAATTTAACATTTTACGCTTTTTACTCGCCGTTGACGCATCATTAATCGCGGTGATTTTAATCGCACCGAATGTCACGTTGCATTAATTCTTTTAACAAATTTTTCTGTAATGTAATTAATATTTTATGAAGAAAATAATAATTAATGATTATAAACAAATATATATCAAATTTTTTCCAAGTATTCCATGTTTTTGACGTACGTTAAACGAATGCAGCCGTTACATTTATTCGAGTTTGGTCTGTTTTTAGGGTTCAAAGAAATCCGGAAGCACTGACGTAGTCAAAGATATCACTGTAGCTTGAAAACGTCATTCCACCATCAGATCTGTCAAAGGAAACGTTCCCGTACGTACAACGGCGTCTTGCATCAATGAGCTTAATTCATGAAACAAGAGATCATGTGAAATATTTTAAAAGACCAGATAATTTTTTTATAGTTTTTCAGGATCATTTTATTTATGAATTTACTGACTTATGCTTTACTAAAAATTCAATTGTATTTTGAAAAATAGTAATTATTATAATAACAATAATAAGGACGAATAGCCAACAATGAATAAATTAGAAAATCTATTTGAATTCACATTAGGATTGAAATAAATGATATAAAATTAAAAAAAGAAACAGAAACACGTTAACAGTAAAACAAAGAAAGAAAGCGTCAGTGATCAATTGCCGAACACGGAAACGACGGTGGAGAATCGTAGAAAAACGAATTAAGCACTACCCACGCCAACGCAATTTTCTCTTCCTCTACGCAGCTTCTTTTTTTATCCTTTCCCTCCTCTCGCATTTTCTTTTCCGAGGCGCGCGAAGTCGAGAGAATCGAGACGACGTATGAATCGACTCGTGGGTGATTCATTCAGAACGTAATCTGCGTCTCTCTCTCGCGATTCTCTCGTGAACGCCCACGAGAGTTATATTCGCGGTGCAAAGATCGAGTTGCCTCGACGTTTCATGAGTAATTACTTCAATTTACTAATTAATTTTTTGATAAAAGTGCGCGCGAGCTTCGAGTAATTAATTTGTATTTTACATTTTGTTCGTCTCTTTCTTTGTAGAAATATTTTCGTTTTTCCATTCACCCGAGACTGATGCTAACATGTTGATTAAATTATTTAACTGGCAATACATTTTAGAAAAGTAAAAGACCTTGTAATGAAACTGTTTTGAAACTCTAACAAAGATGAATCTATTTTAAGCGCTATTAATTAGAACTATCTGGGAAACGTATTGAGATGTTAGCTAGAGAACAATGGTGCCCATCAGCATCGGCATTTAATTTAACGTCGGAAGCTCGGAACTAAGACGACTGTGGGTGCGTGCCGGGTATACGAAGTGGTTGTGGGGGCCTAAATATAGAATTTCGTCTGCGATATACCCTCGTATTCTCGTGCATCCGGTCGAGCAATTTGCTGAAAACGCTAATTTAAAGCAGACCTTGCCAAGCTTTTGGAAGCTAATTCTGTACTATCGTACAGAAATACGCTTTAATCTTTTATAACTAATTTTAATTGCTTATTTTCATTTCTTGCTTCTCCAACTTAATTTCGAAGCTTTCTCTTTCGCAATTAACAGTGGGTGGGTTCGGGTAACCGCGAGCGAGTATTTAGTCAGGAGATACGCCGTTTAAAAGTATAAAATGTTAATTGCGCGGAAAGCAGCACCTGAGGCAAGAGCGTTTAAGCATCAGGATTGCAAAATGCTCAGGAGAGGCGGAGGGTGCAACGACCCTGCAATCGATATTTCCATTGGGCTTTGCATCAACGTCCATCTGTACAGGGTTGTGTTTGAGGTTCTCGCACGACTGTGTCCTTCTCCTTCCCAGATTGCCACTACCGCACTGTACATACATGTTGCACGACATAATGCCTCGCTAAATCTAAACTTTGAGTGCTTTATAAAGCCAAGATTCAGCTATAATGGAAGCTAATTGTTTCATTTATAATTGAATTTTTATGTCGTAGCTAAGAGCTTTTGATGAACTTCCTGTAACTCTGATTAAAACTTTCAAGATCGCGGAAATTGATCTTGGAATAGGTGCAGGAAGACATTATAAATTTTACTCGCGAAATCTGAATTAATTGAGAAGATTTCGTGATATATTATAAAATTAAGCTTCTAAAATTTAAATGAAAATTTGACAAATATAATTTTATTGCAGCAATGAAGTCTGGAATTTAAAATAATATTTTTAAGTTTCAGTGAATTAAAAATTATATTTTCATTTAAAAAGTTATAAGCTTTATCGTTTTTTATTCAATACTATGCTGCTTAAATTAATTAAGCGATTTAAAGTTATCTGGCACTTTTAAGAATTCTGTTTTTCACACGTCGAACACTCGCAAGCATTCGTATTCAAAATCAATGAGATTCGTTGGAGTTGATATGAGGTTAACGCGCACTAAAATGTGCGCTTTGTTGGAAACGACGCAAAAAATGGTTTCACACCGTCGAAATCTGAGCGATACGCCCTTTACAAACACGCGAATCCCACCACATACGGAGACGTATATAAACATAACATTTACGGAGGGCAGACTTTGAATTGTGGATAAAGTTCAAAGCCTTTCCCCTGTGCCTTTCCGCCATACTCGCGTATACTTTATTCATTGCCAGTAAACTGTATACATCCAGCCGCCTCTCCGTAATTACGGAAGGTGTAAATGCAAAATTTGCTGAAAATTTTATCTCTTGCTATACGCGCACACCTGATTAAACTGATAATATTCAAGTAAACCCTTTTAATTTTGTAAAAAGGGTTTTAAAATGTACAAAATTTAATCCTCAATTTTTGGATTTTAATGATTAACTGTTAAATTTTTTTTTCCATTTAATTATTTTTATATATTTAAACTTACGCAATGAAGTAATTTCTAGAATACGTTATGATTCTTACCTGAAACATAAAAAGTAGACATTTTATTAATATTTTTATAAACGCTTTTTAAACTGTTTTCTAAGCTTTTAATGTAAGTGAAATAATTATATGATTATTCGACGATTTTTTATCAAAATATTAATGAAAGTAAAGAAAATGATTAGTTTTCGGAATGTGGTTCATATAAAAAAACGATATTAATTAATAAAGAATAAACGTAATGTAAAATGAGGTGGAAAACAGAATTTTATACTTTAAAGCTGATAAATTTTATAACTTAATTTTGCACTCCTAAATATAAAGTAAAAAACTTATTTTTCGCGACTGTATGAATACATTAATAATAAGTTCGCAAGCATCCGCGTGTACTCAGACTAAGTAAAGTTGGCATGGCCCTTGCCTATCGCATGCACACAAACCAAAATTTACACTTTGACCACGTGAAGGTTTTACGTCAGCACAATGTATTAAGCAAAGTTACTGTAAACTTCGACTCTCCTCCACTTTCCCCTCTTTGTACACACGAAAATGCCTTCGTTCTTTCATTTATTTTTACCTACTTGCATCATGCTCAATTATCAAACATTATTAGTTGCAGCTGTCAAAGTATTGACAAGAAGAGAATTAAAAAAGAAATCTGTGGACACATGTCGTCTGTCGGTATTTCAATTTTTTTAATTTGAAAACATCAATGAAAGAAGCAAAGTTTGACAGCAATTAAAATTTCCATTTTAATATTATAAAAACTTGGATGATTGATGAGTACTGATTGAGTTGTAAATCAAGCCGACATTATTTGCACAAGAAAATAATGAAATTAAGTACTTGAAGTACAAAAACAAAAAAAATTCATTTACAAGTCTGATGAAAATATTTTCATAATTACAAGCCAGAAAAAAATACTTATAATACGTAAGCCATATTTATGTTTTTAAAATTCAGTTTTGTACGAGATAAAATATCTTAAATAAATTTTTAAGAAAATCCAAAACACAGCTACATGCACGTAAGCACAAAGCTGTGCGATGGCTATCTCACTTTTCCAGCTGGAACGGGAGCTTCAAGTATAAACCCCAGGAACGATAATCTCATTAGCAGTCGGTTGTAATTTGAAAATATTCTTTAATAAAGCAATTGAAAAAACATTCTCCTTAAAGCCGAGCAACCGTGCGGAGGTTGCAAAAGCGAGTGGCGCCAGAGCGGCGCGTGCGCCGATTATACGAGCGGATTACGCAGGTTTCCAGCTCCGCGTGCACGCATAACATATATATACTTGCGCACCGGATTCGCAAAGCCGCGCACTGTTGACTGCGTATACACGTATCGGGCGCAGTGCGCGGATGAGCCTTGCAGGCAAACACCGCGCGAAGATCCTCCAGCCGCAGTTCTCATTAATTTCGATTCCTGCTGCATAATGCAGCTGTTGCACGCGACTAGCGAGTTCTTTATCGAGTTTTTTTTTTCGTCGAGTAAAAGGTTTAAGGCTTCGTTTTATAAAATACCTGCGCTTTAATAAAGTCTAGGATTTTCGGGCTCCAGCCCGATGGGGGGAAAGTCAGGCAAGATTTTATGCGGGAGCTTTGAGAGAAAGCTGTTTGATGAGGAGATTAAGTATTGCGACAATACATGGATGAATTCCGTATATTGAGGTTTATCGCTTTTTCATCCCAAAGTACAACCTGCTTATAGATCCGAAGTACGGGATAAGAGCATAATATCGATAGCGCTAATCATAATTAAACATTCTTAAGCCGGTTGCATTAATATGAAAAAAGTACCTTTTCTAATAAATAACCTACTTATATTTAAAAAAAAAGTTGAGAAAAACTTGAGGTTATAATTTTTAAAGAAATTAGAATATTGAAATGCTCCTTGGTTGGATGACATTTATTTCGTTATTTTATGACTTCATCTGTTAAATTTAACATCTTTTTCTAAAAGTTAACGGTTACTTATATTAAACCTGAAAATATAAATTTCACTTTTTAAATATAATACACGTGCAGTAGGTTAATCCTTAAAAAAATGAATCTCAAATTTTATAACTTCATTGGAGCATATGTAGAATTTAAATTTTACTTAAAGTACGATCTTAATTGTGAACTACATAACTCTACGACGGAATCTAAAAGCAGTACTTCATCTGGAGAATACTTACTGTAATAAAAGAGACAATACACGCAGCTGTAACCAATGAGGTCTGCGGTTATATGGAAGTATTCAACGAAGCGATGATTATAGCACAGCCGCGTGCTCCGATTGTTTCCAGCGAAACGTTTCGAAGGCGAAAGATAAAGGCGTCGGCTGCTAATTACGCTTGGCGCAAACTTAACGAGTCGCGCGGTCCTGCCATCTTTCCCTCCTGCCTCCCCGCGTTCTGCGAGCAGCGTGGAAACAGCCGAAGATCCGTATCGTTTGAGTGCGCGCGAGCGCCGTCATTACGGGCACGCGGAACGGGCAGCTCACGCAAACGGGAGCCGCCGCCGCTGCCTCCTTGCCGAATTCATTCCGCGAGGCGGAAGAGAGAAATGCTGAGTGACGGAGAGGAGAACGGAACCTTGGCACGATAATTATAATTAACATCCGCCCTCTTGTGCCGACTTCCACGACTTTCCGGACGAGCTCCGCTCTCCGCCTTTGGAAATTCCGGTGTCGTTCGATAAATTATGCATACGTTTCGTCATTTCTATAGCGACATTATCGATTTGGGTTACGAGTATTGTTTTCTTTAATGCTGCCTTGATGCATTTATTGAATTTATGTCTTTTTACAAGGATATTAAAATAAACGACTCATATTTTTTTGGTGGACTACTTTTTTTGATAAAATAAAAAAACTTCACGTATTTTTTAGATGGACATGTGAAGAAAGATTATTACGGGACTATTGCACGTGAATGACGCGACGATCAAAGGAATTTTCCGCTATGAAATTGAACCCCTCTTAAATTCTTTACCACACACAAACGCGCGGATAAATAAAAAATATATGTGAAAATGTGGATTTTAATTACACATTCCATTGGATATATTCTATCCGAAAATGTTTAGTTGGCAGTTTTTGCTAGTAATAAACTTAAATTCTAAATTCTAAAAAATTATTTTTTTCCGCTTATATAAATTTTTATAAAACTAAAATGTCGCTAGTTTTTTTTCAATAAATTTTTGAGCGAAATGTTTTCACAAAAAGAAAATCCGGGTTCGAACGCAGCCAGTAGACAAACGCGCAAAATCAATATTTCGAATGGGATTCGAGGGAAATAAAAAATTTATGTAACCGCAGGAGGATGAAAAAGAATATCCATTTTCCACTCATTTTCAAGGCAGAGGCCTATCGATTTTCCATTTTAATAGATCTCCCCGGTAAAGTGCAAATAACCTCCTGATGGGCCCATAAAAAGAGCCCTTGACGATTTTAGCGTCGAAGCTCTCCGGTGGAGTCGCGGCTCGGGCTTCCAGTAGCTCGGAGGCTCGCATTCTCTGCTCTCTCTCTCTCTCCTCAGCCTCCCTCCGCGTCTTTATTGCATTCGGCATTCGCCGCTCCGTGGCGCATTCGCGACCATATTTGGCGAAATGGGCAGAGCTCGATGCAAGCCTGGCTCTCTCGCGCCGTATCGCACGCTCCGAGTGAGAGAGACGCCGCTCTCTCTTTCTCGCTTGACCCCGCGACATCGCGAAAAGCCTTTTCTATATATACGTTTAATGCATAATGCGCGCCGAGGGGCTTATCGAGATGCCGCGGCGCCAAACCGAAATGTTAATCAAGCGCAGGGACTGATGCCGCTTTTGCGATTGCGGGGCAACGCTAGCTATTGTATGGCTTCATAATTTTTTTGAGAATCATGATGTTGTAATGTCCGGTAATCGCCGGGTTAAGGCTTGTTTTCGAGATGTTTTTGCGCGCGTGCCGCGAGGTACGCAGCGCCGAGTGCGGCTTTCTTTGTGGCTTTTTTATTGGGTAATTTAAGTTAATTGTTCGAAATTTGGCAAGGAAGTATAGAGTTGCTTTTGAAATCTCGGAGGAAACTTTAATTTTCAGCTGCAATTTGCAGAAACATTTTTTTAATCTCCTGCATTATGTGAGTCACGCCATTCAGGAGCAGAATTTCCGAATGCTCAGATTGTGGGGGTCTCGAGCGAAATTAAATGTAATATGCGAATGTATTGTTTAAGAAAGGTTTAATAAATAAAATTAAGCACCCTCAAAGAAGTGCACTCGTTCATCCTAATATGATTTTCAACGACGTTTACACAAAGCCGCAAAAGAACGAAACTCATAATCCCGAAGACACAGGCAGAAGGAGGCACAAAGCCGAGCCTAATGCAGTCAGAAGCATCGACTTTGGCCGATTATGTAAAAATATGTGAGTCGAAAAAGGAGTACATCGAGCGTAAAGCCCCCCTCTGCCTACTCCGGGAGACTTATGTTTTACTAATCGATCGACGTCTTTCGGACAACTGCCGAGCAAAAGTGGAACGGCCTGCTTTTGTGCAGGGAGAATCGTGAATAATACAGCTGCTTTGGACCACCCGGGCCGCCGAAATCCGTCGCGAACGGGTTCCTAGGCTAGGCCGCCGCCCATCGATAAATAACCTCTTGTTCCACCTACGCAGCGCACAATGGCTTCCCTGCCTTCTCTCTCCCGTGCCCGGCCACGGGGCTTTTTATGGGGGAAACCGGAGACGGCGCGCAGCTTCTTCCTCCGCTCCGAGAGAGAGAGAGAGAGAGTCTTGGGAGCCTGCGCGGAAGAGAGGGAGCGCTTGACGATAATAGCTTGGGACGCGCGGTAAAAAGTGTAATTTCAAGGTGTTCGAATCGCCATTTACGATCGAGCTGCGAAATTTCTTCTTCGCGATTCGCCTTTTACGCGCCAACTCGAGCCAGGCGGACGAGTATTCCAGCGCGACCCTCGGCTCCGAATCTTCCGCGGGGACGATTACAATAATTCATTGGCGTTTTCGCGCTCGACTCTTTTATGCCTAATAAAATATTAACGGCGACGAGCTAATTTTATATTCGCCGCCTGATTTACGGGCGATATTTCCTTAAAAAAATTTTCAGGTAAACTTATCTGGACGACGATTCCACGTTGTTTCTCGCAAATGCATTCGTCATCGTTAATAAAAAGCGAACGATCCGAGAATTACGATACCGACTGACGTAGCACAAGTCAGTAACTTATGGACTACAAATGAGGAAAAAGTCGCGTTAATGCTGTCAACGCCTGGAGCTCTGCGGCGCTTTAATTGAATACTTTTTGTACTACAATATAATCCTCTTATTCGGTTTCTCACCTTTTGAAGCTGGGCTGAAAGAGAGGGGCAGAGGAGCGGAGCGGAGGAGCAGCAGGATATTATGCGCCGTAACGAAGTGACGCGGGATGAAACGGGTTTAATGTCGCTCTGGCGAAGTTAGCCGCAGCCGAGGCTTAGCGCTCGAGGCTCGATACTGCGCTGCTGCTGCTGCCGAGGATGATTTCGAGATTTTACCAAGGACCTCTTTTGCTCTGCCTTGTGTAATTGGAAAGGCTCTCTATTCATTTCTTAATACACGAAGCTTTTCTCAATTCCTTAATTTTATCGAAGAATAACTGAAATACACTTTTGTGACTGGTCATTTGTAAATTAAACGGTCTTATAATCTTTAGAAACTGGAGTAATTAAGATTTATTAAAAGTGTCGGATGCACATCAATTAATATTAAATAATAACAGGCATTTTTCAGATGAGGCAATTAATAAAATTATACATGCGATCAGCGTAAAACCGTGCTCCCAAAGTGGAGCTATAATAAAGTTATCAATATTCTCTTAAATTTCGTCGTGAAAGAGGCTTTTTGCGCGGGCAGCTTTCTGCTGAAAAAGGGTCTCTGAAAAACGCGCGAAAAAGACACCGCTGGCTTTTCCCAAGTGTAATCACGAAAGCGAGGGCGTGGGTCTCTCTCGCGCGCGAGCGCGAGAGATCAAAGCTCGGAATCTCGAGCGAAGTATCGTCGGCGACGTCGTGTATCAAAACCGAAAGTTACGAGTTTTGCCTTATCGGGCGACTCGATCTATAAGTGTATCGGACGGTCAGTTTAAGAGAGGCGAGCCGCCGACAAAAGGGAACGATAACCTCTCTCGGGCTGAGACGACAGCGGCGACCTGCTGACCCATGGGGCGGCTGAGCAGCCTGAGCCGATCTCTCTCTCCCTCCGGAGCATTATCTAGATTCTATTGCCGCCGCGGATGTAGTATATCCCTGAAAAGTTTCGTGTCTCGCTTTTTACAAGATTAAAAGCTGGTTAAGCGACGAAATTGCCGCTGAAATCTACTGCCGCGGCGGAGTTGTTCAAAAAGTAACAATGGGGCTTGTTTACGACAATGATAAAGCTCCTCGAGCTCTCGGCCCAACTACTACATATGGGAACGGGACGAGCTCTACACTGGGTTACATCCGCAGTCTGCTGCAGGTATAAATCTATATAGGTATAGGTCAGAGTTGAAAGAGAGAGAGAGAGAGAGATAGACGAGATAATGCCATGGATTATGCGACTGGCTTGTTGTAAAGGGAGCTTATAGCATTGACTGCAGAGGCGACGGGATCAGAGCTCTAATAAGCTTCTATTTTATTTTCACTATTTGCCTTTCTATATATGTACTTGTACTATTATATTGTCTTGTAAAAATTTCATCCCTTGAATACGACATTCGTTAAATTAAAATTATAAATAAATGACACTGATAACGAAAGAGGATGTAGAGATGTTAAAAACATATTATACTAATTAGGTTTAATAAATTTTGATTTATAATTTGAGATTGAACCTAATATGCAGCTTACATAATAAACCAGTAAAAACATTTTACATATTTGAAATTTTCATGTTGTAATTAAAGCACAAACGAGAAGAGGTTATTGTTCCCTTTAGAATAATTTAACTTACTCTTTGAACCAGGTTAAAGATTAATCAGCGTCACGATAAGGAATAATAATGAACTTTTGCAATGCCTTCCGACGAGTTCGATTGCTTATTATTCTGCTGATTTAAGAGTGCAGCAACCCCGTCGCGGAATAATGAAGCAGTTTAATAACAAGATTTCTTTAAAAAGTTTAATTAAAGTATCAGATCTGCAACTGATTGAGAAATTAGCAGCTTCACAAATACACCGCAATGGGTTTCAAGACTTTCTTTTGATATTATGACTTCTGAACGTAGATATAAAAAATATATTTTATAAAAACCAATTTTTTGAAGCTTATACAAAAATTTACGAGTCAGAAAAGGGCGAAGCGATTCAATTTAGATGTTGAAGCATTGCCCCATATAACATCAGCTTGCACGATAAGAGATCGAATTGAATTTCTTAGTCGCTGGCCGCGGGAGAGCAGGCGAAAAAACGAAAGAGAGAACAAGAGCTCGCGCGTAAAGATCACAAGTGGGCCAATTCGCGATTTGCATGGCTGGCCGCCGGCCAAAAGTCGAGGCCAGGAACTTTATGTACGAAGAAACTGGCGAACGAAATTGTCCTGACAGCGCCAATTCAAACTGATAATGAGACTGAGATTATCGTGGGACGAAGACATGGGCATGAAGTTGTCCCTAATACTAGTTCGAATCTACCGCCCCCCGTTAATCACTCTCTCTCTCTCTTCCTCTTTCCCTTCCCAACACCGACGTCTGCGAACGCCGTTTCATTTGACCGAATGCCTCATCATTGTTCCCGCGCCGCAGCTGCCTAATCGACTTCGTCGCGCGTACGACTCTCAATTGCTCTCATGACTTTTAAATCATTCCGCGCGCTGGGTTTTAAACGAAAATGTTCTTTACGAGCTAGTTTTTTTTGTTTTTTTAAGCTGCAAATGACGGGAAATGCGATAATAAACTGCTGAAAACCTATGATACACTTATACCAAGAAGTACGCAGCGGAAGTGTTGCATAAGCGCAGAAAATAGTTGCAGATAACCAATCGGTTTTCATTATAACGCAGTGCAACGCACGAGCTGGTTATTATCCATTTCTAGAAATGCAAACATTTTGCAAGTTACTGATGGCTAAGTTCCTGTAAAAACACGTTTTTGCTTATGATTCTTATAACGCAAACTCAGATATTGTTAGAAACTCAACAAGTACAATGGCGCATGATCATTAGTGCATTGTTTATTCAGGTAAACTAGTATAATTATTCATAAGTTTAAATAAAATAAAATGAGTATACGGAAGTACATAAAACTGCATGCAGAAACAAAAACAACAAGAACTAAATTTAATTTAGAAAAAAACTGCGTATTTAAAAAAAAAACAACAAAAAAGTATTAAATATCTTGAAACTAGAATATCACGAAAGGAGCGTTCGGAAAAAAAGTATTGCAAAAAATCGGGTCAGACAAACAGACGGAGAAAATATTGTTCCAGGTGAAAATCCTGGACGGAAATGAGATTAGCGCGGTCTCGTCGGTTAACCACAGCGACTACTACCGTCCTTACGTGCAGCTCGGGAAAGAGCTGGCCGCGTAACACGGAGAGCCGCGCGCGTAAACGGCACGGAGCCGATGACAGCGTCGAGAGAGTCGTGCCTGTCCTCTCCTTCTCGCCTTATATTATAGTCGCGGTTGCGATCGTAGATTCTTACGAAAGCCTCCTGCCGACTATAGTCATGACGCCGCGAGTGGAGCCTCTCATTTGTATCCATACAAAACCCATATCGCGCGACACGCATCGCTTTTGTGCCGGCACGGGTATTGAAAAATCAAGGAACGTTTGTTAACGTATTTCTGCAAATACGGCCATTGAAACTCGAGAGTTTCCGACCTTCCTTTTTTCATTGCGGCTGCTTTTCGTCACGATATGATCTCTTTGGCTATGTGCGCAGTAAATCGCTCAAAATCCTTGGTTAAAAATAGCGCCTTCATATACAACCAGGCAACTGAATCGAGAGTGCAAAAGCCTTAATCAAATATTGCAATCATTTTCTGGAATTGCTATAAGTAATGATGTTTATAAACAAACAGCCTTAGCAAGTATTTATTATACTTGGTTGTAAATATGAAAATGAATAATGGACGTGAAATCTTGAACATCGCGCTTTCTAATTCTTGTTTTAGACTCGCATCATAAAATTTATATTCTCTAGTTAATTTGTATTTCCAGGGTTGAAAATTAATATTTTATTGTGTCACGTATAAGTAAATTATAAATACAAGAAGAGAGTATCCATTTTTATTGCAGAATAAACATGTTTATTCAAGATAATTATAAGTTGAAGTGTCGTTATGACTGCCAAATGAAGGCATCAGCGAATGAGAAAGTTTTGAATGAATAATAGGCAGAGAATTGGAAACTTACCAAAATCCTCCAGAACCATAAAAAAGTCCTTGTACGGTTAACCGTGACTTTTTCTGCGTCGAATTGAAATCCTTGATTACGACAGAATCTGAAACAAAAATACGAAATTCTTCAATTTATGCTACGCTTTGCAATTTAGCTGCTTCGTTAGGACGCAGAACCGCAATTAGCGGTGCATTATTACATTAGCGTAACGCTATAACTTCGTTAATTACTGAGAGCTTGGATGGTTATGCGCCCACCCTCGCACGATATTGTCTTCTATCGTTCTCTGTTTATCGGAACACGACTCTTATTACACGTTCAAATGTAAAAAAAAGAGGCAAACACCTAAACATCTCAATTTAAAAAATGCAACTTAATTGCAGGCCACTTAATTATTTTACGCACGAACGCTGACGCGGCCTTTAATTGGATTACCCGTTGAATATAAAAGTTTAAAGAACAAAGAATGTTATTTATCGCTCGTATGATTCAATTTTTATAGACACAGTCAATAATGAAAAAGTGAATCCCAGCTTTGAACTTGTTTTAGATTAAAACGAGTTCACGTTACTTAATGACAAATTCATCCTGTTTTTAAATGTAAGATTCTTGTGATTTTTTTTTTAATTTTAAATTTAATTATTTTCATTTGTCCTTAATCTTTCATACGCTGATTCACAATTCTTCTACATCCTCCGCAAGGCACATTTTATTAGAAAAGTATAATAAAATATTTATTTCCTCCGCAGGAAGACCAGTCAAAGTGAGTTCTTATCAATTAGCGCACTGCCATAACTCTTCTATTTACTGTGTCGCATCGTCCGCACTTTCCATTGTCGTCTCCGGTGTTTTTATATGCATCTTTGAGCTGCCTTCGGCCGTCTCCCCTCGTCTCGACGGCTCCTCGCATGCATATAATCGACCCGGTGGAATGTCATTCGATATCGAGAGAAAGAGAGGAGAGAAAGACGAGAGAGCGACGACTGGCGGTCTACTCGCGGCCGCGCACACAGACGCACACCCCGTCGACTTTCGATCGTGTCGGAATTTCTCCAATAGCCGCGAATCCCAAGTCGATTTTCCCTCTCCTCCCCTCTCCTCTCTACGCCGTTTCCTTGTCCCTCGGTTCAGCCCTGTTTTATTTTCCTTCCCGCAGCACTATACTCTTTTCCGTTCCGTGCTCGCCTCTCAATCTTCCTCGAACGATCGGCGCGAATCGCGAAGCGGTAAAGAAAAATGTGGATATGAAGGAAAAAGATAACGGCGCGAGGTATATACCAGAGAAACGGGGAGCGAGAAAGTTAATTCTCGCTGAAAAGAGAGCGGAACATCCCCGCGAAATTCCATTACTTTGGTGCGATCGGTTTCCGCGACGTGCGCTCAAGAAAGGGTGAGAGTACGAGAGGCCTGAGTGGAAAATAACGTGTTATTTCGTTTTTTAAACTTGCAAGCGTAAAGAGTAATCGGTTTATAGAGCATTTAAGAGAGGTGAGAATCTCGCGCGTCTAATTAAGCGGTAATTGCCTGTTACTGCAAAAAGTGATTGACTTTTTCAACATTTATATAACTACTGCATCGCTACTAATTACTTTGATATATTTAAAAAAACTGAAATTTAAACTAATTAATTTTTAATCCTTGTTTATTTGTATATTAACATGAAAATTAAATATTTTACTGAAGAAATCTGTGGAATGTATAATTCAGGCTTTTGCAAGATTATGCATGCGACGTAAAAAGTACTTTTACACGACGTTATCAAATTATTGCGTGATATTAAATACCGAGCTTATCTAAAGTTATAATAAAATATGTTCTTGCTCGAGGAAAATGTTCGATTTCAGCGGTGAAATTCGCGTGCCGGCCGGCAATAATTTGCAACATCGCCCCTATCGACCAATGCCATCGGGTTAACGCTCTTACACTAATTTGACGGGTGATGTGACTTAGACACGCGGAATCGCAAATCTTTGACGCGAGAGAATCAGCCGGCGATGTAGATAGAGGCGTCGTAAATGACGATTACAAATGACGGCGCTCCGGCCTGTCTTATTTATTAATAAGACAAAAGGCTGCGACGTTGGAATGGCTCTTTTGAGAAACGATTGCATCGTCACTTCGCAAAAATTGATAATTTAATCTCGAAGAGACGGAGTGTTTAGCGCAATGCAGCATATTGTATTTGTTATTTATTGTTGGAATGCATATAGAGTTTATGTGTATATTATGGGCGCGTAAATTAAACAAAAGAAGACTTTTAATTCAATCAATAGTTGCGCGGAAGGTTTAAAGGTTAACTTACGTCTTATTATCTCGCTGAAGTCGTAATATGCTTCTGCAAGTATAGTATAATATACTGTTTTTTAATTGTTCACTGTAAACTATGACTGCCGAATTGTTAAAGAAATGTTCAGCGAATTCTCGCCTATTTAAGAATGTGTTTTCTTGGAACTCTATGAGCTGCGTGTCGTAAGTAAAAGGAAACTCTGTTTCCAACCACGTTGATAACCTCGTAATCGAAAATATGTAACTTTTCGTTGATTCGAAAGCCGCGGCTGCGTCGGACCAATATGGTATCCTGATAAGAAGTACGCCGATGAGTACGTCGGACCCTTGTGGCTTCCTCCAGTCGGAGACCCATCTTATCCGAAATGGAAGTGCCCTCCGATCGGCGAGGAACCACAGCCACCAGAACGCAAAATCAAAAACATCCAGGTAAACTTCGGGCCACAGCACCCGTCGGCGCACGGCGCTCTGAGGCTCATTCTCGAGCTGAGCGGAGAGCAGATCGTCAGGGCGGACCCGCACATCGGCCTGCTGCACCGCGGCTCCGAGAAGCTCATGGAGTACAAGACTTACGTGCAGGGGCTTCCGTACTTTGACCGCTTCGACTACGTCTCGACGCTCACGAACGAGCAGGGTTTTTGCCTGGCCGTCGAGAAACTCCTCAACATCGAAGTTCCAATGCGCGCCAAGTTCATTCGCAGTGAGTGCTAACCAGAGAGTCGACGCTGCTTTCTTCTCCTGTCCTTTTAACCCTTAGAAAATTATTTTAAAAGCTCATTATTCCCATTAAAAGGTCACCCAAGCTCGCCAACTTTAACCCAAACTGAGGTCGAATGTTGGCGAATCAGCTCATGACGCTTAGAGGTGTTTTCGCCGCAGAAAAGAAAATTTTTCGAGTTCACTCTGATTTTTTTGTCCAATTAGCTATACATAAGCTTTTCCACTTTCCTCGAATAAAAAAAAAAGATGAAAAGGCCCTTTAGCATATTGAAACGAGCTTAATCCAACAGCCATGATGGCGGAGCTGACCCGCTTGATGAACCACATGCTGTCGATAGCCTGCCACGGGCTGGACTGCGGGGCGCTGAGTCCCTTCTTCTGGATGTTCGAGGAGCGCGAGAAGATCTACGAGCTGCACGAGCGCGCGAGCGGCGCCCGCATGCACCCCGCGTACCTGAGGCCCGGCGGCGTCGCCCAGGACGTTCCCCTCGGCTTCCTCGACGACGTCCACGACCTCATAAACAAGCTCGGGGAGCGCTTCGACGAGGTCGAGGACGTGCTCACGAACAATCGAGTCTGGAAGGTGCGCAACGTCGGCATCGGCGTCGTCTCGGCCGAGATGGCCCAGAATCTGGGCTTCACCGGAATGACGCTCAGAGCCACCGGGGTCAAGTGGGATCTCAGGAAGGCCATGCCCTACGACGCGTACGAGTGCGTCGACTTCGACGTACCCGTCGGCACGCACGGCGACAATTACGACAGGTGCGATCGCGGCGGATCAAGATCGTACAGCCACCTAATCGTCCGCTGCCGAGCTTAGGTATCTGGTTCGCATGAACGAGCTGCGCCAGTCGATGCGCATTATCGAGCAGTGCATAAACCTGATGCCCGAGGGCGAGGTCAAAGTCGACGACTTCAAGATCTCGCCGCCTCCGCGCGCCGAGATGAAGAACTCGATGGAGGCGCTGATCCACCACTTCAAGCTCTTCAGCCAGGGCATGGTGGTGCCGCCGGGCAACAGCTACGCGTCGGTCGAGGGCCCGAAGGGCGAGTTCGGCGTCTACCTCGTCAGCGACGGCAGCAGCGTGCCCTACCGCGTGAGGGTGCGCGCGCCCAGCTTCATGAACCTGTCCGGCCTTCGGTACCTCATCCCGGGACACCTGATCGGGGATCTGTGCTCGCTGATCGGCACTATCGAAGTCGTCTTCGGCGACGTCGATCGATAGTCGTAGGTATGCACTGTTACTAGTCATCTTTTATCTTCGATAACTTGAGAGTATTCTTACTGTTTGCAGAAATTTTATTATCGTGCAATGTTCTATCTGATCAAACTGTACGCGTTCGATAGAGAAAAAGTGGAAAACGAGTTAATGCAATTTACATTCATCAGGGTTATTTTCCCGGATGCAAGTTGCGAATTCGCGAAAGTTGGAGTGTTGAAGAGGCGTGCGCGTTGAACCATGCATAAATAAGTTGCTAGCCTATGAATACCAGACGAGTCCTGCCGTGAGAAAAATGCAAACGTTTTTCATCCTTGTTGCTGGATTCATTTTTAATGAATGCTCAGAAAATTAACGATGCTCTTTCATCAAAAAGTTCGTTTATATAGATGTTTATTTACTACTGCTACTGCAGCGATGAGTATGATTATTTTTACTTGTTAGATTCGCGGTACTTGAATACTTTTGTTCAACATAATAAAACTGCTGCGTTAAAGCACCTGGAAATCATTGTTTCGTATCGACCGGTGTTTAGTCGCTTCGCACTTGGTTCGTTCGCTCGGCGCTTGGCTGTTCATTCATTATTCTGCCTGCCGCAACATCTTCGGATACACGTAGCGAAAAACTGGCAAAGCAGACCAGCAATTTCCATATTTTCGTCGACTTAATTAAAAACTGTAGCCCCCTTATTTTCTCTATACCTTAAAATCGTCCCAAGAAAGCAAATTGCTAAAAAAGAGACAAAAGTTCCAATAGGACAAAAGGAGCGCGCCCCGCGGAGCGTAATAATTCCCCGTGCACACCAAGTGTGCGCGCCTCATACTCCGAAGACAGCCGCTTGGCAGAGTGACGCTCGAGCGGCGCTCGCCAAGAGGCAGATGCGTCGCCGCGTCTCTGCCGCCGCATAAGTAAATTCAGCGAGCCGCACTCGGGACAGTAGGAATCGCGCGCGAGAAAGAAAGCGTACACACGCACGCTCCTCAAAGAGGTGGGCGAGACGCCGGCGAGCACCGCCGCTGAATATATATAGCCTTAGCCGCGACGACCCCTCGGCTCTCGGGCCTCTCTCTCTCTTCTCCTCCGCCCCCCGCGGCGGCTCCTCTTCGCCCAGGCAGTGGCCCGCGCGCACTTGTGCATGTACTTAGCTGCGCCGCGAGCTGCGACTTGGAGCCAACTTCCAGCGACAACTTTTCGAGCGACCTAATACGCGGTGCAGCGGGGCCACGAGCGGAAGAGAGAGACAGAGAGAGTTGATTTTGTGCTTCCCGTCGGCCGGCGAGGTGCGTTGATCCCGCCGCCGCTGCTGCTGGCGCACTTTCCCAATTGCTTCGGGGTAGATTCCCCTGACAATGAGAGTCGCGACGAGGAGGGAGGAAATATGTAGACACCTTGTGAATGAATCGCGCCGCTGCCGCTCTTGTAATAACGTGCCGCTCTGCACTGTGTCAATGGTGCTTTATAAATCAACATTTTTCCCGTTCAATTTTTTACACGGTTTTTTTCATTTTTTTAACGACTCCGCGTATATGCACGCTGCGCGGAAAAGCGAGTATTATTCTTTGTTGCTCGCTGCGCAATATTTTTTGCTGCGTGAAATAAACTTTTTTTATTTTTTTGCTGGAAAAAAATTTTTCTTTCGCACTTTCGAGATAAAAGTATATTTTTTTGCTTTATTATATATACCTCGTAATCGCTTTCAGTGCCGTTTAAATCATAAGACGCAATTAGTATTAAATCTTTATAATTTTTAATGCTAAGCGATGGAGCTCCACTGACTCATTATACGCGTTAAAGACGAAAATACTTTAAATTTCCGAGACACTAAGTACACGGCCGTCTACCAGCTCCGTCTGCAGCTGCCTGATTATGCAGCGGATGAGGGTCCATCCCTCTTTAATACGCAGACGCACTATATTTAAACGTCTCTTAGACGCTCTAATTAGAAACAAAAACTCCTTTGCCAAAGAAAACAAGCGCGTAAAAAATTATTTTAAGAGATCCTGCTCTACGCATAAAAAGGCTTTGCTGCTTTTATTATCGAATCTTCGATAGGACTGTCATTAAATAAACACAAAAATGTCTTCAAGAAACTCGTAAATTCACGTAAAACGACGCGGCTTAAATTTATTCGTCCAAGAAAAATAAAAAAAAAAATCTTATACTTATCACAGTAAGTTGTAAAATTTATCTGTTTGTTTTGTACGCTTCGAGATTAAATATAACATAAGCTGTGTTTTATTTAGTTTATTTTCACGACGATTTGTTAAGCCATAATAGCACGATGAAAAGAAAATATTCGCAGCATTTCCGTGACGTTATAACAGTATCGTGTAAAATGAATGAATTGAGTGTTGAACGACGTTGCGACATCCGAGCACTTGGCTTACGTCTCGCGCGAATAAAATTGCTAGTTTCCGTTTGTAGGCGGCAGTGCAAAAGCGACAAAGCGAGAAATCGATCAGTAACGCAAGATAAGACGCACACTTGTACGTAAGTCTATATGGCAGCGGAGAAAAAATAAACTAAAGTTCTGGAAGCAGTTCGTTTTGTATTTGTATTATTGCAAGTAGATTGCAGAAGGAAATCTCGCTCGGATAATAGGCACGTGGGCAAACGTGAAACTGACGGGAATAACGTAGGAAGTGCTTGTAAAATGTCAAACCTGCCGCTGAGTGAATTATTGATACGGAAAGAATGGATGAATGGCACACGGGAAGAATGAGTTTATGGTACAAAAATATTTTATTCGAGATTTTATTTTAATGTTACAGCAACTGTATAAGCCTTTGAATTTGATCAATTTCAAAAGAGCGCCTGTTTTGGCCTAGTTAAAAGAAGCTGCATAAATAATAACTTTCTGAAAAACAGGTTTCGAGCTACATGCAGAAAGTGGTTATATAGTCGAAAACATAATGGTTATAAGGTAGATTATTGTCGAAAAACCGGCTCCATCCGAAGCTGTGCAATGGAAGAAAAGCGCAGAGCGTCGAAGAAGGCAGCTACACTGAGCTCCAGCCTGAGAACCGCGTCCCGATATCTCGACTAGCATCTAAAGGCCCCGAGCAAGAACAACTATACATATATAAAAGAACGCACGGCGCTGCACGTTGACACGTTCACGGGGGTCAACTTTGCAAGAGGGCGCACGTGGATCGCGACGGCGAATTATACCCAAGTCTCATTGTTACGGCGCGTCAACTCGAGCCCCGAGATTGCTTTCGCGGGGTGTTAGTTCGAGGCACGACTCGCACCGCGGGAAACTCGAGTCTGTTTGTAAGCGCGCGGATTCGATATAACCCCGCGCGCTCTCGCGAACTTTGCATTCCGAGCTTAGACTTGCAAAGCGCTAAGCGGCTTTTTTATAGAGAGAGCACCGAGACGCAGCTGTGTACAGGCGTGCTACTATTGCGAGCTGCAGCACGATTCGCGCGCGGATACAATCTTAGTACGTGGAAGCTAAATATTGAACGTTCGATGCTCGGAGTAGCGAATTATTTTTCCAACGACTCTTTAATAATAGAGTACGTTTTCTCTTCGTTTCGTGTTTTCGCGAGAATAACCGGCTCTCTCTCTTGCTTGCTAGGAAAACATTTTTTTTTCCGAGGCAGCTACGTGACAAAGAAGTGTGTTTTACGAAATAAAAATTAATTTACACTCGAATGTTATTAACTAAAGTTAATTGTAAAAGAAGTTACGAGTACCATGTAACCTTCCCCAAGAATATTAAAGGCTGCATATATATATAACATGTTCGAGCGGCATATTAACTGAGCCGTCGTAAAAATCTTATGTGAAAATTTTTTTACGAGACTTCAGCATACCGAAGAGGCTTTAAAGTGCGAGCAGAGGCCATTGAATGAGCCCGTTAAAAGTTCTTTAATAAAATTAATTTTGGTAATTGAAGTAACAATCTTACACTTTTCAGTCGATATATCAAGGAAATTCGATTAACTTTTATCGAGAATCAAAAAGTAAATTTTATTCATCCTATCTAATGGTATGGTGAAAAAATAAAGGCATCATCCGTATAAGCAGTTTTTATATCTGTGAATATAAGTTGCAACTAATAAATTGAACTTATTTTGCGACGGTCGGTATTTAATGTTTGCTGCAAAATTCTAATTAGGAGAAAATGTTTCAATTTATAAGCAGGTTTTCGATGCACACTTTTAAAATAAGCCGTAAGCTACTTAAAGCTCGGATAAATATAAATGATAGACAAGTTTACAGGACCGATGTCGCAAGAAATGTTAAATATGGGCTCGATTCAGTTTAAGTATTTCACGAGTAATTTTACCTTCAAAAGATTATACAAGAGACTTTCCATTTAACGACTTGTCACCAGTCTTTGCCTAGTTAATCTGTTCCGTACAGCAAAATTTCGTATTTTCGGCTGCTCGCGAACCTCTAATTGAAAAGCAGCCTCGAATAAAAAAAGGCAAAAGCCGAGGAACGCTTTAAAAGCTCGAAAGGGAATAGATTTTTGCGCAAAAGCATCGGGCGCAGAGGTGTAATTATATTTGTATATAAAAGCTAGCCGTGTCGGATTAATGAACCCATCAAGCAGTGTGCGTGTCCGTGTACGTGTGTGGCGTAGGTCGCGGCCATCTCGCTCGCGTGCGCATGTATATATGCAGATATGCGGGCGCGCGGGAAACTCGGCGCTCGTCTCACTTTGCATTCCCGCGGCGCTCGGCGAAAGACGACTGCCAGTCGCGTTAACGAACACACGATATTCGCGACGCCCGAGTAATTGAAATAGACGTCAAAACGTCCCGACGCTTGCCGCTTTTTCTCCCCAGCCCGACTCCCCGCGAATCGAAATTTCACTTTGCCGCGCCGCGGCGGCTCTGTATCCCACACGTGCACCTTTGCTATAATTGGATCCGGGAGTCCATAAACTCCGTTAATTTATGGACAAGCCGCTTCATTTTTTTTTTTTTTTTTTCATTCCAGCAGCTACTCCGGCAGATATTCGATATGCCGGTTTGTGAAAAATTAATGCCTCCTCTTTGTTCCGATTGAGCAATAAGTGTGTTAATAACAATCAGAAACGGGAGCAGGCCTCGTCCTTAGAAATTTCATGTAAATAGTCCGCTCGAGAGAGGTTTCTTATTAATTTACGATGTCGAATTTAAAAAGCCTCGCGCGAAGCCTTGAAAGTATCATAACTCGACTTATCAGCGTTCCTCCCGCATGTGGTTTTTATTGCATTTCTCGCCGGGAGTTAAAATTTTTTCCCAATAAGGAAGTAGCGAGAGAGAAAGAGAGACGTCGTGAATTTAATTTCTAAAACCGGCTGGCGGCGGGCACTCAAGTGCGTTTCATGCACGCTAATGCTTCGGCGCTCTACCTGCGCAGGCGCGCTGAATTCCGCTTATGCGCATGCGAGAGAGAGAGAGAGAGAGCCGAGCGATCTGCAAGGTCTCTCGATAAGGAGATGCAGGGTGCGCCCGAGCTACGACTCTATGTGGGTGAGGTATCTCGCGTCGTCCGCCGCTCGGCGTGATCCGGCACTTTTTCAACGATTCAATATGCGCTTGTACCTTCGTAATTTATGTCGGATAGCTGTTTCAGCTGAAAAAGAAGCGATGCCCGGTCAAGTCAAGCACCGCGGCCTGTTATGACACGCCGACGATTCTACGTCTTGATTGTAACCGGCCGATTATTTACGAGCCGAGACGGCGCATAAAGTCGTTTAGTTCATTATTTCGCCTAAACACGCGATCGACTCCGATGGCCTCTATCATTCAGTTGCGAAAATCGAAGAGCGCCATTGTTTTTCATCTCGGAAAAAGTCTCTGCCCACTTTGTCGTCGTACAATAACTCCGACGCAATCTGCCGGCCGCGAAATTTAGTTAAACGACAATTTAGCGTTTAACGGCGCGTGAAGCAGGCGCAATTAAACCTGTACTCGTCATAATTAGTTTAAAATTAGGCAGGTGGCGGACAGAAGACGCAAACTAGGTACTAATTAGTAGAAAAAAGTTATTTCTGCAATTGCGACTCAAACGTCCGAGCACAAAAGAGGCCCGGAGAGAGAGCGAAAGAAGGAGGAGAGTCGTCGTCGGGAGAAGTTCAGCTCTGTTACCTCGGCGCGCGTTGAACTTGCGCTCGAAGACTGCACAATGCGTCAGAGCGAGCGCGGCCGCGTTTTCATATAAAAGCGCGCTGCCTGCTTCTGCGTGGTCGTCGTCGCCGGATTCCTTTCATACCCTAAGTTCAGCAGCCCTTTTGCCGCAGCTGGCCGCTTTTATATACGCGAGCGCGCGGCCCATCATTTTCGCTCGCGCTTCTCTTTCAGGCTCGCCTCGCTCTCTCTCTCTCTCTCTCTCGCTCTCATTATCTCGCTTACGCGCACGCGGCCTGCGCTTCTTTTCTGCCTCCTTTTGCCTCTCGCTTTTTTCACCCCTCACCTTTTTCTCATGCCTCGCCCCCGACTCGCTTATCCATTCCCTGGCCCTGTAACTAGTTTTCCGTAACTTCTTTTCCCGAAATCCCCCCTCTGCTTTTTATCAAGGCTTGTTTCGAGAGTAGAACAAAGTTAGCAGAATGTACGAGATCAATCGAGTTTATGCAGCGTGTGTTTCCATTCTGTGAACAAAACTTCCCCGCTTTCCTTATCGTTTCTTATATTTTAGCGTAATGAAAAAGCGATTGTCTTCTGAGAATAATTTGCATTGCAGATACGACGGCATGAGATATTAAAGGAACTTTTTTTTTTTTTAATTAAGGACTCTAAAATGTTGGTTTTAGTACTTACGCAACAAGCTAAGCATAGAGCGTGTAAAGTGTTTGAAACTCACCTGAAACAAAAAGAAAAATTTAATTAAAACTAAATTCAGTTTGTTATAAAGTCAACAATTTAATCACTTATAACAATTCGACGATTTAAGATTCTCTAAATAAACGAGCGTTTACGCAAAGTCCCCGTATATTATTTCAGCTGCAGCTACTCGTTCGCGCGACTTTTTCTCCTCGCACATGTGATTTCTCAGCAGCTGACGTGCTTTTTTAGTCGGCTCGAGTCGAGTGCACCCACACTCGCGTCGCGCGTAAACGCAGAAACGATTTTAATGGAAACACAAAGGAAGAAAAGTCCTGGCTCAGCGTGCTTACGAAGGACAGAAAATTAACTTCATCCGCCGCGTTTCAATGGAGAGCTCGGTCGACGACGACCGTTCGAATGATGCGCGCTGTGATTCCCCGAACGACGCAAAGTATCGAGGGGAGAGGCCAAGCGCCCGCTGAAATGCATTTAATTGCATCAATTCGGTGCGCTTTTAAAGCTGACCTTAACGACGAAACTATAAAGTAGGCAGAAAAACTACTTTTTAAGGTGCGACAGTAATGTAATATAGGTATAAAAAATAAATATAAAACTATTCATCTTTTTAATTCCTTTATACGTTTGAAATAAAAGCTTGTTCAATAAAATGAAATTCTTAATAGAATTTTATCTTTTCATTTTACCAAGGAATAAATTACGTCAAAATGAGATTGAATTTAGACACAAGAACTTTTATATGATACTGAGAATCCTGCGTGAATAAAATATTCTCTGCGTAAAAAAAGGCATAAAACATTTTTTCATAAAAGTAGTACAGATACATAACTTATATGAAGATACTCGAGAAATGAAAGCATACTATAAATTATAGTATCTAAAAATGATGTCATCTTGCAAATGTATTTTTATAAAATTTTATAAATATTTGCGGTTTTGATGCATCATTCGATCCACATTTTTATGTTACATCCGAATCTCTTTTTTTTATCAGCGCAATAATTTTTGCAGTAATCTCGGTGGAAGCGATGATTCACGAAGCTCCGAGAAATGCAACCTAGCTACATCCTCCCGCGGCTCCTATTTCGATACCAACAGTGCCGATGCGAGCCGGGGTTCGAGGAGGAGGCGAGAATCGTCAGTGGTCAGGTAACTTTAAATCGCAAACGAATTTTAGCTCTGCTTTTGTAATTCATCTCGTTCCCTTCACAATAAAAGAGGCAGCTTGACGAGCTGACGCGCTAAACGTTCGCCGGTAAAGTACGGCGGACGCGCGAACGTTTAATATTTCATCGGCGTTGCACGAATCTCTCTCGGGTTGCCGCTCGCTCCCGCGAGAGAGCCACTGGCTTCCTATCGGCACGTATTATACGTTCGGTATATATACGGCTCGTGCGTGCAGAGGCGCGATCGATCGGCGCGCGCGCGCGGCTCCTCGCCATCGGTGGGACGTGCGTTTGCTCAAGAGCCGCGCGATAAAACGCCGAGGCCCCGCGAGGAGAAAAAAGCGCGGCGGAAGGAATAGGCGGCTCCTTCTGTGCCGAGTCTCTTTGGAAATATCCGAGCGCCTGCGCCTACTTGCCTCTTTCTAGGTCTGCGCGCGCGGCTGCGGCTGAGGAGAAGGAAAGGAAAAGGAACGCGCGGAGGACAGATGTGGGCGGATGGGGCTCGAGCATGTGCGCCTAAACACGGAACGCGCGGCCCAGACGCACTTCCGGCGCGGCTCGCTGGGGGGAAAGGGCTCTGATAAGCGTCGAATGCAGGACCGAGAGGCAGTAGGTGGCCAGATTCGGCCTGTTGCGGCACGTATATTATGGGCGCTGGCTTTATGCGCTCGCGGCCGGGCTTTATTGACTTACGGTAGGCATTGTGCGATACCTCTTGCTGTTTTTACGGGCTGCTTTATGGTGCAGCGACATTCCTTTTTCCTTCAGTTTAATAATGAAAATGTTTAACAACCAACTTCCGTCTACTGAATGTTTACAAAGGTAAAATGCTATTTTTGTGGGTTGATCGTCAGCCAAAGTTTTTGTTTTGTATATATAGTAAAGAGGGGTTAAAAATACTTTGCGTATTAAAAAAAGACGTGTATCGCAAGTATAAAGAATACTATTTAAAATGTTGTATTTTATAAAGAAATAACAGTCCCCTTACGATCGTGATGTAGCGGCTTGAAAGAATCGCACATTGCTAAGAATTAGAAAGAAGCGAGAAACAAATGGAAAACAAACAGTCGCGGTAGCCAGAAAAGCTGTAACGAAGTGCAGTCACGTTTCCAGAGACAAAGTGCTGCTGTTTGTACAATTTACAGCCAGTAGTTTCGCACCGTCGTACTAAACTGCTTAAATGCAATTGTACATGCTGTATTTGGCTAGACTCGGAGCGCTCTCGGCGCTACAGTCTGTGCCTCGAACCTAAGTACATTAGCGTCATTATTATCGCGACATGCGCGTGGGGAGTCATTAAATCACGCGGCTTAGAATGCGCATAAAATTGTGATAAACGAGATTCAACTAAACGCCCGTTTGATACGAGCGGCTTATTGAGTTAGTTCGTAATTCGTTGTGATTCCCGCTTAAAACGATGCGATCGGAATTGTAAATTCAGTTAATTAATAGTTTCATTATTTTCGATGCAACGCAGACAAATTCCGAATAGAAGCTGCAGCTCTGGACCTTATCGAAAAGCCTATTTATAGTAATTAAAGCCGCTGAAATCTTCAGGCACGTTTTTCTCGAGAATTGACAAACTAATAATTATGAAACTCAGTATTAATGCAAACTTCTTGGCCGAGAATAAAGAAGCTTCAATTTATGCAAGTATTTAGTGGGCGGCAGCCGCCGAGGTGTATACTTATTAAAATTTAGTAAACCTCCGCGGCGGCTAGTGTTTATTTTCTTTCGTCATTCGGCTGAAATCGAGCGCCGAAGACGGTTACATAAACAAACGGCTCGATAAAAAGACGAATCCTGCGGAGGGAACTCATAACTTCGCTCGCCTCGGCCCGGCGGTGGGCGTCTGCGCAACTTCTTAATAACACTCAAATCCCCGCAAATTCAGCCGCGGAGTTTCCGAAACTCCGAAAGTTACAAGCTCCCGCGGAAAGATTGCCGCGGAAGACTTTCTCGGCGACGTCTTCCCCACCGCCTATTAAACGTCAATGGAGGCTGCCGCTTTCGGCTTTCCCTCTTGGCCCGGCGAGATTTGCCGGGAAAATGAAAATGCCGCGGCTTAACGGCCGAAAGCGGCATCGGCCGGCTCTCCTATCGTAAGCACGCATCGGGACTTGAATAATTACGGTGCGGAGCTGAGGGAGCTGCCGAGCTTGCGCGTGTCCGCGTAGCCCAACAGCTGCGCCGAAGAGCCTATAAACGCCGAGATTTACGCTTGACGTGAAAGCCGAGAAGACGAGCGAGTGGCCCGACTTCTTTTCTCCCGTCGGAGTGCGCGCGTCTCGGCCACCTACGCGCGACGTTTCTATTGTAATGAATTTGTCGGAGATCCAAGGCAGCCGCTTTCTACGGAGCTGCTCGCTCGCGATGCCTCGTTGGTCGCTCGTACGCGCGAATCGCCCGTGGGCTGGCTCGATATGCAGGCTAAATTGCGAAGTGCGCGGCACTCGCCCAGATTGCCGGACCGCTTTTCCTTTCTCGAGCTCGGCCTGCTTATCCGCCTTTATTGAACTGTTTAACTTCTTTTGCCGAGCTCATCGATTTTCATATATTCCGCTCTCATTCCGAGCTGATTCCCTGCCTTCTTTCTACTTGATATTCAGCAGCTCGGCGAAGCTTCAATTTAAATAGATTTGTCGTTTCGTACATTAGCGAATCCCTGATGCTTTTTTAATAAAGTTTACGTACTGCCAGAGATTATTGCTTTTAAAACGAACTTTAAACTGTCCAATTAACACAGGACTTTACGACAGCTTTTAAAAAACCTGATATTTTTCATTTTTTAATATTATTAAAGTCGTCAAAATATTATTTCCAGGTAAGGACGATAAAAATTTTTATTACTCGCTGATTGCAGATGATTCAGCATCAGTGTTTTTCTTCTCGGTAAATGAATAGCTCGCTAATAAGCATGAGCTTAGAATTCTTTCGAGTACAATTTAAAGAAGAAGGCATTTGATGCACGCCAACGCACAAGTTAAACGCTCTCTAAAAATACGTTTTATATAGAAGCTGAACAGAAGTTCTATAAATTTCTATGGAACGTACTTTTATAGACTCCGCATCGAGCACAAATATAGATGTTCAGAGTCTCGTGTAATTTCGTAAATCGCACGTATGATTATTATTTGTTGCAAATTTCAAAATATTTGCAAGTATTATTTATAAGTACAAAATTAGTCCAATAAAATGTATTTTTAACTGTCTTCAGGGAAATGAGACTCGCTTATTTGATCAGAAATCTACGAATATCGAAGCGTATCAAATTTATTTGGATAAAACCCGCGTATTTTCTAATCTAATCTCCAATCAAAAATCGATTAGCATCGAGTTTGTAGTAATAATCCTAATGCACGGTATCAGTCGCCTTGAAATTCGTTGCTCGCGCTGCTCGTGGCGAATCAATATTTCAGACCATCCCCTCGCTCGATTACACGCACCTTGCGCCACTTACGCAGCCTGCCAGTAAAGTGTCCCATAATTCCGGGAGATTCATTAAGGGCTTATCCCCGCCGAGTCGTAAAGCATCAATTTATCCACCTGTCCGGCGTAAAATCGCCTAACCGCATCTGTCTTTATCTCCTAACCGGCGCGTTCTTCCTTTTCCGCCTGCACGCAACGCCTGCCATCACGCTCGGGGAGTTTAAAAAAGAGGCGCAAGCTCGCGCCCTGGAAAGCCGAGACTCGCCAGGCCAGATGCGCCAGCAGAACCGGACGGATACGCGAGATCGGTTTGCCGATTGGGCCGGCGTCGCGCTTATAAAAGCGCGCGCTCGCGAGTGTCGTCGAGAGAGTTCGCTTGCTTAATGGCCATTCGCCGGCTTTGCCGTCTGATTATGTTTCGCGTTCGCCGGAGCCCGCGCGCCCAGCTAATGAGGCTGCTTAGCGGAGGAAATAAATTGTGCCTTCAACCGTGGAGGAGAAGCGATCGTTAATTACGTTATGAAACGCCGAGCGATTTGCCGCGAGACTTGTATTTAGAGACGCAATATGCCTTTGTGAATGATTACAATGTGCCGGGATCGAAATTGCGCGGCTAAAGACAAACAAGGTTAGCTGGTTTTTTTCTTCTCTTGAATTTAGAATGCTCTTAAATCGGTGAAAGTTTAACTACTGTGTACCCAACTTTTAGTTGGCAAAGCTAATAAAATACCTGAGTTTACTGGCGAATTATCGTGGACGCCTTGCGTCTATTATACTTTCTAACTTTTTCTAGTAGGATATTAAAGTACTTGAAGAATTTGCAAAAATCTTTTAAAATTACGACGAGAATAATCGCGGCTTTTCGCGGAACGTACAACGTACGTAAGTGTATTTTTCAAACGATTGCATGAATTATTTAAGAAAAGCTATAGTTTAATCTAATACGCTTGAGCTAAATTAAATGATAATTCTTAAACGAGAGCACACCTAATTTTGTAAATTAACAAAGTGTCTTGGGGCGTTCGAGATATTACGCTCAATTAATTATAATATTGAAAATAGAAAAATACACGATTTCGCTTCGTAAGGTTTGTGAAAATTTTAATATCAAAACTGAAACTGAATCAGTGCCCGGGATGAGTTTCGAATAATTAATTAGAAACCTTTATTACGTTCCACTAATTTCTGTACAATTAGTTACAACAAATTATATATTAATTTGTTAGTGCAGTTTGCGAATTGCCAGCGCATAAATTAATCAAAATTCAAGGGTAATCTGATTACCGAAATTCGGTCCGTTTCAGCAAACTTGCGTGAATACGGCCGAAATGAGATTTGCAAGTCCCGGCTGACCATCCGTCCTGTCCGCAGCGCTCGGCGCGGCGACAGGCCATCGAAATAATTTTCGTCCTATTCTCGACGGAGAAAAAGGCAGAGGGGCAGAAGGGGCGCGAACAAAGCTCGACATTCGGCGCTCTCTCGGCTTGCGCGCGTCCACCTCGCACACATAATAGTAGCATCGGAAATATCCATAGAGGCGCACGCGGGGGCGGAGGACAGACGGTTTGCGCGCGCGATTATCGGGCAAAACCGCGTCGCCGATGTATATACGAGCCGCGCGCTCGCTCGCACTTTGATGTTTCCGTGCCGCTGCCCCGAGAGAGGAGGGACGGACAAAGCCGAGCCATCAGCGCGTCGCCGCGCTGCTGCTGCAGCTAGAGCAGAAGCTCATATTTAAGAGAGATAGTGGCCGCCCGACACAGAGAGCGCAGAGAGCGGGACGTGTTTTAAAAGGTCTAGCGAGACGAGTTGGAACAGATATGTATCTCGTATGAGCGCGTGGGAGTCGGAGAGGTAGTCTGGCGAACGCGTCGAGAGCAGTAAAAGCAAGCGACAGCACTAATTTACTTCCTTCTTTTTGCCTGCTTTTTGCCAGCCGGTTAGCGGTCGCAATTGTAACTGGATTGATGTTCCCGGGCGCGCAACTGAATAAATTGCATCGTCGAATAATTCGGCCGGGAAACGCAGTCGGAAAACCATCTTTCTTCTTTTTTCAAACTCGTTTTCGAGGGCCGTATAATTAACGGCGAAAAGCGGACTTTTCAATTTTAATAAACACATCTGCTTCTCCATTAGAAACGTTTGACTTTTAGTTTTCGCTTTCTTTACTTTTTAATAATGTTATTTGAATAAATTAGAAGGGGTAAAGCAGTGCTTAGAATTCATGGCTCAGATAAAACTTCCTTACGGGTAGGATGAAAATGTGCTGCAGCAAACTAAAAGGAAAAGCAAACTAATTTACGCACGACAAGATCTTGCTCAAAATTAGGTATATTTAGATTTTCATGAAGCTTTTTTTAAAATGAGCTTGAACAACAAACATAGATAAGCGGAATTCGTTTGAATATTTAGAAGGTATACATTTGCCTGTACAATAAATTTATGATAATTAATGTACTTGGCAATAGCAACAATAACCTTAAAATAGAATTAAAAACGATTTGAATAGCAGAGGTCGGGCAAGCAGTCGTGCTAACATTTATATAAATATTCGACGAGTGCTGCACGGGGATTGCAAATACGCGCTTTTCGAATGTATTAAAAGAGGTCAAAGAACGAAAGAGAAAAGGGAGGAGAGGAAAAGAGAGGGAAAGCGAGAGAGATAGGATGTATATCCGTAGCGGGTAAAGGTAAGGGATTTGGATTTTTTTCCTTTTCTGCAGCAGGAAGCTTTCGCTTAACAACGGGCCGTTGCAGCAGCGCCGGCAACGTGGCTTTATCGATCGGCTCGGTTTCGTGCACGATTTTCAAAGCAGCACGACTTCGTCGTGACTTCTTTCCTCTCTCTCTCTCTCTCTCTCTCTCTTCCACTCCCTCTTCCCTTCCTCCCTTCAAAGGGCTCGCGTTGCAAGACTTTACATTACGGGCTGCACGCGTCCGAATACCGGCGCTGCCGCCGCCGCCGCTGCTGCTGACGATTTCCCGTCGAGCCCCGCGCTGTGCCTGGAATCGACCGTTCCGCCGCTGGAAGACACTCGGAGGAAAGTTTTCGAGCTTCTATATACATAGAAAGAGAAGGGCGGCGAAAAGTGCAGCCAACTCTTCAACTAACTTTCTCGGTAAGACGTCTTTGCCGGCCGGAATATCGAGGGGAATCCTCTTACGGCAATCTCCGCGTCATTTTTCGAGGACGCACCGGGAAAATGAAATTGTTTCAACTCGTTACATAAAGAGCGCCATTCCGAAGGCAGGAACGTTCCCTCGCCGCTTTTAATGAGCTCCTTTTCATTTCGGATCCGAGGAAACTTTGTCCAAGGAACGTTTCGCCGAGGGAACGGCCCGATGAAAAATCTTTTCGCATTAAATTATTTTTTAAGCCCCCGTTTTAAGGCGTTTATAATAACTCACTGATTTCTCCAATTACTTTTATTTTCCATAAGGCCAGGATAAATGATCTTCATGCTTATTATACATATATTACTCCGCATGAAGCCAAGATGAATGGACGAAATCCGCTTTTCGAACAAAGCGGACGAAAAGAAGGAGAGAAGAAACGTAAGAGGCTGCGAGCAATTATTATAATGCGATCCGCGGAAAGGGAAGGAGAGGTGGCACGCGGAGCTTTCCCGAGCGTCCAGACACGTAACGGGCGCACTAATTGCAATTTCGGCGCGCAACTTTCGTTATCGAGTACAGACGAAGCTATACGTACAGTCGTACTCGGCGACGTAATATCCGGAAGATGGGATAAAAAAAGCGAGGAGGAGAGAGAAGCAATTGCGGAGCATTGCGTCAGCGCGATCGAGCGGCAAACTCGAAAGGAGCGAGAGAAGGAGAGACGCGGCGAGCTCGGAGGCACGCGTCGATCGGCCCCAAGCGCGCGCGGCTCGCCCTCTCTTTCTGCCTGCACCTTCTTCCGCTTTTTTTCCGCCGGCTAGTCGGCACGAAACTCGTAAAACTACGTACCGTACGCAAGCGTATACGCGCAGACGTAGGCGAACGCGGCCCACGCTCTCGCAATATACTGGCCTCGGCGAGCGTACACGCGAGACTGCGTGCGCGCACGTGAAAAAAAAAAGCGGAGCTGAAATGGGGTGCAAACGCCCGGGTGCAAGCTCGCTCGCTCTCTCTCTCTCTCTTTCTCTCTGCTTCTCTGTCCTTCTCCGCTGCGCTGCAGCTCGGCGAGAGGATACCTCAACATGCAGCTATTAAAGCCGGATGTACGTTCGAAGTACGTAATAGTTTTTACGCACGTGAATTATACGATGCTCAACACGAGTCTCGTGCGTGCGCTCGAAAATTTTGACCGTCGACGGGGATGCCATCGGAATATGTAAATTCTGAAATGAAATTGTTGCGCTTATTTTACATCGCATTTCTATGTATAAAATTTCCTAGATTCGAGATAGCTAGAGCAAATAATTTCGCACTTATGTCACAGCTGCATACGTCTTTCACGTAACGTTGGTATAAGCTATGCGTCTCAGAGAGTCAGAACGTTTGCAAGCTCGATCTTTTTTGAAAATGGAAATGGCGCAATAGAAACAGTAGTAACAGAACTTTTAAGAACAAATATGAGATAATAAACATAATCGTTAATTGTATACTTGTTAGTCTAACGAACGAAAATCTCGTAAAAAGGGTTTGTATGTTTTTCTCGCTGAATTGGCTGAGAAAGGGCTGAAGACGGTAGCTTCAGCGCAACTTTGTCCCTCGGACATTAAGGTGAAAAAGTAGCGAAGGAATGTTCCTCTCAAAGCGATTTATTCATCGCGGGCGCTCGCGGTTGCGGGAGGCTTGCCGGGGTTAGGATAGGGTTGCGGGCGACTGTGTGCGCGCGCGCCTGCGGAGTGTGCCAGGATACAAACTCGGTAAACAGTCGCGATAAACGCGCGAACCTTTTGGGGCGGAGAAGAGGCCGGCCGGGGGGGAGACATGGAGCGCGAGGGGAGTCGAAGAAAAAGTGAGCGAGAAGCGGCTGCCTGGAGGACTCCTCGAGGAGTAATGTGTGGATTTATTAAGGAATGAAGTGCCCCCCCCCAGCCCCGGCCTGGCTAAGCCCGAGAATAATGGATAGAGAGGGAGATCAAACAAGTGACACGCACTCGCGGAGACACGAGCAGGCACCCACGAGAAAACGCTCAAATGAGAGAGCCGAGGAAAAAGGAACAATTCGATTTCTGCCGCTGCCGCCGCTGCTGCTGCTGCTGCTTTTGTTTTTCTTTTTGTTTTCAGAGCCTGGAAAAAAGATGAAAGAGAAAGCGTTTTAAGACTGTGCTCTCGGCGCGAGGCTCTTTATGGAGAGCGAGAGACCTTGTCGACGCCGAGTATTACCGATAATTATAGTAAGCCGCACTGACTTATGGTGTATCTATGTAAATGCATTGCATTTTTGTCGGCATTTTTTTACACTCCTTGCAGCATGCAGATGGGAATATATTACGGAGGAAGATAAATATCTTTTTGTTTCTGCAGGATTTTTTCAATGCTCAAAAAACAAGTACAACTCTATACACTGTGCGACTTGAAAATAAAATTTATACTTTACTCTGATGGGAAATATGGTTACCTTTGTGAGCGACCAGTTTTTCCGTTTTACCTTAAAAGGATTATATTTTTTGTTTCTGTTTTACTCGGGACGAACAGTGCGATAAAATACTTCTAATAAAGCTTTTTAAACCTATTCTCAACATAAACATTGTATTTTACTAGCTTCGAAATGCCTTTATAAAAAGTATTTTAATAAAATTCCATAAATTTTTATTTAATTTAATAAGTCCCCTGACGAATACTGGTTACAGCGAACAGTGATTGTTCAAGTGACAGCCCGGAGTGAGAACAGGTCTCTCGGAGATGCACGCGGATAGAGAGAAAAATCAAACAGATAACGCAGAGGAGCAAACACAGACTGCGGGAGAGAGTAAAACAAAGTTTGCAAGAGTCTCGAGCGATGGAATTAAAGCCGGGGGTTCGGCCTTCGAGAGGAAGATGGTAAACAGATAGAGAGCGAGCGAGAGTCTCAAAGGGCTTCAAATATCGTTAGACAATTAAGAAGATTCCCGAGGATTAGTCGAAAGGGAGATATCCGCTCTTCCTGCCTCGACCTCTCTGTCTCTCCCCCCATTGATTCGCCCTCGACCGGCGCGCAGTCGCTCGTTCGGGAGGGACTGCGAGGCTCTATATCAAACGTGCCTGCTGATAACTGTGCTGCGCCGGAATGCGAAATGCGTGCGCGGCTCGAATTAACCGGGCGTGCATTATTATGCCGCCCCTCCGAGATACGATCTCGCGTTCGTGCGCCGGACGAGGACAGCCGCTGCTTTTTCAGATCTGATAGCGATCGTTCAGAGAGATCCTCGCGTGCAGCGTGACCTTGAAAAAGAGCCGAAAATCGGGCACAAGCCGTATTGTCGCCGGGCTACTTTGTGGAGATCTCGTTGAATGTTGACTTAAGGAGGGCTTCATTGGATTGGCGAAAACGCATCGGTAAATTTTCGATCGAATTTATGTAATTGTGCATATACTACGGATATTGCAAAAGGTAAACATTTCGATAAATAATTTCGGTGGATTGATTAATTTAACACCCAAAATTTTATTTAGAAATTAACTTAAATTATTTATAAAGTACCGTGACCATACGGCATGAGAGTATAGTAACGAAGTAAATACTTTTTCAATATACTTTTAATGGGCTCAATCGTCAGGCATGACAGATAAGTTAATTTGAGCAGTGTATACATCGATAGATAAGATTAGCTACACGATTCTGTTTTGTATTTTTCTTCCACTTAGAACTGAAAACATTGTCATAATATAGTTTACATTTTTATACGAAACGAGATTTTGATACTTGAATTAAATATCACTTGCAGAACGTAAATTATTTTAAATCACATCATTTTCACAAATCTCATTGCAAAGAGAATTATATCTATTATTTATCTCAATATTCATAAGATCAGAAAGAAGTCTAGAGTAAGAATGCACTTTGTTCCTGCGGTGAAATAAGCTTCATTAGAAGTTCCTCGGTTGACGTAGGTCAAGGCGGGCAATGTTTGCTCGCGCGACGCGCGAGATTCCTTAAAGTTTCCTCTTTTTTCTCGCTTCTTATTTGGACTGCCCGCTAGGAAATAAAAGAAGTATAGTAGACTATACACTTCGTCCGGGCTTTTTAGTGGATCCTCGACGGAGCGACGTTGTGATTTTTTTCTCCTCTTTCTGTCTGGCTGACGCTCCGGAGCTGGAGGAAGAGAGAGAGAGCGAGAGAAGTGCGAAAAAGAGAGCCGGAAAAAGACGAAAACGCGAGCGAGAAGTCGAAATGCAGCGAAGAAAGAGGGGAAGAGAGAGAGGAAGGGGGTGTGTTCGGCGCCGCGGCAGAGGCGCATGTATATACGCGAGCGCAGAGATACACTTTTGCACCCTCGCGGCTGCCGCGCTCGCTCGCGTACCCACACTCGCATTCACTTTGCGCGCACTCCTGACTCTTTGACTCGAGGCCGTAGGCCCCGACGGAGCCGTCTTTTTTACCTCCTCGTCTTTTTTTTCTCTCCTGCCCTTTCTGCCTTCGCTTTAGATGAGTCTCGTTTTAACTTCTGACCGCAAATAATGTTAAGTCGCTCGAAGGCGCGCTAAATATTTTGAATTAAATCAGCGCGCGCGAGACCGGAGTGCATCCGAGTGCGCGCGCCGGCACGTCCGTCGGCGACTGTTTGCTTTTTCCTTTCATTAATGACACTATTAACGTGGCTTTTTGGAATCGCAGTTATTTCGACGCCTGCGATTTTTTTTTTGCCTATGGTAAATAAAATTTTTCAAGGAAAATCACTTTTAATTAGTTTAGCGCTAAAAATTTTTCATAATATACCTTTGAAATGAATTTACATAATGAATAGTCAATTGTTTATTTACCCACCGTAATTTTCGATTAATTTTACTTAACGCTCCACCTAATAAGTTACTTTAAGCTCTTCTCTCTCGTCGATGTTGGGATTGACTTGCACGCGAGCATTAACACCTCCTTCCTTTAGGTAAAAAAGTCTAGCGGGTCTCTTAGCCGGCGCGCTATTTCCGTTCCATCCGGCCAGTTGGAAAAAGTTCAAATTCAGGAGAAATTCACGAGCGGCGTCTGCACCGTCTCGCCTCGCGTTCACGTCGGAGGGTGCATCGCGCGGACGAGCGGAAGAGGGCCGAAGCTGCCATTAATAGGCGATTCCGGGCTATTTCTGGCGGCGCGTGCCGAGAAGCTTCCAGCACTTTTGCGGATTTCAAGGGAGTACTTCGGAGTGCACGCGCGATTAAGCGCCGCAGTCGCTCGATAAGACAGCCGAACGCGCCCTAAGGCAATTAGTCGTTGGCCCCCTTTTTTCGAGCGCGCCCTCCTGCCTTTTACTGGGTTATGCGTGTAGCCGCGCCGCTTTCGATACGTCCACCCTTTTCCTCTTTATTGCCCCCAATAATTAGATGGGAATTTCATTATCCTGCGGAATGTGCCGCGAGAAAATTGATTTTCCTTTCCGAGCTTTCGGATAGCTCAAAGTAATAAGACGAACAGTTTTTAAAATTACTCGTGAAAAATTTTGAAACGTGGTCTTAAAATACCTCCTGAAAATATAAGCATGGAAACGTAAAAATCTTTCATCGGTGGGGAACGCAAAATAATCTTAAGCAAATCTACAGGTAGTTAAACGTATATAAAAATGAGGTAGTAATGTTTTATTTTGGAATTATTATAGTTTTGACAAGAAACATTATTTTTGCAAAAGGCAACATAAAGCTTACCGCCTGAGAAAACTAATTTTCAAACGTAATAATAATTAAAAATAATTATGATTATTAATTAAAACAATTTTCGTGAAAGGTAAAACCTCTTTTAACGACTGCACGGTTTTTTCTTTCTCTGCACCGCGTTTATTTCGCTCATTTCGCTACATTACCATTTATTTTACTGGGTACGTGATAATGCAGGCTAAAATATTACTATATCTACGTAATTAATTTTCATATTTTTAACGACGTTCGTATCGCATTTCCCGGTCGTTTTATTTACTTTACTGATTACGCATTCGGGCGGGATGCGAAAGTATCCGCAATAAATCGCAACATTAACGATGAAAACGTTGCGAATTTTTTCACCGATGATGCTGCTAATTAATTTTCGTTTAGGAATAGCCTGGATTCCTGAAGCGTAAACAAAGCTATCTGGAAAGTACAACAGGCTGCAGTTATTTTTATCATAGAAAACAAAGAAGACTCAGGGCAGAAATGAAAGGCACAGTAGCCGCAGAACGGAAGAAATTTTTTTCGGAAGAGTTGATAAAAGAGTCAATGGAAATTAAAAGCAGCTTCTGGCTGGCTCCGATTGCCAGCTAAAAAATAGGAAGGTCGAGAGGATGCTTTTGCTCGACGGCCGCAGCTCTTCGAGCCGGAAACGAGCCTCGAACAATACGGAACTTCCCCGGGCTTCAGCCTGCCGCCATTGCCAATTGCAATAAGCCGCGCCGATATCAATCGAAAATCACTCGACCGCTCGTCAAGTGCTTCCTGTACCCTTTCAAAAAGCCATTTTTAATTGGAATATAAACAAAAAAATTAAGCTCAAAATCATTTTTAACGGGTCGAAAGCTTTCGAGTCGATTAGCTTTTCTGCAAAAGTTGCTTATTTTTAAGCAGTTTTAGCTGCAGCTTGTTGATAATTAATTTTACGTTTCATAATATTTTTCAACAGAATGCCGTAATTTTAACGAGAAAATCTTAACAACCGGATGCATCTCCCGCTTTTATTGCTCATATGATTTGCGCGTGGAATGTGAAAATTTTCCTCGGCAAGAGGTACGGAGCGACGTATCAATGCAACGTTACCATCGGTTACTTAAGATTTCAAGGCTACTGGCGTAAAATGACATCATAAAATAACTTTTGCATTTTTAGCATAAATCATTAAACAACTTTATTTATTTACTCTGTCGTTTTGCCAAGAAACGTGCTTCTTAATTTTACGAAGCTCGAAGCAAGCGTTACTGCCGTTCTCAAAAGGCTCATAAGTGTGAAGAGCAAGTAAAAACTAACCTTGAACTTTCTCAAGATACTCGTGCGGTCAAAAGGAACTTAAAATGTGGAAACGAGCGGCGAGAGCATAAGAATTACGTTGATGCAACGAAGACAACACAGCGGCACAGCTGATTAAAGTGAAAAAATGAAAGGCTTCATCCGTATTCCTGGAAACGAGCATGACTCACAGATAAGAATGAAATCATTCTTGAAGCAGGAATGAACTTCAAAACTCTTCCATCGTTCTGCTTGAAAAGAATTCACAGAGATATTTATTCAATCCGTCAATAACCCGTAAATTTTTTTAACAGGTGTTTCAGCGATATAATTATTCAATTTACAGAATTATAGTGCTTGTAAAATATTGTCTCTAAAGAAACATTGATAAATCAATATTGACGCGAAATTTAAATAACAAATAATACGCCAGCCTGCACAGGCTGTCTAAATAGTAAAATTTTTTATTTGCACGCGTAACGGGGTGTATATTATTTTGTGAAAACGCGCATTTCGATACGTCAGGTGAGTTTATAACCGCTGCACAGTTTGACAGATCAATATTTTCGCAAAGCTCGCACCGTTCGAAAGCACTTTGAACGAGAGTTCGAGAGCGCAAATCCGATCGCGCCTCTCGCAGATTCTCGGGTAGGTAATCGAGCTAAGCTGTCGGGGGCAACCTTGACACAGACGAGCAGCTCGAATAACGCAGGCAGGAAAAAAACAAGGCGGACATTGACATAGTTCTCGGTGTTAGCGAGGTGAAAGAGAGGAGGCGAGGCACGCACGCGAGTGCTAAGCGAGGAACTTACGAGTGATCCACAGGTACACCAGCAGGCTGCACCAGCAGGCCGCGGGAGCAGGCTGCACCTTAGCTGACCGGCGTCGGGCCTCGGTTCGCACGCGCACAACACCGACGACGACGGCGGCGGCCTAGTCGCCGAGGAGAGCACTCGCGAGGCTTGGGCTTGGAGCAGCGAAGCCGAGTCACACACGGGCACGTCGCCGTCGCCGCAGCCGCACCGGGGAAGACCTCTACTACTACTCTCTACTACGGCCCCGAGCCGCCGGCAGCACTGCCGCCGCCACCGCCACCGCCGCGCTCACTCATACACTCTCGGCCCGAGGCGGCGCGCGCCTGCGCTCCGCTCTCTCCGTCCATGTGCATGTGTCTTCCCTCATGCTTCCCCGACTCCCACTACTGCCTCCGCCGCTCGATCCGGCTCTCGAGCTCTCTCCCTCTCTCTTTTCTCGGCTTCTTTCGCTACGCGGCTCTAGGCGCGTATCTGGAGGCGAGCCTGTCTGCCTCTCTCACTCCCGCGCCTGTTGATTGTACCGCGCTCATTGCGCGCACGCGGATACGACGGGGTTTGTACCCCGTCTGCTAATCGAATCGAGGGGCAGCGCAGGCCTGGATAACGTCGCTGCGTCGCGACATCTCACGATTTTCCAGTTTTATGTTGTTCAAGAAAAAATGAATTAATTCTAAGCGCTAAATATTTTTATCGCTCGCCCGTTGCGGCAGCTGCTTCATTTTAATTGATAAATCTTTTAGGAATTCAAATAAATATGAATTTCAAGTATTCCACTCGATTGAATTTGATGAAAGTACGTTTGATTGGCAAAAGAATCAAACTAAACAAAACGACCAATATTTCATTCAGCGGAAAATTTATACTTTATTTGATTTTTAAAGAAAGTATTATAAGTAATTATTATGTTTTATTCATTTAACAATAAGTACTTTTTTATTTATTTTATTTATTTAACAATAGTAAATTACATTTTATGAAACATAAAAGGACCCTACATATTAAGTTGTTTTAAAATTTCAATTAATTAATACTATGAACATATTAGTTTAAACAAGTAAAGAAAGTCATAAAGTTGATTTCAAATTTTATTTGTTATAACAAGTTTTTTAATATGTTACAAGGTAGGTTGCTCTTGATAAAGATGAAACCTTTCTTACCAAATACAGATACACTACTTCTTTTTTTAAATTAAGAAAAATTCACTATTTGTGCGTAATATTTAACGAAATTATAATTATTTTCAAATTATCCTGTTTAAAATTCATTACATTCGCTGGAAGAATAAAGTTTCAAAATTAAAAGAAAAAATTTTAAAAACTGGAATTAGGTTTAAGTATGCATGATTTTTAAAAATCGTTATTGTTATGGTATTGTCTACTATAGATAATTCTCGTGAAAAACAATAAACTGTTGTAATTATAAATAGATAAAATTGCTTGCAAATATATAAGTTAATGACTAATAATTTATTATTACACTGCAGTAAACTCGCTTAAACAGATGTCGCATAATAAATTTAGCCTTTCGTAGATTATTGAATTCATTACGAAAGTGAATCTAAATGAACGCTTCCTTGTACAATAATAGTGTCAGTCGATTCACTCTGATCTATGAAACACGAATCTATTTTTGATCCCCCTGCATTCCGTAAGTTTCAGAAAACAGCTAAGACCAAAATTAATGGTCAGAAAGAACTTTCCACATTTTGAAAAGACGTTGGAATTCACGGAGTTTTCTTCGTCAAACAACTAGATAAATGCATCTTGCATGTCCATCAGCCAAAGTAGTGTAAAAAAATACGAGGAAACTGGTAAAATAAACGAAAGTTCCCAGAGCGGATATTTGGTGAATTCTATAAATAAACTGCCACTCTTCCAACTTACGCTTTGTATCTCGCGGCTTGGCGGCGCGCCTAAATCCGTAATTTGACAGTCACGCTTGAAAATCGTCAGCTAACGGTCAATTAACTATAGCTTCAATTCTTTCACTGTTAAATGAGAGTTTCAGCTACGAAAGTAAGGGAAATTATTATTTTAAATTAATTTTCTGATAACGGTCTTTTTCTTAAAATCAAATCTAATTTCTAATAAGGAACTCGTGAGAAAGTTCGCTGCAAAATTTTATTTTATATGTAATTATTACCAAAAATATTCTTTTAAAGATCAGTAATCAGTAATAATAATTTAATAATTATATATTACATAAAAAACTCCTGTTGTTGTAATATAATTCTTATTGTTTATGTTTATATACAGCCTAAAGAAGACGCGCGATTAGCGTTGAAACGTTGCGAAAAATAAATTATTATTTTTTTCATTAATCGTTCAGTAAAAACAATCTAAAATAATTCCATCAAACTATACATAGCTAAAAATGAAGTTAATGATTGAGTATGTTTCTGCAAAAATACAATAATTACAAATCTGCATTTGAGTTTATTTGCAGAATCAATGATAAAAGTTAATATAATTAAATTATTAATTAAATTTGTTAAAGTTTGTTTTATAATTTTCTTATTTTTGTAAAAACAAATAATTTATTATTTTTTAAATACATGTCTTGCTAAAAAAAGGTTCAAAATACACCGGCAATTAAAGAATCTAAATTTCAAACATCTGCAATGACGCTAATGAATCCAATGTACTAATACAAATTTTTGTTTTGCATTTCGAATTATTTATTTGTAATACTTTAAAATGATGTATTTATCATTTTAGTTACAGTATTTCCTTTGATTAACTAAAAACTGATAATATTACTGGATTCATCTTATCTCAAATTTTTCTCGGTAAAATGACCGTCAAATCGATAATTTTTTTATATACTTGTGTTTTTTAATCACGCCATCTTGCGGTTGCTGGTGGAACCTTCTCATATCGCGCCTCTCCCTCGGACAGACTGCTGCGCGGAAATTTCCAAGATGGCCGCAACGTCGCGAGTGTTCTGATCGGTGTATGACAGCGAGTTCATTTCGCGCGTGCTTTTTTCGCGAGTGCTGTTTAAGCAAGAGGAAGAATCTAAGGTGACAAGGGATCTTCAGGCCCCAGAGGGGCCCGCCGACAAGGTAAGCCCTTTCTTAATCGATGCCGATTGATCGCCGAAGCCCGACGAAAATACACACACAGTATACCTCCAGGAAATACGAGCTATCTTTTTTTGTTTTTCTAATCCGCGCGTTGTTTTTGACGCGCTGAATCTGGTTGATTATCTTTATGGGACAGTGCAAAAGTGCGTTGGGCGTGCAGCAATCAGTACCTATTTCCAAGTGCCCGCAATTTCGAAATATTTTTCGCTAGAGCGTAGGCAGAATTCCGCCAACCCGGAACATGCTCCAGTAAATTATGTCATCGGTTGTTTTGGTTCGATACTCGAACACGTTGTTAGCTTGTGGTTAACTCTGACGTTTAATACATAAACTGTTAATACGCAAAAGTTTTGTTGATCAGAAGATTTATGACTCTTGTTATCGCGGGGCTGCAGTTTAAAAAGGTTAGATTCCTGCAACGCATGCGACGAATGTTGGTAAATCATATAGCGGCGTTGAGCTTCAACTGTTTCACAAACGATGGCGACACTATTCTGTTTACTAGAGTACTAAAAAAAATTCATGGCTATGTAGCTTATGTTAAACCAATAGAAATTTCTCACTACTACTAGTAGATACTATAAAACGTAGATTCAAATTCTAGGTAAATGTTTGTAACTTTTATGTAAGATAAAAAAGTTTATATGCCAAAATTACGATTATCTTGGCTCAAAAATTGAGGAGCCGGATCGAGAAACCGGCCGAGCGCTCGGCCGCGGTCAAAAGACACGATGGTAAGTTCGATTTTTTAAAGTCTGCAAATCAATTTTAAAAAAATACTATCATGTAGAGCATAAAACACAACTTTTTTACATTTATCAGTTTTTGATTCGATAAATAGTTTCCGAGATAAAAAATAAAAACTGCAAAATTTTTATCGCTCGGAATCATTAAATTTCGAAACTTAAATCGCTGTATCTCCGTGATCTATGCATAAATAAATTTGAAATTTTCAGCATAGATAAAATAATTACTACCGATGCTGAAAACATTATTAAAATAATAATATTCTGCGTCAGTGTAATAAGATTTAATTAAAAAGTGCTCTACCCAAAAGGTTAGGTTTCTCGTAATTCGCCGAGAAAAAGTGTGTTATGAAATTTCTCTTTGAAAAAACATTGAGCGAGAAAGTTGTTCCTCGATACATAAAGAAGTTTTTCACAAAATTTTACATTGATTTGATGATTATTAACCGAGATACGCGTTTTGAAGACGTGGTTGGAGTTCCGTATCGTTACGTTCAGCAGAAAAGCAAAACAGCTGACCAAGGTACCTTTTCGTTGACAGAACGTTTGCAGCCGTGACTTCAAATCGCTGTATCTCGGTTAATAATCATCAAATCAACGTAAAATTTTGTGAAAAACTTCTTTATATATCCAGGAATAACTTTCTCGCTCAAAGTTTTTTCAAAGAGAAGATTCGTAACACACTTTTTCTTAGCGAATCACGAGAAACTTAACCTTTTGGGTAGACAACTTATTAATTAAATCTTATTACACTGACGCAGAATATTATTATTTTAATAATGCTTTCAGCATCTGTAGTACTGATTTTATCAATGCTGAAAATTTCAAATTGATTTATGAAAGATCACGAAGATGCAGCGATTTAAATTTTGAAATTTAATGACTCCGATCGATAAAAATTTTGTAGTTTTTATTTTTTATCTCGGAAACTATTTATCGAATCAAAAACTGATAAACGTAAAAAAGTTGTGTTTTTTAGAGTTTCAAAAATCGCCTCTACCATCGTGTCTTTTGGCCGCGGCCGAGTGCTCGGCCGGTTTCTCGATCCGGCTCCTCAATTGTAGATCCAGTTAGTAAACGTATCCTTGACTAACTATAGATTTTCACGTCAAATGAAGGAAAAAGTCCCATTAGGCATGATGATCTCATATAGTGGATTATACGATCTATAATCGAAAACCAATAAAATTAATAATATAATAATAATAATAATAATAATAATAATAATACTTGCCAATTAATTTCAAAGTATTAGCAGCAAGTAAGCAAGTGATGAAAATAAAACTTAAAAATTGGATTAAGTCGAATATATGAATTGTTAATCTGCAAGAGTACTCTAAGCACCGTTACTTATCCATTATTTTTTCATATAAGTATAGAAATATTTTTTTTAGATTTAAGATATAGTTTTAAGTTCTTTTAGTATCAAAGTTTCTACGCCAGACTTACGTACAAGTATTTTTTTATTACCGGTGTAGTAATTACTTCTAGTTTAAAAAAAGTATTATTCTAATAACTTAAAGTTCACTAAAAATAAAATTGTATTCAATTAAAAAATAATTTTATTATTTTATGAATATAAAAATCAATTAATTTTTCATTAATTATTAGTTGTCGTATTACAATTCTTTCAATTATTACCTTACAGTTTTCGGTAGTATTTTCACATTAGCATATTGACATAAAATTTATATTTATATAAACATTTTTACGAGGAAATTCTTTAATCCTTTTTTAATTACTTAGAACAATAAACATTTATCACAATGATTTCAGTCTTAATTATGCGTAAATGTGTTTTAATTTTCAAATTTCTTGTCAGTCTTTGAATGTGCATTTAATTACCATTGAGAGTCTAGCAGGTTGCCTACCGATAGGAGTTGCTCATGCAATACAATTTTTAATCATATTTTTCAGTCTTCTGAATAAAAGTTATATCTTTTTTATCCAGAATATTAAAAAAAAAGTTTTTATTGATAAGTATTTTTTAACTTAAAACCAAAATAAATAAGGTTTACTCTTCTCTACCCTCAAAATAGCAGCATGAGAGAAGACTCCGTGTCAGCCCAAGATTTACCTCCTCATGGAAGAGGAACTTGGACCGGCAATCTAAGCCAAAATGGCGCTCAATAGAGCGCCAATTCGAACCCGGAGTTTCGAATTCAGCCAATAATCCAGGGGTCACGAAGTTATAGTTAGTCGCTGAAATTTAAAATTCTCAGCTAAACCCGATAAAGACGGAGAAACTTTCCTCAGAAAATACGAGGAAAAGTCTCAAGCTGCTAGACTCAACGAAAACGATATGCTGGCAGCGCTTCCGTGCGTACTTACCGACACAGCAGGGATGTGGTACAGTAAGCACTATAAAAACTAGTAAACGTGGGATGATGAGCAATGCGTTGAAGATGGACTAACATTCACGGTAGGCAAGAAAGCTTTAGAGATGGTGTGAAAAGTAGGTCTCAACAGCAAAGTGAACTAAGCAGCACGTTTGTCACATGCATGGAATGCATGTTGCAAGAAATCGTCCCCCAATGTTCGCCACAAGAGGAGATAGACAAAATCTATATGAATTTGCTACCTCCAATAAAAAGATTGGTGCGCAGAGAAACCTGCGCAACCGTAGGTGAGTTAGTCGAGCGCTGTACACAAGCAGAGTACACGCTGGAAAAGGATGAAAACGATAGAACGCCGCTTCCCCCGAACTAAACCGTAATGCCAGACACAGCTTATAAACCAATCACAGGAAAATCTGCGATATCGTTTACAGCAGCGAAAGTGGCACCAATCAACGTGCCGCCACAAAAAGAACAACACAAGGAAGAATCCCTTCAAACAAGCAAGTGGCTTCAAGAACTTGTCAGCGCCATCACAAAATAGTTTGAAAAATCGATAGAAGAGATTTTCAAAACTCTGCGAGAGTCGCAGAAACCCAAACAATCAGGGGAGAGTCGGTCAAACTCCCCAAATAACAGAAGATCCAACGAGCAGAGATCTCAGTCAAATGGCCAAAAAGACCAGTCGTGCAACCAAAAAGGGCAGACGCACAGCCAAAGAAGCCAAGAAAATGGCGTTAAAGGCCAAGAAAACGGCCAGAAACCCGGACAAAATCAAAATAAAGAGCCAATTAAATGCTGGGGCTGTGGCAAAGAAGGCACGATTGAAGCCAAATGCTCAGTTTGTTCTCGGAAAATGGGCAGAAGGAGGAGTAGACGAGGTTGCTACTCACCTCACGAGCGCTGATGCAAACGAAGTTGCATCAACCGCAACCTCAAATGATTCGCTAGAGCTAGTCAGAGAACCTGGCGAACAAATAGAATGAAACCTGGAATCCCGATGGTGGGTACAGGTGGAAGGGAAAGGTTTCCACTTCCGCGCTCTGTACGATACAGGCGGTTCGGATTGCAGCTAGTGAGAGCATGCAATCGCGCGCTCATGCATTACAAGCTCGGGCGTGCAAGACTTGCAAACAAAAGTTATAGCTCTGTTCTAGGCTACACCTTCCTGGCCGACTGCTCTCAGTCCTCGAAGCGGATTGTTATATTGGGACGAATTTCATGAGAGAATTCGGCTCAAAACACGATCCGCGTACGAATCAGTTGACGTTGATTGATAACAATGTCAACATCAAGCTCCATACAGCAGCCGTCGAGGAAGATAGCACTACGTTGCTATTTGAAAAAACAAGGAGTGAAATTTAGTCCGTATATACATATAGAATAGAGGAATTGAAGAAAAATTTGCATTTTAGAAAGTTTACAAAAATTAATTTTTACATCACTTAGAACGCGAAAAACACTCGCGAGAGTTGCGCAGTAGTACTTCTGGCCACTCTTGGAGATGCGTGGCCAAATATGCCAGCAATTCAAAGTGGAACAGAAGCCCCCTGCTGGTTTAATGGGTCGCCGCACGATCGAATGACCCTGGCAATATGTCGCAGGCGACATTATGGGTCCGCTTCCCTGAACGAAGAAGGGTTACGAATACATCTTGGTATTCCAAGATCTGTTTACTAGATGGGTAGAATTCCGGCAAAGCAATAATCGCAGAGTTTATTGGAGGCATCTGTCTTCGGCTTGGAACACCCGAAGTATTCCTCTCCCGACAACGGGAAAGAATTCAAGAACCGTTTGATCGACGGTTTCTTGAAAGAAAAGGGTATTCGTGATGAGACGATTTTCCTCCTTATCATCCGCAGGCTAACCCCGTGGAACGGGTTAATCGAACAATTAAACAAATGATCGTGTCTTTAATCTAAGATAAACACGATCGTTGAAATGAACATCCCACAGATGTCATACTCGAAGAGTAGTGCGACCGGAATGAGTCCAGCATTCGTAGTATTCGATAAACACCCAAAACCTTTGGAATCAATTTATGGCCACCAAACGAACACCTCGCAACAGTAAAGCAAGGGCGAAGTATTAGGCAAATGGGCCAAACGCATCACGAAGTTTTCTGACATGCTTGCAATAGTAGGAGAGAACTCCAACAAAGAGCGAGACCAGCTAGCTCTGACAGAGTTTGGAAGAGGAACAAGGTCCTCTCCAACGTAGCTAAAGGAGTAGCAAGCAAGTTAACCCCGAAAATCGCAGTCATACAGAATTACGGCTGTACTCGGGAAAAACACGTACAAGCTACGCGATCAAGCAAGACGTATGGCTAGTCATGTCCTCGCGGAGCAGATGAAACCGCACGTCCCAGAAGAAATTTCGGAGGAAGAAACCGACCCTATAGTCGACGCCTTACCTCCGGGAGAAAGCGGGAGTCATAAGCGACCCACGATTCCATGAGCGAGCGCTGATGCAAATGCGTCTACGGAAACTGCCAGCGGACAGACGTCGGAAACTGATAGCGCTCAGCTCGTAGTTCAAGGCGAAAAACGACGGCCAAGCCATCCGAGCAAAGCGGTATATATTGTACAACGGAGAGGAACTACTGCGAAGCTCCCCACAGCGCGGAGGGAAAACGAAAACCGGGGCATCCGCCCGGACCACGGAAGGCAGCGACCGTCCTGGGCCTGGCTCTTCAGCACCGTCACCTCTGCGAAAAACGCGTGCGCAGCACTGAGCCGTTCGTAGTCACTAATTTCTCTGTTCTTTCCCTCTAGAAAACAACGATGGCTGAGATCAGCGTGGAAAAGCTCGGTCCGGAGGCCGTCCGCTCTTTCCGGGCGACAACGATCGCCACTCAACCCGGCGATGAGAAGAAGGAGGAAAGTGTAACCCCTGCCAGCAACGAGACAACGCAGGCTACTCCATTTTGCGACGGAGGGTTGAATGCTCCGTACCCCAACGTCGTCGAGAAGAAGGAGAAGGAGGGGTCCTTCTCCACCGAGGTCATCGACGAAGTGGTGCATCGAGCATCGAGCCGTCGGACCTCGCTACGAAGAAAGAGCGGTGGCGGACTGTCCGACGGCAGCTCGCCGAGGCCACCGCCCTCTTCGACGAAGCCGTAGACGCCTTAGATAACGTCCACCAAGAGGTTGCCGCATTCGAAAGGGACGAGGATCCGGCAATCCAGGCGATGCTGCGCAAGTCCCTCGTGCCCGTCGAGGTCGGGGCACAGCGCGAGGGCTTACAAGCTTGCAAGGCGGCGGCGATCGCACGAAGACACGCATTGCTGAATCGCCGCCGCCAAGAAGAGCTCCAAGAACAGCTCCACGTTGAAGAGCTGCTCAGGAGGATGGAGATCCGCAGACAGGCGCACGCCAAGCGTCGTCCAAAAGTCCTCCAACCCTAGGCGCTGTTCGCGGAGCTGGAGGCTGAGAAAACCGCCTGCAAGAGGGACGAATTCGACTACACCTCAGCGATTTATCTGGGACTTTGCATAAATTCCTTAAGGTTATTTACAGCAACGTATTTAAAAAATAAACCAAAAACCCAAATATTGACCTCCAAAGTGTGGAAATTCGGTTTAACCGGTGGTTTAAATGAAAGGATGAGTTGAGGAGAAATAAAGCGATACATCGTGTTATCCTTAAAAATAGTTCCTATTTCTCCTCTTTTTCTTCTTTACATAATTGGGTTTACAAATACTGTTCTACAGGTTTACAAAAACTTGAAGAATGTTTATAGCAAGTGCCCGGAGTGTGCATTCTAAACGGTCGGGAGCCGGTCGCAAAGAGGCCCGTGAGCTGTAGGGCGCGACAATTTATAAGGCGCGCTGAGCGCCGCTTGCGCTGTTCTATAAGTAGCGACTCTATTGGCGCGCGATACAAATATTGCTGTATGAACGCGAACAAATTTATTTATAACTTTTTTATCATTTATAACTTGCACCTTACTATTTTCATCCTTTTCTAACAAATTAATTAATACTACTACAAGTTTGTAGATCTTATAAGCATCAACTATCATATAAAGTGTAATATTTGCAAAAACAATTTTTTTTCCTTATATTATATGACACACAGTCTTTTAACATTTCAAGTTTTTCAAAGCATTTGGAAGATTTTTTGTAAAATTTATCTTATTTTCAGTCTCAATCCAACGAAACATGCAGTTCCTTAAATCAGTCTCTGAAAAACCCGTTTTGTTAATAATTTCATGCAACATGATTACGTCATAAAGTGCATCATGAGCTTTATTACAGTCTATTTTGAGTTCTTTCGCTAAACTTTCTAACTTATTAGCACCTTTACTTCTTTTTCCAGTCTTCTTTCTTATAATAGCCAGTGTAACAAAATCCAGTAACTACTGATCGAAAATACACCTTTAAATAAACTTTTTCAATTGCTTTCAATCTGCAATAATCAAATGAGCAATAATCAAAGGAGTAATTGTATGCTGTTAAAATGCATTTTCTTCCAGACTTACATAAAAACGTATAAAGCAATAACTGCTTCACCTCTAAATTATAGTTTTCCATCGATAGTACGCAAACCATGGACTTGATTAGCTTCTCCAGGAATGTTTTGAGTAGAAAGGGCTAGAGTTTGGGAGAGAGAGAGAGAGATCCCGCCTCCAAGTTAGACAGCCAGCTAGCAAAAAAAATCACGATAAAATCTCCATTGATAGGATAATAAAAAAAAACTTTTCATGAATAAATTTAAAAGGCTACTTATGAAATAGGCCTTTTGTTATATTGTACATCCAACAAAATTTAATTTTAATAATAAATAGACAATAAAAAAATGCTACTCAAAAAGTCAATGCAAATGAAGTCGAAAGAAAATAATGGAAATGTTTTATAAAGTACTGTAATTGAGTCTTTCTCAATAATAAAAATAACATTCATATCGAATAATAATAACATTTTATTAATTACTTTTAACTGTTATGCTTAAAAGATTACTGTTGCTATTTAAGTGAAAAATTAATTCAGTTTCTTAAACATGAACTCCAAAACTCTTTCCAGGGTTTGCAAGCAAAGTTTATTTTTATCGTAAGAATTTTATTAATATAATAAACTTTTACTATAGCTTGGAAGATCTACTGTCAACCTACTCCAGATAACAAAAGTAATCAAGAGGTTGAAAAAAATTTCAGATAACATAAAAGACTAGCATCAATATTCTCCTTTTTTTTATAAATTAGAATTTGCAGACCGTTCGGGACGAGGCGGATTAATAAATTATTTAATAATGGATTTCTATCTTCGATTTCTCTCTGAGCTCCAAACGGCCGTGCTTCCACAATTGGTGACGGCACGGCTCCTTCTCGCGGCCTCTGTTGCTGTTCAACTGAATTTTCACCCGCATTTGCTTCAGCGGTTTCAGCCATTCTTAAAAATGTTAATAGACTGGCTTTAGAATACATACTAAATAAAATTTGAATTCGTCGTTGGATCATGTTTCGAACGACGTTCGATGTCCGAAAACATTTGAATATATGTTTGCATTTCGTCGAATTAACTAATATTTTAATAGCGTTCAGTTCGAATTACCTGAAGTTAATTTGCAATAAATTTGACTTTTAGAGACAGGCATTGGATTCACGCATATAAGAATTGTACACATTGGTATTGTATCCAGAAAATTATTCACAAAATATTAAATCTCTCACTTATTCAATCACTACCAACTCATCATCTCGAAAATCCGCATCCTTGACCTCTGCATCATGGATGATCTAGAAAAATGTGTAAAATTGAACGTTAGACCGAATGGATGCTACTTTCTTCATATTTTAACATTAGAAAACATATCCCGAAGTTACAAGGAAGTCCGTTACCTGAAGGTGGTGTCTTCTCCTAGTGAGAAAACTTACCTGTGGGATCCACATCGCTTGATTCAACATTTGAGGCTGCATGTACGGTCCCTGTAGCTGCAGGGCCCCCTTGACCGGATTGGCGTGCGGTCCCTGGGCCGGATTCGGTCGCTGTTGCTGCAGGGCCGCCTGGGCCGCGTCGTCAACCGGTCCCTGATGCTGCAGGCATGCCTCTAAACATTGCCGAAGACATCATTGCAGGCCTTGTAGTTGATGATTTTTTTGTTCAACTTTTTCCTACATGAGGACTGTATACACCAGAGCTTGTGGGAAGGTTCATTCGTTAAATCGACGCATACTTTCTTCCATGTTGATTGCTTAGACTGAGAGCTGCCTGGCTGTTTCTTATTTTCGTGCCCAACAATATCCAGGACTCGCATGTTGTTGTTCGACATTGCTGTATTTCTGAATCCATCCAACATGAAGTTCGTACTTTGGCGAGCGGTAGCAATTAAATTTATCCATGTCTGAAGCAAATTGCATTAACATAATTAATATTAATACTATTAAGGAGTATACATCATAGATGAAGTGATGATTATAGAAAGAATGTGTAGAAATGACTGGAGTAACAGTTGGGCCATGAAGAATGGGAAGCAAAATGTACAAAAAATAAGGATGTAGTGAGAATTAAGAAGGAAGAGGATGATTATAGTCGTTGAGTTTCGAGGAAAGGGGCAAAAGAATGGTAGAAGAACTACAGAACAATACAGAGGTACAGGAGGCTAGCCAGAGGTAGAATTATCATCTCAAAAACAACTTACTCTTTTCCAACCTTTCTCGTTTTTGGAAGCTCCTTCTGCTGTATTTAAAAGTACAGAAAGTACTTGCCATAAATCATCTGAATCAGAAGCTAAATCATTTGTCAAGACTGCGTGCTTTTCCATAAAATCAATTAAAACCTCCATTTGGCGAGCTGGTTCTATTGATGGTCTTCCTTCTGAAAACATAAAAAATAAATATTATAAAATGCTGAGAAGAGAGAGAGGGTGGTAACAACATCTGTATTATTTTTCGTACATAAAGGATGCCTAATAATAATAATAATAAATCTAAAAAATAAATAAAAAAAATAATAAATAAAAAGAATACCTAACAAAAATAACAATTGGTATCCCTTTTTGAAATTTTCAATAATTCCCTGATCCATCGGCTGTATAATTGATGTTGTATTAGCAGGCATATATTTAATAACAATATCACCTTCTTTAAGCTCTTCAATCGGTGATAACAAGGAGCGTTATCCAGTAATAATACAGCTTTAATAGGAAGCCCTTTGCCTTTCAAAAATTGCGTTACTCGAGGGATGAAATCTCCTTTAAACCAACCTTTAAAAATTTGCACGTTCATCCATGCACTTTTTTGATGGGCATAGAAAAAAGGCTGCGATAACATCTTATCCTTTATAGCTCTTGGTTTTTGTGATTTTCCAATCATAACCAGTGGCATTTTCAAGGATCCATCTACATTACGGCAAAGCATCAAAGTGACACGATCCTTACTCACTTTTATTCTTGAAACTGATTGAGATTTTTCCGCCAACGTTCTTTTCGGCATTTATTTAAAATTAAGCTCTGTTTCATCAGTATTAAAGATTTGGCATAAACTTAATTGCTCTTTCTCCACATAAATTGCAAATTCTTCTCAGAATTAAGTGTGTATGTGTGTGGGGGGGGGGGGGAGGGAAGTTGGGAGAGTTTGTATTAGGGTTTGCGAGAATCAATGTTTTTCCAATAATTGTGGCGAAAATTAGTAAGGCCTTTGTCTTATAATTTATTTTTATCGTTTGAAAATTGACACACCGCAATAAACGAATACGTGCTACGGAGCATCGCGCGAAGAACCGCAGTATGCCAATACGTACTAACGTTATATTTAACGAATCTATATAATTTTCCGTGTTTATATTATAATAAGTGAGACGTCAAAAAGTCGGGACGTCACACAATCAATTATATAATTTGAGGGTGTTTCAAAAAATTATCGCAGTTATTTAAATTTTTTTCTTTTTCTTTTTATTTATATATTTATTTATATGAAATTAAAAATTAGATTGTTGTAACTGTATAATTTTAAGTTAGTTTGATCGTAAAAAATAAATTAACTCATTAGTTGTTCGAAGCTCATAAAATTTTTCACCATGTCAGATCGAGAGAAATCTCATTTAACGAAAAATTTGAAAAAGTTAAATTGGCATAGTCACGGGTCCCTTCATTTCTCTAGAGGATCGAAATATCTGGATTCGCAAGGGAACCAGTCTTCTTGCTTTGCTCTTTTTCCGTGGCGGTCCGGGTAACTGGATAAGCGGCATCGAATTCCACGGGGCGGCTATCGCTCTAAAGGATTTAGGAATTTGCCGCTAAAAACTGTCACGATGGGATGAGGGAGTAAGATCAGGCGCTGAAGAAGAAGAGTCGAAAGAGAGGGTGGCGTGGTCGAACTACGTACGCGAGGGTTGGTAAAAAAGGGCGCTGCCGGTCCGACACGTGCTGCTGCCGAACAGACCAAAGGACCACACACCTGGATGCGCCGCGGGCGTCGGGGATGCGAGCATGCGACAAACCGAAATAACAAAACAAAGAATTCCAGCCCCTCTCACCCTCCAACTTTGGTGACTGGCCCTTAGCAGCTCGTGCGCCCGTTCGACTCGGGACGATCAAGTCGCTCGGTTTCTTCTGGCCTCGCTGGACGAGAAATGAAGCCCCCGAGAATTCCGCCTGCAGTCGGTCTGCGAGCGAGAGCGAGAGAGAAGCAGCGAATTGGCAATGGCCGTTTATTGGGATCGACGGGTATTCTTCAGCGTCTTTGCATTCTCGATTGCCCCGGCTTCTTCAATTCAATTGTCGTGTTCCTCTTGGATTTAAGCAGTTTAAGACCTTGTGGTACACGCGGCCACTGGCAGTACTTAACCTCGAATGCTCCATCGGGGCCATAAACTTTCCGGCTTTTCTCATTGCTAATTCCGCATTTGTAACGAAAACGGTATTAACGCTTTTTGTCTTCAGGTTTTAAGACGTTACGAATGAGACTCGCCGCAGGAAAAAAGACGCTTAATATCGACTTGCCAAGTACCTAAGACATTTTACGACCGACCAATACCCTCAACGATTTTCTCTGCCTTCATGATTTCGTAAAAAATTACAACCTTTTAGTATTTGAATTTAAAAAGAACGCATTGCGCTTAAGGATAGGGTACACTCAAAATCACCAAAAAACTCATTTTTTTTTTATTTCAGAAATGTGTTCTAGAAGTATCAAAGAATGTATAAAAGCATTCATTAGAGTCAAAATAAAAAAATTTCAATTATTAATTTTTAAATTTAAGTTGTAGGTTTTGGTACTACGTATTAAAAAATTTCAGTTTTTTGGTGATATCTCAAATTTTGCACTGTAAGAGACATTTTCAAAAAAGGCCTTTTTTGATTACTTTTTAAAGCAAAACTCTTTCAAATTTGATTTAAATAGGCTGAAAATTTTTTTCTTTCTCTACTTTTATGTAACTAAAACATATAGCTACATTTCTGTAGATGTAGAAAATTAAATAGAGAATTTTTTTTACGAGCGTACCCTACCCTTAATTTGGTTGTTTTCTTATAAATAATGAAACATTATATATTTTTTCCTAATTAACTTAAAATATGTCATTAAAAATAAATTTTCAGCCAAATAATTTACACCTTTCTGCTCCTACAAATTGTAATTTTTTTTGTATAATTTTCATATTTGACTTTATAAAAATAATGGTTCCACTATTTTTTGGGTACATCGAAGATCCATGCACTTGCAAATTGGGCTGAATTGATGGGATTGATGTATTCATGAGCGACTACGCAGATTTTACTTGAACCTGATTCCATAATCCCGCGTCAAACGATAAGATCGACTTTTGACCTGGTTTATTTTATTTTTTGAACCCTTACAGGCTGCATCAAAGATTTGGACCGGAAGTGTCATAGCTTATCAGCGATGGTTCTCGATTCAATCCGTTAAATTTCTTTTTAAATTGATTTTACAGTTCTCAATGCCAGTCAGTCGTAATCTCTTTTTATGATTACTTTTAAGTGCATTTCGAATTCTTTTAGATAAACGAAATGAGATTGCATAAATTGTGATGTGAAATGTATTTTTATCGAAATAATTATATTGAACAATTCAAGTTGATTAATGTTCTAAAATTTGATTGCCTTACATACTATCTTTGCAGTTATCACGAAATTTTTAAAATTCACAACTAAGTTTATGGCTTTCCACGCGTAAAATGGCAAGAATAGTTGTCAAATAATTCACGAGGGCGTATAAAAGAATGGTGAGCGACACTTACTGCCGTGTAGTTCAAATCTGTAACAAAGGAACTGTCGCCAAGAAGACGAGATAAAAGCGTCGGTATGCCTATTGGCGCATCGATGAGCGAAGAAAGTGTCTTTGCAATATCTCAATTTATGAGTTAGTTAACGGCGCTGCCTTAACTTTGGAGCCAGCTCCCGAGTGCATATAGCCATGCGCAGATTCGACAAATCGCCACGGTCCCCAGGCGTTTCTTGCTTGGCAAGAGTTCGAGGCGTCGGCGTCGCGAGCGATTACTTAGCCCAGCGACGGTAGTGCGCGTTGCGCAATGAGAAACGGACACGTGCGAGACTCCGCGATGGAGTAGGAGAGAACGAGCTAAGCGAGGCGCGTCGCGAATAATCGGGAGCGAGGGTGTACGCTGATGCGCGCTCGCGAATCCGTCGACGCGACGAACTCATCGCTCGCTGCGCTCCTCTCTCTCACTCCCTCGCTCGCTCTTTGCTTGAGATTTGGGTCGAAGTAGCATGACGCTTCTGGAAAGTCATCTTTCATCCCGCCCCGGCTCGAGGCACTTTTGTAAACAGACTCGTTAGAGCCGCCTTTCCATGGCGATTTCATCCCGCGCATCCCGGCTCTTTAGTGATTTGCCTCTCCTCTGCTTTATTCTCATTATTCGCTAGCTATGCCTGGACGCGACGCGCCGTCGGCCGAAATTTAACGCAGACACCGAAATTCCTTATGAACGGATTAGTTAAGTCCCTGTTTAGAAAGGCATTTGTTTTCAAGAATAACTTCCGCGGCATTTATTTTCGATCGTCTGTGCTAATTCGCAGCTCGGAAATAAATTTCGAATTCTACTATCCACACTTTATGATTTAATGTAAATACGAAAATAAGTACAAAATGATCTTTTAATTCTGTTTAGCACACTAGGCAGAGAAAGTTTATATCTTCTGCAATTTCGCTTTCGTTTACTTTGTTTCTTGGTACTTCGAATGCATTCGAAGAAAAAACGTATTCTTTCAAGTTTAAAATTTGAACAAAAATAGGAAATAGTGTAAAAAAAATTCAATGAAGTAATTCAGTGACATGATTTGATTAAATTTAATTAGAAGTTTGAAAAAAAAACAATATTATAAAATTTATAGTTGTATTAGTAAATTAACGTACGATCAAAAACGAAAGAAGGGTTAAAAGTGTCAACAATTTTTATTGAACTTTTAAAAATTAAAAAAAATCTACGCTTTTGAATTGCAACCTTAATTCTTTAATCGAATAAATCTTTATCGCAAAAAGTCAAATATTTTTGTGGATCATTATATTCTACAGATTTATTTGGGGTCTTAGGAACCATGTTAGATTCTAATTATTTTCCAGTAGATATACAAGGTCTTCAAAAAGTATCGGACCCCCCCTGATTCGCGAAAATATTCATTTTCGTAAAACATATCTGAAAAAAGTTTCAAATGACCTTCAAGGTCACGCCAGAGGTCAAAGTAAAGCCCACCATTGGATTCCCCGATCAAAATTATGAAACCTTTATCGCGGACATGTTTTACGAAAATGAATATTTTCGCGAATCAGGGGGGGGGGGGCCGATAGTTTTTGAAGACCTTGTATAAGTAAATTAATCTTAAAAAATTTTATTTATTATTAACTACAATTAGCGTTGTTACTTTGAAATGTCTTTGAAACTCTCGTTTCTTACGTAAACTGAAAATGGTTAATGAGCATTAGTTATAGTAAAAGATTTTGTAAACGAGAGCAAAAATATTCTTCAGATTTTGTTAACAGTTGTACTTATATTTAAATTTTGTAAAAATAGGAAATTTATCTTAGCTTAAAGTTTGTTTTACGAAATAATTTGTCAACAATAATTACTATTGAATATATACTTTTGAATTGTCAGGGATAGCCTATACTTTTTTGACAAATGTCACCGTTATAAAATAAAGGTATAGTTTTAATGTACTGTTAATTCACCTTTATCAAACAATCACGCAAAACTTGAAGCCTTTTTTTTGTTTTTTTTTTTAGTCATTGTTCAAAATTTAAACTGACAGGACAAATCAAGGTCCTTCCTATTGCTTTTACAGTTCAACGCTAAATTAATGCTTCACTGAAAGCTGCCAGATAGTCGACGATAGTACCGACCTCGGCCTACGATATCTCTTGCCAACTTCACGTAATAATGCATTCCCGTAATTGCTGGTAGCCAAAAAGTCACTTGCCAGAAACGAGCATATTTTTATGTACAAAGCTTGACAGGAATCTTCGACCGAAATGAAATAATGTATTGATCCCAAAATTGCTGACTTTTTAAAAGTATTTTTGCATAATTAGATTTAATTAGTTTTGAGCTTTTGAAAAATTCAGTAACATCTTTTGTTAAAACGATTTATAAAAATTCGCAATTTTCTTTGATAAATATTAGACTTTTATAGTGAAATATTACTTACGAATGCAAATCAAAATGTTAATATATTTCATCACGAAGTAATAAAAAAATTAATTTTCATTAGTCTTGAAAATGGAAAACTTATTATTTTAAATTTGTTTTAGAAAGAACTTTATAATCATTTTATTTGTGTCACTTTATTCACGTGAACTTTTGAAGATGAAGTCAAGTGGGTCATGTAAATGCTTTCGTAATGAAGTACACTATTCAGAATCAGCTTGATGCTGGCGCCGTGCGTTGATGTTCTATTTCATTTAAAGAGATTCCTGCAGCATGAGATGATTTTTGAATAATGATGCAGAAATATTACAAAATGAAAAGGTAGTTTAGGTATAGTAAATTTAAGTCAAATCATTTATCTGCATAATATTATTAATACAAAACTTGTATACAAGTATTTGTACCAAGTTTCAATTAATCAGCATTCAAATTAACATTATACTGTTTTACAGTTCAAATACTTTAAGTACATATATATACTATCTTATCTCTATAGAGATAAAATAAAATTGAACTAATATTTGCTCTTAGAATTGTTTCAATCCCAAAGCAAACTACGAAGTTGCAATTTTATGATCGTTCAGTAAGTGGGAATGTCCGAAAGCAAATTTAGGTCCAGAAATTTTGCCAAAAACTTTATACTTAAATCGGTTAACGTATATCCTTTTAACTACAATAATAAATTCATAATATAATCTGAACTTTCAAACTTAAACATTTTTGAATGAAATTTGTAGATTTTTTAAAACCGCTTTTATCTGAATAATTTTCACATTTTTTATCCTTTACTACAGCACTTAAGATACTGCAATTCTGAAAATAAATAAATGTAATATTTTAATAAACACATTAATTCCAAATTTTTTAACTTTATTTATAAAATTGAAGTATCAGTCTAATTTTTGTATTCTTCAAATTCCTATTATTAATGCACTACATTTTTTTAGAGGAAACATGTATACCTAATATACTTTTAATCAGTAAAGGATTCTGTTTAATTAAAATATTTAGTTTCCAAATGAGGTACATCTGCTTGCGAGTATAATTTTTCTCTCCTTGATTCAAAAATAAAGTCTTGATTTACGGGCCATACGCGTTCACGACCCTGCGAAACGATCAGACGAGGCGGACAAATTGCGCTGCGCACTACATCTTTTCGTCATTTCTTACCAAATAGCAGAAAATTTGTCGGTCGACGACCTTCTTCAATCAAAATCAAGAAAATCAAATTACTTGTATTTTCACGATGTTTAAATAACTTGACTTTACTTTTTTAATTACTACATAAGAAACATTTTTTTTCTTCATCTTTTCATTCATGCTTTCATTCATTCACAGTTTCGAAGTGAGATTGCATTCTTAAAATTAAAATACTAAGTCGTCTTTCAGTCAGTTCGAAAATAGGCCTTAAGCTGCAAGAAGTCAATGATGTGCCGCGGTGGAGTGATCTTCTATAATTGCCCTAAGTCCCTCCCCGCTTTTTCCGGAAGGAACTTTTTTCATTCTGTCTCTTTCAATCGCATTCTTTTATTTTCTCCAACTTCTCTCCTCACTATCTCGCGGTTCCCCTCTTCAAAGCTTTTCATTGCGCCACAAAACGCGCTGCGCTTTCGTGTCTCATTCTCTCGGTTATGTCTGTGCGATCTAATTTTACGCATGACAACGGCGGCTTTCGACTTCCTAAGCTCATCTCTCGATCGTTGCTACTCTTTTTCTTTCCCGTTGGCCATCGCTTCATCTCGTTGCCTTGCTTTTCCTAATTCTTCCATTTCTTATCTCCCTTCATTCCCATTTTATTTCGCTTCTCTGTCGGATTCTTTTCTTTTGCTCGTTTGCATTCCATTTTTCTTGTTTGCGCTTAACGATCGCTTCCCCCGTCCGTCTTGTCATTTGGCCGACCTATTTCGCCTGTTACTTATAGTCTTCTTAATAAAAGTCCGGGACTCGGGGGCTAAAAGCAGTCGCTATAAAAATCTTCGAGTCAACGCGCTTCCACTGCAGCTGAACGTCCGGATTACACGGGAATAACTGTCAAAATAGCGCCGTTGGAATCTTCCACGCAAATATTCTGTTTCTTCCTTCCCTTCCTCCTAAAATTCATCAACAACTGCCTGATTGTACCCATGCAGAACGAGATTTTGTTTGTACGTAAGCGCAACTTTCACCTTAAAACTGATGGATATACCCAGCATTTTTGCAGTCTTCAAATTTCCCGTTCGTAAGCAATTAATGTAGAAAATCTTTTGATTTTTTAAAAATACAAAGTACTTTTGTCGAAATAAAAAATATAATAACAAATAATTTTAAAGTTGAATACTGAAACGGAATAAATGTTTTTTATTTTGTAAGCTTTTTTTAAATTTATGAATAATATTTTCTGTAAGTTTTGAGATGACAAATATTCTTAAAATAATATGTCATGTTATTAACTTTTTAAATTTATGATAAGAATAAGTATTGCAATAATTTAAATAAGCATGTAAATTTAGGCAGCGAGTAATGTTTTTCGAAGGCCTTTTATTATCATCTGTAAAAATAATTTTTTTAATCGCTGAACTTTTTTCTAAAAAATGATGACTAAATTCTTATTTAACGCAATTATTTTTAACTCAAATGTAGCAAAATTGTGATGGAATTGAGGTTAGCAGACATTTGTCTTCAAGATGACGCTCATAGCGCGTACAGTAGTAGAAACAAAAAGGAAAACAATGTCGGCACAACCGTACACAGCGTTTTGTGCCAAAACCCGCTTTTCTAATCTAATATTTTTACTTGTACGGGCTGCTTAAATTAGCACGGAATTATGACCTTTATTATAAATTTATAATAGTACATCATACTTAATTTATTTTTACCTTATTTTCATTTCATTCGTGTTTCTAAAAATTTCTATATATCACCTAAGAGATTAAGACATTTTTACACTAACTAAAATTTAGTTCTAATTATGAAAATATTTCTAAAATTTTGATTTTTTATAACACTTGATATATTTTTATATTATAGAAATACAAAAAAATGGCAGATTATGTCAGCAAAGTTGACTAATTTTGATTTTATATTAACACTTCTTAATTCTAATGATAAATTTTCTAAATTATAAAATTAGAATTCAAAGGAAATGAAAACTGGAGTTAAAATGATGAAAAATGATAAACTTCATGAATAAATGTAAACAAATACAAGTTATTTTTTCTTGTTTTCTCTCTTAAAAGACGTATATTTTGATATAATTCAAAACAAGCAAGTTTTCAATTTGAACATAAAGATTTCGAGAATAAAGATGAAAAGTAAAAAAGATTCTTTACAATAATTATAAAATCATCTTGCGTTTAGTTTATATTTCATATTTTGTGAGAAAATAGATTCTAAAGTAGCATTTTGAATCAATACTATTATTAAAAGCTTTTAAAGATATTTTATTAAGGAAGAGAAAAATAAAATGATGTATTTAAATTCAATGGGAAGTGGTTACAAGCAGCAAACATTCGGTTTCGTTTTTCTTTAAATTACCATAGTCTTCCATAAATTTTCGTTTTTTTTTTTCATGCTCTAATATTCTAACTAACGGGAACTCATTTTTTGTGACAAAAAGTGCGGTCTATAGAAAGTAAGAAAAATATAATAAAAACATATATTATTAAAATTAGTTTAATATTATTGAATGCACTGCAAATGTAATTTTAGATGGATCTATTACACATTTCACTCTCAAAAATTTTAAATAAATCAGTATGTAATTGTAAAGTTATAAAATATAGAAAAAAATTACTTCCATATTATCCCTAAGAGTTTTAAAATTGTTGAACACGGAAAAAATAGGCAAAAAAGAAAAAAAGCCGCTTTTATTTTGGCCTTCGTTTTATCCTTTCAAAAAATCTAAAAAACCGTTTCTAATTCATGGGCATTTAGCTTCCTCCTCACTAATTTATCGTTCCAATATTATCTCTGAGATTAATTAAAAACAATCGATTTCAACAACACCATTTCAAACTATTCTATATTTAATTAATTATTTATTTTTGTATTATTATTTTCTTTTTCTATACCCATTTTAGAATTGAATGAACAAGAAACAAAATTTAAATAAAAATTTTATTATTATTTGAATATTTAGTCCTAAAAAACAGAATTTTATAAACTCCATACGCAAAGCTCGATTTTCCGAATATCTTCATTTTAAAGAAAATTAAATAAAAATTTCAAGTAAATTGAATTTTCTCTAGTAATTATTAGCCAAAGAAAAGTAGTTTTTTTTTATTTGAACTATATTGCTGAAACTAATGTAAACAATCATAATAAAATAATAATAACAATAATAATAAAAATATGACTGTACTTTGTTACATATATAATTGCAATACTGTATAATTAAATAACCTCATAAAACAAAAACGAGTGAATGAATTTTAAAAAATAAAAGTTTAGTAAAAGAGGACAAAAATAAGTGATCAACCGTTGAAAAGGACTGAACAATCATTCAGATATAGCCGTTAAAAAAATTAAAAAAAGAAAAAGTAAATCTTAATATCTATGGACCTAATAAGTTTCATAAGCTGCGCAATGAACTCGACCGAAATATATAAAAAAAACTCCTTTCCCAAAATTTTAAGTCAATTAAAGTCTTTTTACTTCCGTAATATTTGTGCATAGAAAACTCATTTTATTCCTAACTAGATGTAATTCGCCGAGCGCCCATTTGATTTTGGAAGTGAACTCGTCTATCGTCGGAATTGATGAAATCTAGCCGTACCGGCCTGGATTGGTTTTTCACGCTTTTGTGAACGCTTCAGACTCTACGCGCGCAGCAAACTCTTTTAACATGGGCGTACAATTTAATCGAATGCCGATATTAAATTAAACTTACTCCTTTCGGGAATGTAGAGGTGCCTGGGGTGCTGACGCCTGTACAGGTCGACGGATCGCACCGGAGTAGGCCGAGGCAGAACTTTTCAAAAGCACGCTTAAAGCTACCTGGCTTTTGAAAAGTGCGGCGCCCTCTAGTTTCGCGACGCGCGCGAAATTCAAATCGCGTCCGATTCTTAACGTGGAAGCCTCAGCGGGTACAGACGCACAGAAACATTCGCCCCTTCTTGATAAACACCACACGGTGTTAAGTGTCAATTGGTGCTTAACACCGTGTGGTGTTTGTCAAGAAGGGGCGAATATCTCTGAGAGTCGCTGCTTGTTGCATAAGTCGGAGGGAGAGCGCTCTAAGAGCGGGAGCTTTATGTTGCCCCAGCGACGGATGTTTCGTTTGATAATGCACTCAATGCGGTGGGGGCGCTTCGTAGCTGTGCTCAATGAAGGAGCGCTCGATGCGGTGCTGAAGAGATGAGGTTGTCTTGCTGCTGCACTTAGAGAGGGAGCGCCCAATGCTTGAAGAGATGAGAGCGCTCTGTTGCGGTGTTCGTCGAGGAGGTCTCGATGTAGCGCTCAAAGTGAAGGAAGCACTCTGATGGCTCTGCTGCGGCGAATCCCCAACTTAGTGCATGCCGCACCTCCCAGTTGTAGGGAGGGAAGGTTCAGAAGGAACCTTTCTATTTTTGGGGTTATTGCGGGGACGGTCTCGCGAGAGTCCGACCCACTAAAAAAAATGTAATCTCTAAAAAGCGGGATGTTTAGTCCTTCGTCAGGTCGACAAAGGAAGTTGCGCTTTGGAGCGGGCGCCATTGCTGCAACCACCCTTCCGGCGGGAAACTCAGGGAGCGGATGATCCTGGGCTTAGTGGGCGGTATTCCCGGTTTGAGCGGCCTGGTGATCTTCGTCTTCAGCGGAGACATTAGCTTTGCCCGTCGACGAGGGGAGCAGCTGTTGTTTGCTCTGACTCATAACTTCCGCTCGATGATAGTAAATGGTGGTCGACCTTGAGCGGAGGGAGCACTCTGGGTCGCTGCTCCAGGCGGTTACTGGTTGATCGGAGCGGTCGGCGCTCTGGTGGAATCTTTGAGCAAGATTGATGTTGGAGGCGGCGGTTCTACCCGCTTTGATGGTGAAACGAAGGCTTGCGGAAGTTCTTTCCGCTCTGAAGTGGTAGCGCTCGCTTGCGGCGGCTCTATCTGCGTTGTTGGCTGGGCATCTGCGATTGGTTCGACTGGTGTTGTTGCCTGGACCTCTCTGCTGATGTCTGTCTGGGTGGAAGCGTCGGCCCGAGCTACTAGACTGGCGTCACTTGAAAATTATTTCCCGAATCTGTTGTGCCAAGTACAGCTGGGTGATCTTCAACTCAACTCTTGCTAGCCTATAACGGACCACAGGATGCGGAGGTGGGAAGTTTTTCGGAAATAATAAGAGATTTTCTCTATTAAACAAAAGGTTGCTTTATTCACTTAAGGTTTTGACTAGGTACAACCTGGCCACAAACTACAAAGATGTCCTATAGGGATAAGCGTGGTTCCGCTGCTGGAGCGGGGATGCTCGGTCCGCTTGACCAGGTCCGACAGGATGAGCGACAGGTCCCAGCGGATGAAGTCGATCCGCGTGAGCAGGTCCGACAGGATAAGCAGGAGCGAGCGCTCTAAGTCGTTCCAGCGGTGGATGCTTAATTCGAGTGCTTTGCTCGATGATGTCCTGAAAGCGATGTGAGCGCTCCGTAGCTACGCCCAATGAGGAAGCACTCGATGTAGCGCTCGAAGTGATGAGAGCGTTCTATTGCTCTGCTGCGGTGAATCCCTCGGTGCTAGTCGCTGGAACTGTTATCCACCCACTGAGGCTTCTTCGTTGCGTAGTGGGAGGACATAGCACTAACTCAACTATGTCGACCCTTGGAGCGGGTCTGGACGAGAGAAAGCCCGCCCAACTTAGTGAAGGCCACACCACCCAGTTGCAGGGACGGAAGGTTCAAAAGGAACTTTTAAAAATGGAGGTCATTGTGGGATCGGTCTCGCGAGAATCCGACCCTCTAAGAGACTGAAATTTCTAAAAAAAGGCGGGATGTTCAGTTTATCGTAAGATCGGTAGTCAAGCTGCTTGTGATGGAGGAGAACGCCGGTCGATTCGGAGCTAAGGGAGCGTTCTGTTATTTTAGCGCTCGTTGAGTTGACGAGAGAGCGCTCAGTCGCTGGATCCGATGACTTGAAGGTGGGCCTCTAGGCAAGGCTGATGATGTAGGCGGCGGGTCCACACACCAGACTGCTGATATAAAATTGACTGTTGAGCTGCTGGGATGCCTCTGTTGATGTCGATCTCGATGATGAAGTCAACTTGAGAGCCGTTGTTGAAGTGCTGCTTTTAAAGGAGGGAAGGTTTTTGAAATAAAAAGAGATTTTTTTCTCTTTTCAAAAACAAGCTCGCTTTATTGACTAAAAGGTGTCGGCAGATATGAATCTACTACATCTACAAAAAGATGCCTTTTCGTGATTAACGGTCGCTTGATCAGCGAAGGGTACCACCCGCCGGACCGCCTCGCATATTTTATAGCGCCGACGCCACCTAGCGGGCGCACCGGTACTACGCTCGCACGCGTTTGATTCGGGAGGCGGGAAATTCAAATCGCAAGTTCGGTTTTATTTACATTTTTGGAACCTAAAACTAAGCATAGAGACTAGAATTAATTAATTATTAAATTATAATAATTATTGCACGGTATCAGTGGAAAGAAGTACGCCCGAACCCTCAAATTTCCCACGAATGATAATATATACATATATTCTGTCCGTATGTTCATATGAACGTAATTGGTGTAAATTACCATTTTCCAACTTTTGACTGTCCATATTTCGAAAACTATTGATGGTCGGACTTGGCTACCATTAACACTTTTGTTCAGCAAGCCAAGGGCCACAACATACTGCAATTTCAGCGAATTCTACCGGGCTTCAAAATTCCATAAGAGTAGTGCCTCTTAATTGTAATAATAATTGTATATTAGTTAAAAAAATATTAATTTTTTAATTTAAAAATCTACACTGTTAGAATTTTTCATTAAAATTTACGAAAAAAAAATCATATAAAAATTACCAGACGAATCGTAATCGTGGGACCATATGGGTGTGTCTCGTAAAAATTTCTGATCTGAGCAGCCGTAAATAATATTTGTATAACGCGCATGCATAAGTTTCAAAATAATATACTTCAGGTATTGACCTTAATTATATTAATTTAAATATGCAATTAACAATAAAAATTAATAAATGATAAAAAATACTTTACTTTACTTTACTTTACTTACGATAATACGACCTACCTAACCTAACTTCTAATACCTACTGTCACCTATCTGTTCGGTAAAATTTACGTTCTATTGAGTAAAATTGATGTATACTATAATTCATGGATGGCACTGTAATTATTTATCGAGAAAAGCGTAAATTCTTACACTCAGATCAACCGTTAAAGTTCAAGTCAAAACTTTTTAAATTTTCTAAATTTCTGCAAGTAGAATTATTTGAAGTTCAGAATAACATCTAGATTCAAGAAGTCAAATAAAAAAATTGATTTTTCGAAAATTTAAAGGTATACAACAAGCCTTAAAGAAGTTTAATAAAGTCTCACTTAAGCTGTAAGTAAATTAAAAATTTTTTTTAATGGTATTTTAGTAATTGCGGAAATGTTTCAAGCGTCGTTTCTTTCACAACTCATCATTTTTTGATTGTCGCCAAATCCCTCGTAAGAATCGTGTCGTCTCTTACTCGTCGTTACGCGGCCTTTTCGTTTTTACGATTCCTACCTCCAATTTTTCACTTTTTAATTAGCGACATACGTCTCTAATTATTTTCGTCTCGCTTGTTATTACGTCGAACAATGAGTATCTCAGTTTTTCTCCGAATATTTTCTCTGAATATTTTCTCCGAATTTCGCCAGCGCCAAAATGCAAAACGGTCGCGCAGCGAAAACCAATAAACGACAAAAGTAATTACGCGTAAAGAAGTTTTATCCTCGCTCGTCCTCGCGCTTATTCGCCTTGCTCTCCGCTTGTATTTTTATTATTTATTAAAGTCTTTAATCTGTCATTCCCCACCGTCCCGACGCTTTCTCTTTCCTCGGTGCCCGCGTACAGCAGCGGCGGCAGCAGCAGCATCTCTTTCGAGCTTACTCCTCCGCACCCACCCTCGTCGCTTAGCGGCTTTCTCTTTCGAGAGCGACTTGTCTCCTCGTTGCCATCTCGATGTCGCGCGAAAAAAGAAGGAGCGCCGGGGAAAAAAGAGGTGGCGGGTGTCGCGAAGTATAACGAAACGGCCACGGAGACAAGTGACGCTCGCTCGAGATATTGCCGCCGCGGTATGAATGCGGGAGAGAGGGAGAGAAAGAGAGAGAGAGAGAGAGAGAGAGAGAAGGAGGAGAGACACTTCGTATTTCTGGCCTGGAGTGACTCAGCTCGCGCTTCTCCTCCACCCACACGATCGCGTGTAGCCGACCGGTGGCTTACCTTCGCGAACCAAAGCTCCGTCCTCTTTGCACGCGTGTTTTCGTGTAACGCGTTACGCAATGTCGACGAGGCGCACGCGCGAAATGTTGCAAGTCGACGAACGGAGAGAGAGAGAGAGAGAGAGCCTTGCGGACCTGTTTTACATCCATGCCACCCGGCTTCTGCGGAAAAGCTTCGAGTAAAATCCTTCTTTACGGACGGTGAACGACGTAGCTGCGACGTCAAGCCGACTTGACCGAGACTCGGCGTCACCCTTCCTCGTCGATACATTGTTTTCATTTCGGCCTGGTTTATATATATAATCGCCGACGCGATTTTATAATGCTCCGCTGACGTAAAATTCTGTTTTCGTTTTATTGATCAAGAGTTTTTCTGCTTTTCTTCTGTCGTAGCACTTAGCTGAGTCTTCGCTCAGCTTAAAAGGGAAAGCACTTATTTTTTCACGAGCACATACGTCACGTGTTTTATTTTTTATTCTGAGATTATATAGCTTTTCCTCGTGTACATAAGATGAGCTTTTTACTTCAAAATCATTCAAACACAATCATTTTGTAGAAAATTTGTCAAATTGTTGGTGCACCTTTACTACAGTTACGGTTAAATCACAAATTTGCGTACCACCTTGAATAAAATTTTATTTTTTGTTATTCAAGCTTATGTTTTCGAGCAATAAAAAATCTTTAAAAAGGTAATACATTTGCAGTTTTGTTATCCCGAATGTTCGTGTATTTATAACATCCATAAATATCATCGCTTCATTACCGAATTAATTCTGCTTGAATTATATGTTACTGTTCCATTAACGCCAAAGAATGGATTCCCAAATTAAAGAAAATAAAGTAAGAACCTCTTCTTGATACAGCAACGCAGAAACTTTTACCGATATTGGCCCTGAGCGGCGCCAAAATTTAGAGTCCTTCGCGGTGGTGCAGCTCGCCGCTGTCGGTAATGAGCCTTAAATTAAAGAGAGGCGGATAAGCGGCGAAGGCGAAGATACGCATGAAATATTACAAATATCAACTTTAGACTTGTTAGCCCTGACCGATATTAACATAAGGCAATATATTTACCCTAATAACTTTTGAAACTGTAGTTCCAATCGAGCAGTACGACGATGACGATAATGACGACGCCGAACGATGACGACGACGGATTCTTGCCGATCTCTCGGCCTGGAAATTGACCGCACCGCTAATCGAGCACCTTGTATGTCATACAATGAGAGAAATGATACGGATTGAAGTCCTTTATGCACTCGTCGACCGAGATCGATGTCGCGCCGGACATTCTCGCGTCCGACCCGGTAAACAATTAGACAATGAAAGTACAAGAGTGATGTCAGCTGTAAACATATCGTACACACTTGCATTTACGGTGAGTCATTTCATACGCAGATTATCGACTCGAATCTTTGGTGACGATCATTTAGCTGGGTAAAAGAAAAAAGTCGAGAGTGATGTCGTTGAGTCGAAAAGAGGCGGTCGAAGAGTAAATTGCTCCGTTGATCTGTTTCTTCGATGATGACGAAATTTGACTGACATATTAGAATTTCCTTTACAGGAACGTGTCATTTGATTCTCATTACGTTGCTTTCATGATCTACGCGCATAATTTTATACAGTGTAAACAAACGATTTCGTAATTCGGAAAAGAAATTGATTGTTTTGCTGATTGAATCTTAAGGAAATTAGCATTAAATGTACACAGAAGCTTCTTGCAGTATTTTGCAGTTATTCATTTTAAAGAGTGGTATAAGTCATTTTGTAGAACAAATAATTTCAAAATCAATATTTTATAATTTTCGATATTTTTCAGTCCCTTAAAAGCATTATATATCAAAGATTTTTTTAAATCAAGTATCATGACTTATTGTATTTTCGTCCATTATTTATTAGCTTAATGAGAGATCAATTTGAAATTGACATATACAAGCATTTTGCAAAAACTGTTTTAATTAAAGCGATGCAGTTTTAATGTCAATTATGCCATAAAATAACTTGTAACATAACAAACTAGTAGAAAGAAACATTGCATACGAGGCAAGCATTTAAAAAACATTTTCATTCATAAATAAAAAGTAATTGTAGAGAGGTTTAAATGAAACTTGTATAATTAATCGCCTTTTTATTGCGCTCAATTATCTGACTTGCCTCTGATTGAATTCTCTCTCGCAGCGCCTTCAGCTGCGTTTGATAGAATAATTTCGGCCTTACTCTCGGCCGGCACGAAATTGTTAACACGAATATTAAATTATTTTAATGTTCGAGCGAATGTAAGCCAGGGCAGCGGCGTATGATCCATCATCGATTGTAACCGGTTTCATCGATTAAATAACAAGTCAACGTACATGCGCACTACGATAATCGATTAATCAGCTTAAAAATGTTCTTTTAAAAGCGCTCATTCGATCCGAGCACATTTGAAAGTTACATCATAATACGGCGCAAGAGTTTATTATTTCTCGAGCGCGCGGCCCTTTGAGCGGCGTAATCACTTTATCGCATTGAATCTCTTAATATCCGGTGACTTGCAGAGATGAAATGCAAATTCAATTAATAAAAATGCCGCGGCTCGGTATATATTCATGGGCTGCCGTCGCGCGC
>JAWWEO010000002.1:339820-389022 GCA_035582975.1 Ormyrus labotus | reverse complement strand
CTTGCAGAGATGAAATGCAAATTCAATTAATAAAAATGCCGCGGCTCGGTATATATTCATGGGCTGCCGTCGCGCGCTGCACATAAACGTCTCTCACCTTGCGCGCTTTCTCTGTTTCTCCGCGCGCTTCTCCTGCCGGCGCAGCCAGCCATTTGCATCGAGAGCTGCGCCCGCCGGATATTTTCCTTCTTTTTTGGGTTGACGAACCCCTAAGCCGCTTCTCGGGCATTTTTAGATCATTTCGCGCGGCTCCGCGGAATTCCACTCGACTGTTGGATTTTTATCCCTGTGCGGGCCCGACGTATTAAAAACAGCTGCCTCTGACCGCTCCTTCGTTCGTTCGCCTGTCGCTTCGGAGTAACGAATTTATCTTATAAAATGCCGAGAGGCTTTGACGTCTGCGTGCGCTTGTCTTTCAGACCTTTTTCGAGCCACGACTTCCGGAATTAAGAGACGAGGAAACGGAAGCTTCTTTCAGCTCGGTCTTTTTAACGATTCCGATGCACTTGTTCATCAGTCATTTTCACGTAATCTGCGCATATTTCACCTTTTAATTATATAATTGTTTAAAATTAACTTAAATTCGTATAAAAACAACGTTACTTTAAAAAAAAGATAGGAATAATTTTTTCCTTATAATTTCCTTAATTATTTTATATGCTTCATTAGCAAATATTTTATAAATTACAAGTAAAAGAATTTTTGTTACAGTAGAAAATAAAATGGTTTGGCCAGACTTGTAGTTCTAAAATCTGTTGGCCTTTTCCACTAAAATTTTATTTCATCGGTATAAAAAATAATAATTGTGTAATTCATTACTTTTAATATAAAACTGTCCCAAAGCAAATACGTTTTTTTACATGCAGATCGTTGTCGATAAAAGAAAGTCGATTTTTCCAAATAAGCGAAAAGCGCAAAACATTGGTCCAAGGCAGCAAACGAGTCTTCCTAGACTTAGGCTCAGCTCTTTGGTTTTTTTTCGATCGGCGAAAAAGAGCTCTCTGGGGGCTCTGTTATTTAAAAATCGGCGGCGGAGCGCCGGGGGATTTAGGTTGCCGGTGCTTGCAGTCGTCGACTGACACGTCATTAGGCAATTGTTTTCGGAATAATATCGCGCGGCCGCCTGCGCCTAGGCCGCTCTGGCAGGCGCGCAATCCGCTAATTACCCGAAACAGTCTAAAGCGCCCGCCTGCCTACGCCTGTGCAGCGAGAGAGACGGAACTCGCGGCGCGTCCACGAGGGATCTGGGTCGATCTAGAAATAACCTCGAATGCATTCAACCTCCTCCGCTCGCCAGGCTCTCCGGGAGGAGGCACTGCTAGTGCGACACCACCCGCGATTCTCCGTTCTCTCTCTCTCTCTCTCGCTGTCCCTCGTTCAATGAGACAGAAGCGAGCCGCGGCCCCCAATCAAATTCGCCGCACGATCGCAGCCGCGTAACCCGCTTTCCCATTGGTCGATCGCCGCCGACGAGCCGCCGGCTTCTTTCTTGTTGCGCCGAAGTCTAGATAAACATCGAGCGATTTCTGGAAATCGGGCTTGGATTTTTTCCGCCGGCCGAGGGCAAAGCTCTCTCGTCTGGCTCCGCTTACGAAATATCGAGCGATGCGACGAGCCGCGACGCACGTTTCACCAAGCCGATTTCACGGATCGTTCCTCTCCTTCACCCACCGGCTGGATACACTCTTTTATTTTCGAATAGACAAAAATTTGACAAACAACTTTTTCAGACAAATCTTTTATTTGTGTCTTGTGGCAATTAAGCGACTTGAAACGTGAAATATTCTCCTTTTCTGATCATCTTTTTAATCGAGCCTTGAACTGGAAACTGATGTTACTTGGCTGTTTGCGTTGGAAGTTCATTTGGTAGAATCGCTGGAAATTCAAGTTCCAATTACGCGCGAAACGTATACACGGTAAACGAACGGACAAGTTCATCGGCGCCGAGCGCGTTGGCGTCTTGGGGAAAAGAATTGCGTGATGTTTTTCGGGCCGACGGTGCTGACGACCCGAGGCCAAAAAGTAAAAACTCCCCGAACGCGCTCGAATCTGGCTTTTCAATTGGCAGAAAAAGAGGATCGCCGACAAAACATGCATCATCCATTCGATGAATCATTGGGAGCGAGAGTACATAAGCGCGCGGCGAGCGTGCGAGGGATGGGATCAAATCGTGGCGCACGAATCCTGTGGCAGTTCGCGCGGCAGCTGTCGCTTTGATTCACTGCTTCCTGCGCCCATCGTCGTATTTTTGTCGACGGGCTTTCGCGCTTTTTTCTCTCCGCTCCTCTTCTTTTTGCCCTTTCCTCTCGCGCGCGCGCGCGCGGATCATCTCTTCTTTTTCGCTTCCTGCTCTCGCCTCTTCATTTAAGCGAGCCTTATTATTCCATTTTCAATGTAGCCAGACACCGAACGCCCCAATCGACGAGGATTTATCTGGGGAATTCTAAAGCTCGCTTTCATGTTTATTCAGAAATCGCGATTCGCGAAAATTTACCCTTTAATATTTATGACTTTTATTTGCCCCTATAATAAAATCTTATTTAAAATATGCAGGTGCAATTACGAATGAAACAAATAATAATCTTTTTTCATTGGCTTTCTGTTGCAGGTACATTTACAGTCTTTGAAGAATTCTACATTTTCACCTTCCACTTTGTAAGAAACCTTTACGGCGCAATGATCAAATCCAATTAACCCGCATTAGAAGCTGTTTCATTTCGCTTCAGTACCTTTTGAAAATTCTTGAATGTTTTAATTTTTTCAACTTATATAAACCACTTTTTAAAAAAATAAATAATTAATACTTTTCTTGATGCATTTAATTTTATTTTTGGCAATGCTCATTTTTTTACTTCTCTGTACTTTCTCATCCTAAAACCAACAAACGTGCTGCGAGGATCCTCCAAAAGTCTTCACGGTAAGCTTTTAGTACGATTTCAAAAATCATTATTTAATGCTGCTTTATTGAGGTTTGCATAAAAATCATCCGCTCGCTTAAATTCTCCCCTCGAGCGCGAGTTAAACGTTGCAAGGGATTTTATAGGTTTTTTAGTACCTCGTAAATAAAAAAAATGGGCAAAAAAAGTGAGCTCGCTCTCGGGCAATAGTCTCGAAAACGAAAAGAGCATCACTTAAAACCGTATCTTGATTAAATTCTGCAAAAACGTGCGAAAATAGCCGGGAAAAAGAAAAAGCGTTGGTGGCAGTTTAACAAGCGCCATTATGTGACCTAGATGCACCAAGCGCATAAATTCTATGGGAACATTAATCTCTTGCGGGTAAGATCTGGTCTGAGGCTCTAGTTGGGGGCAAGTCTGCCTCGACATTTCGCGTCGGCACGTTTTTAGGTTCGTTGACATTTACTTGCACTCCATAACTTTGGGTATACTATGTTTGCATAAAACGTTTAATTGGACATTTTGCTGTTCTTTTTCTCTCAAAAAAAGAAAACAAATGGAATAAATAAATACTGTCCGTTGACTTCTGGTGAGATTTTATTTCATTCTTTGTAATTAAATTTTAGTGAAAAACCAAAGTAAGTAAGTGAAGTAATGATTTGATTTATTATCTAGTAAAATGTAATACAGCTTGGACCGATTATAAACATTAATTGTTTGGAGTTATTCATTGCTATTTACAAAATTAGTAGAACGCGGTCATAAATGAAGCTGCGAAATTAGATTGAGCTGTTTTTATGTTATGATGAAATCGTGTGAATTCCACATGGTTTGTCTGCCTTTATATATGGAACCAGGAAAATTCTTGATGAAATATATTTCCCTGCTTTGTAATATAAATTGCCTAAGATTTAGTCGCAAGTATTTTTACAATAATATGCCAATATAAAGCTTCCGATTAATAATTAATTGTCTCAAACGTTATGCTACATAGTTTATTATAAAGTGATTTATAAGGCTTCATTATCGCTTAATTTTTGGTGTAAAAATAAAAGCTAAAACGTTTCGCTAAATATAAGTAACCTTTATATTCTTAAAACTTTATAATGTTAACTGCTTTTTTTATGCTTTGTTTGTATTGTATTTTATTTTAGTTTGTTTGTATTTTATTTTACTTAAAGTAATTTCTAATGTTTGCGCATCCAAACATTGCATCCCCATATTAATTTAAAATAATAAATACTTTCTTCAAGTTATGATAAAAATATACTTCTTACAAATGCAGATTAGCTCAAGCGCAAAGTGATATATAATACTCCACATAATTCATTTTTAAAGCATCGCGGTTGCTGTAAATAAAGAACAACGGGTGAGCAATGGCCTACGTCCGCAATTTTTCATGCGCGATGATGAGATACGAAATCTTATCAGTTCATCATAATAATAACTCGGGGAAAAATAAATCTTCAGCGTGTAAAAATAAATACACGTAATACACTTGAAGCGAAATCAAAACAGCAGCTTTGAGCGAAGCTTCAACAAACTGTTAAACTCGCAGCTCCTCTTAACCAGCGATAATCCGCAGCTGAGCCGCGCGGCGCAGTTTTTTGCATCGCCTTCACGGCGAGGCAAAGGGGGCCTTGCGCAATTTGTCGCGAGCCCAAGAAAGCGTTGCGCAATCCGCAGCGAGGGAGAGAGCTCCGGGGGAAGAGGAATGTCGTAGGCGACGACGGCGACGAGGAGGCTCGACGACGAAGATTAATTCGGAGATAATTCGCTTTTGGGGAGGACTTATCCGGCTCGCTTATCTGGCCGCTCGTCTTCAATTTCACCGAGTCCCCTCGAGGTGCAGATAAAAAAGACGAAGGTGCAGCCGAGACGAGGAAGCGAGCGCGAGTTCGCTCCTCTTGAATTATGTGGGATGCTTATTAAATTGAGACGGAAGATTATTTTCGATGCCAAAAGCTTTTCTGCGCGATTAAATCGCGTGAATAATTTGATATTTATCGGGTAGCTTTTCAGCAAATCCGTATACAAAGTGTTGCCTTTGCATGATAAATTAATTAGCGAGAAAGATCCAGATATAATGGGAAACAAGTTGCCGGAACCGCTTGACCGCGGCGATCGTTGGAAAACTAGCGGAGGCCAAAGAAAAGGGAGAGGAGAGCGCGAGTCGCCTCGCGGCAGAGAAAAAAATTGGAAATCGAGCCCGAGGACGAGAGTCTTTCTCGGCGCTCGAAAAGCGAGACTGCGCACAAAGCGGACGAGAGCGCAAGATCGCGGGACGATTGTTGTCGAAGCTCTATAAGCGAGGAGTTTCTGAAAAGCGAAAATAATCAGCCGCAGCTCCCCAGATGGCTCTGAGAAAATGAACTCGTGAGAAAACCGGTCTCCTCAATTGCGTTATCAGCGTGTCCGCAATTGTCCGCTTAACAAGGCCCGATATATAGTCGTCATCGGGCTCTCTTTCTCTCTCGGTCGACTAAAACGGACGCGCGAGTCTCCCCCTAAGGTGCGCGAGATTCAGTCGAGCGGCGTGCGCGCACGTATAGAAAGTAATAGCGAGCCCGGACAAGTAGTAGCGCTCCCTTAGAGCGCGAATGGTCAGCCGCGGCGTTGCGCCACGAGGCGCGAAGGCCGTTCTAGGTCGGCAGGCCTCAAACTTGCCCAATCGATTGCGTCGTCGGATTGATCTCTTTTTTTTCGTTCTTGAAAATCGTTTGGACGCTGAGACTGCTCTCTGTCATTGCGAGGAGGCAAAAAGGCAGCTTGTCTATTCCTGGAAAATTATACGGGGGGAGAATATGAGGCAAATAAGTGCATTCCTTAGACAGTTTTGTCGGTGAAGTTTCTAATTATCGCGACGTAAAAGAACTTTATACAAACAATTAATCAAAAAGATTATTTACTTTATAGGTACTTTAGTTTATTACAATATTCCCTTAACTGTCACTCGTAAATTGTAAATGTCGAGTTATCTAATCTTAATGATAATTATTTTCAATAAAAAATAATCATAATGTGACTTTAATAATGTTAACTTTCTTATTTAAGTGAATTAGTAACACGCTTATTTTATAATGATCTAGATGGAATATTTTTTTCACTCCACCAAAAAAAAAAAAACGATTTAATGGGCATTAAATAAAATATACATTTTAGCACTTCTAATTCTCTCTTGTAATCAAGAGATGAGTAATTTAGGGTATTTTTAAAAAAATTCGTTTCTGTGAAGTCGACTATTTTTAATCATTGTCCAGACAATCGCTGCAGCCTATAAAAAATCTCCATGTGCTCCGGCGAGCGCAAAGCTTTACCGTCTATTCTAAAAAAGAAATCAAATAAACCATAAATCTCGAAAAAGTGGCACTTTGCGTCGTCGGCTCGTTCATTCGGCGCGCTGATGAAAAAGTCAAAGAAGCGAGGCGAATGCGAGCGAAAAGAAGAAGAAACGAGCAAAGGAGAGAAAGCAGTGGCGGCGGCGGCGTCTGCATTTACATTAGCCGAGCTTCCAAAGCGCGTCTATTTCAATGGCAATAACGGCCGACGTCTTTTGCGGTTCGCTAGGTCATGTAGTAGCGCACCGGTGAAACTGCGGACCGATGTATAGAGGCCATCTGTTCGGTTTTAACGTCGCCGTCGCTGTGCCGCTAGAAAGAGAGGCGAATGGAGTGACGTCATCCGCGCAGCGGATGAATAAACTGAGATAGAGCGGCGAACGAGCCTCCCTCTCTCTCCCCCTCTTTCTTTCAAAGGCCGCATAGCAGGTTCCGATTTGCGGGCTGTAGTTTTGCGATCGGGCGTCGCGCTTTTTACGAGATTTTTGCGACTCGCGCTTATGACTTTTCGCTGGAAACCGCAGACGCAGCTATGCAAAACCGGTCCGGTATATATCGATGCGCTCATTGCTTAGCAACCGTCTCGCGTATCTTGATAATAAGATTAAATTCCTTCTTAACGTAAAAATTACTTTTTTCATTTTATTGATTAAAATAACGAGTGATTCGTTTTAGGAGCTCTTTTCAAAATTTAAATTTAAAATAATAACAAATTAAAAGTAAAATATACTTATTTATTATAATTTGCAGGACTCTGATAATAAAAATAAAAACCAAAACAAACATGGATATTCGAAGAAAGGTCTATAAAGAATTGTACTTTAGCTTTACTAAAAAATAGAAGTTATGTGTCCTGAGTAAATTAGATACACTAAAGTCAAATCGGATAAAATATACCTCTTAAATTGCACTGTTAATGCACAATAAAGTCTACCGCTTTTTAGAGTGAAAATTAAATTTTAGATATTTCACCAATTAAAAGTGAAAATTTGTTTAATTAATTTTTTATTACGTACATTTAAAAATCTAAGATTTTATGCAAGAATAAAATAATATTGGAACGATAAATTAGTTAGGAAGAAGCCAAGTGCCAATGAATTGGCAGCGCATTTTAAATTTTGATAAAAATATAAAGAACTAAAAGGTGTTACTTTTATTTACTTTATAATTCTTCAAATTTTAATTACAAATTCGATTGCTTATCAGACTAATCGGCTTTTGGATTTTCCAGGCTACTCGTCGCGAGTCGAGCGCCGGTCACAGCAGCACGTGATCGGTCGCTTACTCCCCCGATGCTCGGACGGCTCGGGCTCGCTGCTCTTTGGGGAGCAGTTGTTTTTCGCCTCGGCGGCTGCGCGTGCGCTGCCTCCTCTCGCCGTCGGCGTCGGCGCCTGGCTTCGAGCCAGGTGGCCGCCGAGCCCGGCCGAGAGGGTGTCCCGAGTGGCCCCGAACGCTTAAGCACAGACTCGGCGTCCCGGCGTCGGAGGCGTCCGTCAGTGCGTTTCTGACATGGCTGCAAGGCGCTTCCGCGACGTCTTCGCCTCCCCTACTCTCGTTCGTGCCGACGATCAGCAGCAGCAGGAGCGCCGGCGCGCTCATTATCACTAACGTACCTCTTCTTCTCTTCGCCTCGCGCTCTCTCTCTCTCTCTCTCCTCCTCCCGCTCTCTCTCTCTCTCCCTCTCTCTTCTTCCTGCCTTCCTCTCGTCATCTGTTACGTGCGCGCTCACTCACTCGCTCTCTCATTTTCACTCTGCAAAGCTTAGATTATTTTAATCGATTAATCAATTATTCGAATCTCGACGTTTTATCAAACGAATATCTAGTTCCTTGATCGACAAGCTGACTAAACATAAACGAACATATTTTCTCGACGAACTTTATTATTAATCTGTGAAGTTTCAGTGTGCACTCTATCGCAGAACTTAGTGGACATTTTAACGCTTCTGACTTAAGATGCAATTCCTAAGCAATGACTGTTCTTTCATGAATGAACTTGAGTAGTCCAGTGATGCGTTTCTAGTGCGCGAGTGATGAGCTTCGATACCGCGCGACGACGACTTTGCAAAAAGGCTCGCGAGCTAATTACCGACAGTCCTTCGCTCTGACTGTCCGTAAGTAGGAATTGCAAAATGTGAAAATTTAGGATGGCGAATAGAACGCTGTCAAGTGGCATATAGAATCGAACGAACGAGATTTACCGAAGAAAAAGATCATTCCCAACGTCAATAAAAAGTGCATTCCTCGAACAAAGTTGTGAGTCGAAGAGATGTAACCAATCGATCGCTTACACAATCACGGACCAGAAAGAAGAAAACATTATTGTTCAATCTTAAAGCAATAAGAACCAATTAATCACTCGGAAGGAGAACCACTTAGGGGCTATCGAGCGTGTTCGCGGGTATTTTATATAAGTAGCAGTGTGACGAGAAGCGTTGATTGTGAATGTGAAGGGTAGAAGGAAGAAGTCGATGAGTTAAGTTAAGTACGAGCGGTATCTCTCTCTGTCTCTCTCTGCTGTCCGGTAGGGACTTTTGACGAGCGAAGAGCAGAGACTAGTTTGAGGCAGCGAGCGCCTTGCGTTAAGACTTTTTTTCGTCGCATCGAGAAGTGATAGTGAAGGTGCAAGGCGATGGAACATCGGTGAAGTATCGAGGTCACCGCAGAATGCCTGAGCCGAGGGCGAAACGCTGTAAACACTGTGACGGTACGCAGATTTCTGTGCTCAGAATTTCGCTAAGGATTGCTGTTTTCTAACGAATTCGACCGACAAAGCCGAATATTCTCTGATGTGTCGATGTGCTCACTTCACTCTTACTGACAATCTCTCACTTCGTTACAATGTGTTGTGTTATTTGATGTTGTTAAACTAACAAATATTAACAAATAAAGGCTTGCACTCCTTGAAAGGCCAGTTTTTTTTTCCTGACTTGTTATACTTTTCCTTCTTCCGACTTTGTGTCAATGAGCGTACAAAAAGCTGTGACTGCACATAAAGATTATATCATTTTATGTACAGGTGGTGTTGCTTACTGAATTATCTGATTTTCGTTTAAAAAATTTACTTTTAAGGTCCGTTTTTCTCACTTACACGTATGAGATGTTACGTAAGGATTGTCGAGGATACAGTATTTTTTTTTTTGCAATTGCCACAGTTTATGGAATTTGAAAAATATAAATAATAAATATTATTTGTTTCTTTCTTGAATAAAACTTGTTTAAAACTAACCGCAAACAACATTTTAACAAGAGTACATTGATTACTTGAGCAGTGTGGAAGTTTATAGCTTGCGCATATGAAAGAGAGATAGATGCGCTACTGTAAATTATCAGTAAAATTAGCTTTGTATTTACGGGGCATTTAATAGCTTCTGCTCCAAAACCAGTCTTATCCCAGAAATAAATATTAGTGATCGTCAGATGTATTTAGGACATGGGACATGCAATATATCATTATTTAAAGCAAAATTAATCTTGAATTCGAGTTTGGCTCTAAACAAATTTTATTTTTTTAGTGTTCTTAAGGATCTCATAAACAATTGTATAATGAAAATTTCCTAATAGCCAATATCATCAAAACAGTATGTACGACAAGTGAACAAAAAACTTTTTTAATATAAAATTTATAACATTGTTTAGTCTATTCGCAACATAGATCTTATAGCGCACAGCATGTTTACTGTTTACTCTCTGTTCTCGTTTCTTTTTTGTTGTTTAGTTTAGTGGACAATAAGATCTATTGCAGCGATAGTAAAAATATACCGAAATACAAAAATAGCGTTTTTAAAATACAAACACTTTTTTAAATAAACACTATTCTTCTAAATAGCCATTTTTAATATTCTATTAATAAGCAAAAGTTCACTGATTGTAAGTCCAGTTTAAACTGTTTTTTAATGCTATAAAACTGCACTAAAACAATAATATTGGACACAAAATTGATTTCGTTCCATTTATTTGATTTCACTCTAATAGATATGAGAAAATCCCAAGTGGAATTTTTCAATTTAAAATTTCTTTTACAGGGGCCCGTATTATAAAAAAATTGCCTTTGGCCAAAAACGTAAAGTTCTTCACATCAAAGTTTATTTAAATTTTGGCTGAATTTGGTAAATGAGAATTTCCTAAGCTTCATATTTAACTTATTCCCAAACGTTCAAATTAAATTTCCAAAGTTAATGAAAAGACAGTAAAATAAAACTAGAAGTTCGACGTATAAAAACGAAATAATTGTCCGAGTCGAAGAAAATTGGCCGAGAGCGTTAACCTAGTCGCAAAAGGACAATGATGTAACGGTACGGCGAATGTGAAGAAAATTTCTTTATTTTCGTATCAAACTATTTTTCCTCGCTAACGCCTAAGAAAACACTTTTTCTTCTCTGTAAGCGGCCAAATTCCGCTGGCAGTCGAAACCGGCCGTTGTCGATCGGGCTGCCACTGTCGAAAAGAATCAAGCCTAGATTCCCTCTCAGCGGCGGTCAGTCAGACGGCCCGAGGCGAGAAGACGATCCAGCGCCGAAGAAGAGGAATACGACGACGAAGGAGAGGTAGAAGAAGAAGAGTCACTCGTCATTCCTTCTTCTTCGGCAGCGCACCGAGAGTGAAAGTAGGCCGGTACTTTCAGCGAAAACTCAGTCTTAATTAGGAACAGCAGCCGTTTTATCTGTGGGTCATTAATTCCGCGACGGTGTCGACGACGAGGTGCGCGGCGCATTCCGATCGGATGGCTCTCGAGCGGTCGATCTCTCTGCGGGCCTCCTCTCCTCTTGCAGGCAGATGTATATATATATTGCCATATATTTTTATCTCGGGTTATTCACCCTCCCCTTATCTGCCCGCGGAGCTTAGCCCGAGAGCTCCTCCTCGTGGCTGCGGGTCACGTGCTTCCTGGACCCGCCGCGGCCTCTCTGCTTTTCCACGTGGATGGACGGCGAATTAAGTGGGTCGCGAAATTGGGATGAATCCGAGCGTTGCCGACCCGTCCGTCGCTTGTTCCACTGCGCCGATCATCCTCGCCGATGGCACGCGCTCACGCTACTTAGCGCGCGGCCGGCTAGCATTTATTCTGATCTTACTTTTTGCAATTGTCATTCATGCTTGTTTTTAGTTGTCGTTCAGTCTTCGTCGTCGTCTTTCGTGCCTTGGGATATTTCGCAGGGGTCAGCCGTATTTCATACCGACGAACTTCGTATCTTTAATTTCAACAACCTTCGTGGCTCATTTAATTGTTTGTTCGTATTATATATTTAAGTTTAAAAACTAAATCAACTTTTAACATTTTTAAAAAATTTTTTCTGTATTAAAATATTTAATAATTTTTTGCATTTTTTTTTAATTAAATTCTTTCACAGAAAATATAAATTTTAGTAAATTCATAAAATATTATCCTAAAATTTATCATGATTGTTCTCTAAACAAAGTCCAAGTCTCGTTTAGATTGTTATATAAATATTTAGTTGACCCTGGCAGTTCATTTAGATTTTCTACATAATCTACTTATGTTCCTTATAAATTTTGATATTACCGAAAATTGTCTGTGATAAATTTAACTACCAAAGAAACAAATAAATTGTCCGCGAGAAGTGTTTCGAAAAATACATTCTCAAAAACTAAAAATACTGAAATGGGAAATTAAGGGGTACTGAGAAAAAGAAAAAAGTAAAATGTCTAAGCACGTAGTTTATTTAGAGTTCTGACTAACGACTACGATCGAACTATTTTCAAAACGCATAGACATCTTCTTCGCTCTTAGTCGTATATTTTTTCTCCAGCAAGAAGAAGTTACGCGAATCGAAGAATTTTTTGGGTGAATCACAGTTGAATTATTTTGATGCTTAATTCGAATGTTTGTCTGGAAAAAAATACAAAAATCCACTTGAGTCAAAGGTAGCTTGGAAAATTAATTGCTATTTCCCGCAAAATTACGTGCAAATTTTTAAACAATAACTAATAATAATAATAATATAAAGTAAAATTAAAAAATGTTATTTAACTTATTTTTTCTCTTTTTTAAATTTAAGAATCCATTTAAACAAATAAACTGCCATCAGAGCCGAAGCGAATTCTGAATGTTAACTAAATTACGTAAGAAAGTATTTTTCTTATTTATATTTATATCCTCCTTTCGTCGTTCGTGGTGAAAGCAATTTGTGAAAAAAGTCTGCATTTTTGTGGGCGTCGCCGACAATTGTACAGCGACGAAGGAAAAATTGTGGCTCGCGATACATAAATTTCAATCTAAAATTGTCTCTGCTTCCTCCTTCGACTATCGGCCGTCCTTTTGCTTCTGCTGCATGTTACTTTTAAAGCCCATTTAAATTACAGCGATTTATCTCCACTTCTTTTCCCTCCCAAGCTTCTCTAAATACCTTAAAGTTCCTGTGATTTTTCATCGGCTAATCGTGTATTTATAGATGGTTAAGGTGTGTTGGGTAGCATTAAAAAATTCTAAAGCACAGCGGTTTTGACAAGGTAATTTCGAAACACCATCGCGCGTTCCGTTGGAAGCAGCCACAGCTTGATTGTACACCTACGTTAGTAAATCATCCGAGAGATTAGGCAGCCCATGATTTCTAAACAATTCTCGGAAACTCTAATATTATAAAACTCTTCTAATTCACTGACTCCAAGGAAACTAAAAATACACATTCTTTGTAGGACTACAAAGGCCGCAAAAATTTATCATCATAAAAGTTCTATTTTCCGTAGCAAACCTAAATGTTACATTTCTTTCCAATTGCTTTTTGAAAATTTTTCATTTATTTCTATATTCTTTCCTTATAATATATTTGTCACAAGTTGACACTTGATTAAAAAACTATGAAACATCTAGATCACGGCTAACTATTTTCTGATAAATTCCATTCGCATAAATGTAAAAGTAAAAGTTATTAAAATCTATTTATAGTTGCTAACTTTGTTCAGCCAGCAGAATCGCGCTTAAAAGCACTTTGTTAAAAGCCCTGTGCTGCCGCAATAAAAAATCTCGGGAAACAAAACATAGTTCGATCAAAGCACACCAAGTATTTATTAGAAAGCAGATCTAGCAAAGTGAGTCTGGTGAGCAACGCCGCTCCGACAAGCAACGTCTCTTTTATTTCTAAAATATGTACGCGTTAAATGTGGCACGTCGCGGCGCGAGGGTGGGTTCGATTTTCTCTCTCACTTTCTCTCTCTCTCCCTTCGTCGCTCGCGCGAGATGTCGACGGGATATAAAAGTGATTCGTAGGTCCGCAAACGACTCGTAAACATAGAGGCAACAGCTGTCGATGGAAAACAAGTCTAAAATTAGCGGCGCCGTACGTCTCCTATTTAACTGCAGGCTATAGTGCTGTCGTTGTCGCCGCCGCTGCTCCGCGAGAGACTGATTGCGATCTCAAGCTCAAGGGAAGATTCTAGTCCGCGTATTAGCCTCCAGTCTCCCGGGAGGCTCGGCGGTATCGCCGAGCTTGACCTTCAAATCTCTTGATTTAGAGCTTGTCCCGAATGCTCGAGGAAACTTTTTGTTTTATTTTATTTAGAACTCTCGTGGATTTTTCCAGATTATTGGGCTGAATTTACTAGGATAACCGGGTTAAATTATTGACTTCTTTTTATAAACCAAAAGCTTTGCTTTATTTATGATATTTCGGCTACGACTATAAATTGATTGAAGTGGTGAAACAGCCTTTGAGAGAAAAGAGGTAATTAGTTAATCGAAAATCATTGACCTCTAGATAGTATCTATGACCATCACATCAAGTTTAATTAAACTATTCATTATAAAAATATTGTTCTTATTCGTTTTTGTTTTCAAATATTTAAATAACGTTATTTTTGACAATGTTAAAAATTTGGAAGCACTATTCGCTTTTCATTCGATTATTTAACAAGTTATTTAACGCTCGGCGCGCAACAGGGAGAGAATTCAGCTTAGCTGAAGAGGCTATAGGTATTTTGAAAGCTCAGAAAGCTGCAAAAGTGAAAGCGATAATTTTGACACGTCGAAAGAGCGTCCAAGTAGCGATTGCGAAGCAGCGGAGAGACAAAGAATGCACAAAATGTGAGTTGTCGGAGTTGCGGAAAAACGGGAGACGCTCCTCCCGAGCGGCGTCCGGCAATATAGCCGCTCTCGCCCGGTGACACTTCGATTTATCGAGGCTCCTCGCGCATACGAGACTCTCGTATAGAGAGCCGGCGATTTTGGCTGTGCCCGGTTCTCGGCTTCTCGCGAATCGGTGCGCGAAAGACCGTCGCCCGGCCGGCTTAACGATCGGCCAAAACGAGCCCGGCAATAACCGAGCCGTGACCGCTGCCCGAGACGAGCACGCGACGGCGGGGGTGCAACCTGATTTACGAGGGTTGGCAAAATGGCGTCAGCTGCTGAAGCTACAGAGCACGAGTCGGCGGGTTCAGCTGCCTCGTCTCCCTCGCTCGCAGCTTCGATTATTTATTGGGATGGTATGCGCGATGCGTGGGCAGCAGCCATCGCGGAAACTTGGCCCCGAGCCAAATCGTCGCCCGACAGCTCCCGGCTGCTTGTACGCGAGCACACCTACCACCTACGTCTAAGGACTGAGCGATTCTCAATCCTTAAGGCGGAATGTCATTAGTGGCTTTAAGGAACTGCGCTGCCGCTCTCCTTATTCTCAGACGCTGTCCAAACTTTGAGAGACGGCCCGCTTCGGCCCGCTTCATCGTTTCTCAAGTCTATTACACCTTTATTTATCATCTCTTTGCGAAAAATAATACTGGCTCATTTTTCGGCTTAATTTTCATAGACTTTTTAGTCATAATGATATGCCAATAAATGTTAATAGCTACAGATTACGTAACTTTGTGAGACTCGCCTTAGAATTTGTTCATTTTTGCCAATTAATCAATGGCATTTAAAATATAACTCACTACTTACTGCGGTAATATATCTTTGCGTATGATATTAAAAGTTGTTCTTGTGCATTACACACTTGATTGATCGATAAATCTTCAGCTTCACACGTTTAATTTACAAACACCCGCTTGTTCCACTTAATTCATCGTAAGTTGCTGAGAAAGTATGCCAGTTACATTGAATTCCAATAAAGTACACGCAAAAACATGTAAAAAATTACATTTGAAAAATCCTTGAGCCGCAAGTAAATAAGCTTACCCAATTGAATAATATCAAGCTTCATAAAAAAGTGAAAATTTTTTCAAATTAGAATTGATTCCTTTTGAACAGACATACAATCCGTTAGAAATAGTCCATTCATGCAAAATATCCATGTGCATCTCTTCCTCCTCCTCTCGCGACAGGAGGCAAAATAAACGCATGCAGCAGCGAAAGGGTGAGCCCATTCGCGGAGCAAATGAAAACCGCGGCCCCGAGTGAAAAAATAAAAGCCTGCCGGGGAAAGCAAGTCGAAAATAAAAAGGAACTTGCGCAGGAAAGCGAAAAGTTGAGCACGTGGAGCGTCCCGGTGGCACCTAAGTGCGTAGCAACTGACTGCTGCTCGCTGCAAGCTCACTGGATCAGCGACCTGTTTATTTTCGCAGCAATGCCAGGGTGAACGTTCGGCCGAATGTTTACCTTCGCCCATCGGCCAATCCGCTTCTTCTGCGAGCTTTTTACTATTCGCCAGTGCACACTTCTTCGCGGAATCACTTGCTATAAAAGTTTTTTCCTCGACTGAACGTTCTATTGTTAGAAGCTCAATTCAATCCTTAAAAAAAGTTGATGTGTCTGCCGTATATACATTCGATAATAAAACTCGTTTATTTCCTACGCTTTTCGGCGAGAATCTTCAATTGATTCATTTAAATGTTTAAATAACCGCCGAGCAAACAATATATTCTCTCGATGCTCGATCAGTGATTCATTTTTTCCATTCTCGCTTGGAATCCGTCCAACTATTACAATATCACGAATTAATTTATTCGAGCGAGCGCCACTAAACCTTCTTCTTTTCGTACGAGAGAAGAATCACGTATACTGGAGTTCGAAAAAAGATTCGGTGGAAAAAAACAATGACCGTAGAACAGCAGGAGCAGCAGCAGCAGCAGCAGCATCTTTTGAAAGCTCCGCCGCGCGTGAATGGCTATAAATCATGGTAACGAAAGGAACGAAAATAGTCGGTTAGGCGGCGGAGCTTGTCTCCCGTCCGTCGGCGGTGCTTTCCTCTGCGGCGAGTGCCGAAACGGGCTCGGTGTTTTCCCGCGGGAAAAGCCCAAGCCGAAGGGCCGCGCGGCCGACTGGGCTTCTGCTAAAATTAAGAGCCGTATTTCGCGGCGTCTCGCCGAATCGCTCTAGATTCCATTGTTAAGATAATGCGCGCGGAGTCTTTTGGCCCGTGGAAGAGCTAGATTTATTCGATGGGCAGTGCTCGTCCCCCCTCTCTCTCTCTCTTGTTCGCGTGTCGCATCAGTCAAACACGCGTCTCCCACCGGGCTGCAGCTAAAGTTAGTCCGCTGATTTTCAGCGAGGCGCGGCCGCGTTCGCGGGGATTTATTGGGCTTTTTTACGAGTACGCGTTACCTGCGCCCGGCAGACTGCCGGCGTAAAAACAACGGTCACCTTGGCGCATCGGACTCAAAGTCACGGTCCGCGAACTCTAAAAGCTCGCTCTCGGCCCGAGTCTCGGCGCGTATCGGTCTTTTATTTGCCTTCCGAGAAGCCCGATGCATTTCGGGCGGTCGCGTAAAGCTGGCTTTAATTAGGTGAATTCGCAGTCCGGTTAGCAGTTTCTGCCCAAAAAATAAACCCGACCGACTTCGTAAATAGTCGTATAAATTTCATGACGAACGCGGATTATGCCGTTATTTATTTCTCTCTTATAAATAACTCCCGCGCCGAGTTAGCCGACGATCGTTTTGCTTCGAAAATGAGTGATTGCTCTCATTGAACGACGGCAAATGATATGGTAAAACCAAAGACTCTTGTTTACTTCACGAGCAATTTCAACAATTGAAACAGATGTTGGAACGTTTAAAACTTCCGAATTGTTATATTTCACAGGCGATGAGTTTTGTAGAAGCCCACTTAATGCGTCTATTACCAAAAATATAAATCACTAAACTATTTGCACACTGTCTCAATAAGTGCTATACAGCGTCTATCGCTTAAACATAGACATAGTGACTAATGCCGGTGACGATAAACATTTTAATTGCCGCTGGTAGAATTCCTAGCCGCTGTGATACATTATTTACTTTTCAATGGATTTTAAAAATAAAACTAATCTTTCTATTATTCCCAATGAAATTTATGCGAATCTTGATCATTGGTTACGCGCCTTGTTAATAATTTTTCCCGGGCACGCGCAGTAACGGAAAATATTTTTAGTACAGTCAATCTCGGGAAAGCTCAAAGCTTCGCTTCCGAGGAGAAAAAAACCTGTTTAAACCCTCTTAAAACGAAACGAAGCTACGTCTGCCTCGACTTATGATGGCTTTAAAGGAGCAGTTAAAAAAGTGACGATAGCAATCGGTCTCTCGCCTCTTCCCCGCGCCTATTTTCGTCGGAGTGCCGCTGCCCCCGCGAGTCCTAACGAGTTTTTCATGTAGATCCGAGCGAAAGCGAAACGGCAGCATTTTTTTCTCCCTTCCGCCGACAAGTTTCGACGCGGCATTCGGCCGTTTTTTCTAACGATGACGTTAAGCGATAGCGAGAGGCTGCCGCTGCAAGGGAATTCTCGACTCCGCCTGCTTCTTTTATAATATCTACACCCACTTTGTGCTGATTTTTTTAAACGAGTTTTTAAGTCAAACTGCCGGGGACCATTTGTAACGAGCATGACGCCCGTAATTAACGGTTATTCGTCGAAACAAAGTCTGCCATTTTTAAGGCTTTCTACTTACATTCGTCACTTGACAATTTTACATCATAAACTCGGAAGAAATGTAGTATATTTATAGTCGTAATTTTTCAGTGCTTACAATTTAAATAACCGTATTTTAAGCTAACGAGCTAAAATAAGAGTAAGTCATAAAATGGGCTAATCTTAAATGTTCAAATTTGACTGAAAATTCCGTTTGTCTATTAAACTTTGAAGAATTGCAGAAAAGGACTCTGAAATTTCCCGAGCAGAGATAAAATAAATTGTCGATTGTCATTACCCGCGGAAGATGCACTCTCTCCGCCGCTGGAGGGAGAAGCCTCGCCTCGCCGGTCGTCTTCTCTCGGCGGCCGGGCTTTCTGTTTTTGCTCGCGGCGTGTGTGTACTTGCGGAGCCACCTCCGCCGCCGCCTCGACATCCGGAAAAGGATGACCTGGATAGGACCCAAGCCCGTGCCTCGCTCTCGTCACTGCGCCTCTTTTTCATCCGCGCGCCGAGAGCCACCTCTTTGGAAGTAATTTCCGTCCGGCTTGAAATGCGTCAGCTGGATATCTCTGCATAAACTGCACGCCGTCTCTCTCTCTCTCTTGGCCCGAGAAAGCCTTAACTCATTGCCACTAAATCACGTCGGATCGTCATCTTCGTCCGGACACTCTTTTGAACGTCGCGGTTTCTGCCTGCTTTTCAGAAATTTCGCGGGGAGCCGCGAGCTTCTTTGTGATCTAGATTCGCGCCGCGGCCGTCTCGCTTTCGGGCAGCTTTAAGAGAATTACGTAAATCCACGAGGAGAGCGAGAGAGATAATGCTCGCTTGTTTTCGCCTGTTTATACCATAGCGCTGGATGGCGCGTTTGTTTGTGGTCCGAAGTGCGCGAGCGCTTTACGCACAGCTGTCCTCGCCCGGACCGTGCTTCTTATTCTTTTATTTTTATTCCCCTTATAAATTGTACTTTTTTATGCGAGGAAATTAGAGGATTGAATCGATAATCAGCAGTTTTAACATCGCGACCGTGCCTGTTGCGCAAGCTGCAACTTTTTTGTTTTATATAATTCATATATCTCGGAGTTTATAAATCACTGTTAGCATTAGTCAAATTTTATGAATATTGCGCTAGTGGCGCCAAACTGGCGCAGGAAAATTGAACAACTTCTTTACTGCTTTAATATATCAATGTATTATATTACATAAGAAAATACAGCTTGTGAAACTATTGCTGATGAGAATGTTTATTAATTTTTAATTCACAGCAAATAGAAAACAAACAAATTTCTCACGAAATTGATTTTTAAATCGCACGCTCTAATTTCCAAGTTAATCTAGATTTAATAAAAGTGAAAAACTCCTTCCGCGGTAGCATTGAAAATGCCCTGCACTTAAGCACGAAATATCTGCTCCGCAAGTGATTAGCAGAAAGTAGCATTGAATTAATGAGTGTCGGATCGTTGTAGTCATAATAGCCATTCGTCAGGGAGGTAAAAAAATGCAATTAAAATTGAACATCACCTGTTAACTGCGTCGAACGACCGCGAGAGGAAGACGGACTAATAAAAAAAGGGGCAGCTGAGCGCGCAGCATCGGCAACGGCGGTGCAGCAGCGGGAAAGAAATGGGAGACGAAAGAAAATGGCAAGCAACAACGAGGAGGCATCGGCCGATAACTATAAATTAAATTACACACCTTTGAAGAGACACGAGAGAGCGAGTTTGCCTCGTTTCGCTCGTCCCGTCCTCGTCGTCTAAGAGCGAGCGGGCTTTTTCGTAGCGCTGCGCGAGAGAACTGCTGCGGCCGGATCGTTTTTCCAATAATTCATCACGGGCCCCAGTAAATCATTGTATAATTCGCGGCGGCGGGAAAAAAAACGCCCGCGGAGCCTCGCGCACCACTCGCGATTCATGTAAGCATTCAGCGGCCATTAATCTCAATCGCGAAAGAAAAGGCGGCGCGGGAGGGGGGCGGAGGGAAAGGGGTGGAAAGGTAAAACTGCCAGCCGAGGCGGCGCCCCCTACTCGTTCCGCCGCATAATAAGCCGGGTTGGTAGTCTCTTTCGCGGCGATTCTTTTTTCGCGCAAGTCCGGCCGGCGAGAGCCACTTGTCATTTACAAATCGCTCGATACGCCGCCTGCTTCCATCGGCGAGGAAAATTTTACAATCCGGATAAACCTGACTTTGCTATACGAATACCGGCGGTCCGGCCAGCTAAATTATTATCCAAATTGGCTTTATGAACAAACGTACTTTAATTTTGATACACTAATGGAGATTGGAAATAAAAATGCGCGCTTTACGCCTCGATAAAAGCTGAATAAATTTCTTGGTATTACGTCGTGAGAGGCACGAGTTTTATCATATTTTTATGGAGAAAAATGACCAAGTAAAGGAGAGGACAGTTCGTATTACCTGTTTACGGGACCTCTTTAAAGTAATAATAATTAGCTTTATCTGTCACTCTTATTTAATAGACAGCAGTTATTAAATTATTTACAACCCGATCCTGCGCTGCTCTTATTTTAAGAACTTAATTTGCAAAAGCGACCTTGAGGGGGACGGCTTTTTTCCGCGAGTCTTAAAAAGCAAAAGCAGGTTGTCGGTGCGGTAGGTTAGACGGCTTCTGGGGGGCTTTTACGCGTTCATGGAAGCTGTCCGCGTCAAGTCGAAGGCATGACAATGCACGTCAAGCGTTTTGGCTAGCATTTCCTTAGAGTCGAAAGTCGCGAGTCTCGGGTTAATTTGGGCCGGGCGGCGGCGCTTCCGCGCGGTGCATCACGCTTTAACATTGGCATTGGGGCGTCTCGTGTCGGCGGATTTCTCGACGTTCGATCGTCACCGCTGACACAGAAATAAGCTCGGGAACTTGCTGTCTTTCTCTCGCTTGTTGTCTTTCTCGTTCTCGAAATCGATTGTCGCGGTTGCATCACGCCGTCGACTTGCGGCTTGCGCCAGCAGCGGCTCGCCGGCGGAAGGGATGTATATTTACGAGAAAAGCTCGGGCCGGCCTGCTGCAGCTCTTCAAAGGCGCTATCTCTAGTAGAGGCTGCGCGATGCTGGCCGATGCCGAGCATGAATGAAATATTTACTCCCGCGGGATCCTTGAATGCGCGCCGCCGAGCTGGCCGAGCATTGATTCCGGGCTTGGATTGAAGTGAGTTTAATTCGGATTAGTGCGCGAGCGAGCGCCTGAGGACGGTTTGCTTTTTATCGCCTTGTTTTCAAAGCTTCCATTTTCTTATGTAACAAATCATGTAAATAATCTTACTTCGATGAAAATTTGAAAATTTTTCATCTACAAAGCGTTTATCAACTTTTCTCTGCAGAGGGAAGATGTTTTTATATCCATCGTTACATAATTTTCAATCAATTTAATAGTAGTGCTGTGGTAAACTTTTTGTTAATTTAAATGCTTCTAAAATATTGTGGTTTTATATTTCTCAAAAATTTACGAAAAATATTGCGAATCCATCTAAAATGGTAAAGTGACTTTCTATAAATCAAATAAATGAACGAGATGCGGAACTGCAAGAGATTGAATTCGCAGCAAAAATAGCCGTATCATCCATCAAGCAGCCAAATTAGCTCTTATTAATGATCCCCTATGGCAGAATAAACAAAAAAAGAAAACGCGCGCGCACAAAGTGCATACTAGTGGCTCCCGATCGGTTTATTTTCCCCGGAATCGCGGCGCTCTCGAGGAGCCTTTTCAAGGCCGGCGCTCGAAAAATCAGCTCCGGAAAAGGCTATATACCATCGGCGCTCGAAAAAGCGCACGCGCCTCTAATTAGATATGTTTATCGGCACGTTTCATCGGCGCTATTCATTCAGCTTCTCGGCGCGATTCAAAATTGGCATCCTGAATCACCTGCAGGAAATCTCGTGCGGCGTTACGCGGCCGGCACGAGCCAGGCGAAAATCATCGCGCGATAGCGGGCCCCTCGCGGCGAGTGGGTGGCGAATTATTTTCAGAGCGTCGCTCTCGGGCATTTTGTTAAACTTTGCGTATTTTCACCGGCGGCCGACTCATCGACATGCGACTCCTCTAGTGTCTCGCTTTGACGAGCTTTTCCCAGGGTTATTTTGAAGCCGGGGCTCGTGTGGAAGAGAGCTTGCATCTGGATTTTCCGGCGCGCGTGCGGGTATTCTTTTTTTCTCAATGAATGGCCAATTGTTTCGCGAGACTTTGTATAACGTCGTTTCTGGCAAGCCATTAAGCGCGATGACTTATGAGGGAGTTTCGCGCGAACCAAAATTAGCCGCGCGTTGCACAATCCGGTCGAAAATGCAGATGCGTGTTGAAACCCCCGCCGCTAAAATGGACTAATATTTCCTAAAGTTTACGTTTCCTCGAGTGTGTTATTATAAATTCTATCGGCTCTTATAAATACACTCTTAAAGCAATTTCAATTTGTAAATAAAGCAGTCGCCGAGCATTGTTCAGCTGGTTTATTCGGCGGATAAAACTTTCTAATTAGACGAATGTACCGAACACTTATTTATAGACTATTTACATGTTCAAGTCGTAAAAAGCGTTTTTCAAATTTAGACATTCCATTGTACATTTCCACTCTGCGCGATTAGACAGTAAGCCTGATTTATAAAGCTCGGGAGAGCGGCGCGATTAAAATGCAAGGGGAGATTTATGTAACAGTTTAAGAGTTTTGTCAGTCGAACAATTGAAAAGAAATCTCGAAAGTTGGCGCAATCTTCGGAGTGTACTTGAAACCCGTTATTGCGGTAATTCACCGTCCGAATGATTTTGAGTTGAAATTTTTTCATTGATCCGAGCTGCTCGTTATATGGGAATAATTCAATCATTGTCACCGAGGAAAAAGCTCCGTTTCGCCATCTAGCATCAATTTGTGTTTACTAATTAATGAAAGGCAGAATTCAAGGCCCCATAATTGGAGAGTTAAATTCATCGAAGCCTCGTTAAAAATCGATGAGAATCATTAAAAGCAAGATCGCTCGGCGCGGTAGCAGCCGTCAATCAGAAATTCGACCGGTTTCGCTTTTTCGAGAGAACAATATTATTGTGCAAGCCGTATATATAACGGCCGAGAGGCGAAGCAAAGCTCTCGGAAAGGAGGAAAACAGCGGCTAGTTTGTCATTCCAGCACGTAATAAGCGTGACAAAAGGAAAACTGGCTCGCTCTCGAAATAGAGCCGCCTCGCGACGACAATTAGCGACGGCGTTCGAAAGTGTGTTCGGCGTTAAGGGCAAAAAAGGCGGCATCGCCTAGGCAGCGGCGGCGGCGTCTGGCCATGTCGGGAATGGCAGGCCGGCCAGGGAGAAAGGTCTTAAGCGGCTAAAAGTCGGACCGAAATATCCGTAACGCACAAGGACAAGTAGCGCGCGCTAGATTCGCCGGGCTGCGCGGCTCTCGAGGTCGCGGCGCGGCGAAAATTTTATGAAACACCATTATTCGACGGCCAAGCGCTATTTCTATCGGAAGCCGATGGAAGGCCGGGCTTTCGCCGCGCCGCCGCTTCCGCGTCCCGAGCTTTCGCGCTCTGAGAAAAGCACTGTCCTCAAAATACCGCGAGCGAATCGCGAGCGCGCGCAAGAAATAAATGCCGCGAATATTATTTCATTAGGCTCATAAGCGCGGCTCGCTCGTTCAATTTGATCAACACGCGCGCGTCTAATAAAAGCCAGTCCTGCTCCTCGCACGTAGGCTCAATTAAAGCTCGGCCGGGGGCGGTCGCGCTCGCAGAAGAACGAGATTTTTCCTCCTCGCGCGTCGCGCGTGCCTCCTCTTATAAGGAGCTTACGGGGAAAAAGGGGGCCCGGACGCATCATCCCCGGGAAGCGATTTATCGACAGACGTGAGAGCGAGAGGGAATCGATCGAGCGCCCGATGGAGACGTGTCGAAGCGCAAGCGCTCCGATTTTTCAAGAAACCCGGGGGACAGCTGCAGCTATGCCGCTTCGATTTGCGCAAAAAATCAACCGAGCGCGAGAGCTCTTTCTCTCTCTCTCTCGTTAACCGCGATTTTAACGATTCGCCGAACGAGGCACTGGCCCTCGTCTCGTCGCCGCGCCGCTTCTTGCCCTTTCTTTTCACTCGCTCTCCCGGGTTTTGCGCGGCGCAGGAGCAGGCCTGCTGCCCGCCCGAGGAAAGAAACGAACGGCGCTTTTTGCCCACGCGTGCAAATGACTTTTCATGCATGCCGAGCGCGGACGATTGTTGCCGCGGCTGTTGAGACATTAAGTGCACCTGATTATGTACTCTCTTTTCTCAATTCTTTTCTCCTCCTGAAATCGGCGAATTAAATTTAGAACTAAATCAAACGCCGAAAATAGAAGCTTTCCTGCGGATTATTTGCCCGCCGGCTTTCTTCCGCTTTGTTTGGAGAAAATGTTGAAAAACATTTGAGCGCAGCTATCCACTTGACTGAAAATGATTCCGGAATAAGAAGGCTTTCGACTCGTCGAATAATTTGTGTAGAATCCCACTTAGCGTCAAAGTGAGGTATTTGATAGCAGAATAAAAAGCAAGCAGACTGCTCCAGAAAGCAGAGGAGCATCATTCTGGAATTCGGTATGACTTTCTCGCACTTTACGCTCTCGGCTCGTCCCATCCTCCTCGATATCTCCCGCGCACTTTCTCCGTCCCTCATCGCGCATTCCGGCTTAAAGCGGCGCCGATAAATCGGCGACTTTACCCCCGGGCCTCGTCCGGAGCGGGCAAGGTAGAGCGCACGCGTCCGCGCAAAAACAAGGCGGATGGCTTCGCAAACACGGCGGCGGCGGCGTACGCGCGCGTTGCGCAATAAGAAATCGGCGATGCCGCCGTCGCTCCGCAGTTCCGGAGGAGATCGAGAAATGCGAGCGCAGCGCCCGCGCACCCCGAAAAAACTCGGCATTCCCACGATCGGTAATCGAAATATTATTCGAGCCCGAAAGGACCATGTCAGCGGATTCTAATTCCCGTGTGCGCGCAAGGGGCCGCTCGAGAGTAATCGCCGGTGCTTTTTGCGCAGCTCTTTTTTGCCCCGACGCGCGGCCGCCGCCGCCGCCGCCGACGACGACGACGACGACGACGACGAGGACGAGCCAAGTCCCTAAAGTATCGGACGTTATTGGAATTGCGCGCTTCCAGCTTTGCAGCGCTCGCCTTTAAATATAAGACTTACAAATTGCCGGCTTTATTAAAGATAGCGATTTAAGGGCCGGGGGCCTTCCTGCGTAGATTGTATACGCTTTCCCAGAAAATATTCTTTCGCGGCCGAGCGCGCGGGGCTGAATTATTTTTTAAGCGACAGTATTTTCTGCCTTAATTGGCGGACGGTGTAATTGCTGCCGCGCGGCCCGACCATCGCCAAAGTGCCATCGTTAATTTGCGAGGAGGGCAGGATGGGGCCCTCACATTGTATAAGTTTATTGATTCCCCCATGGCGTGCAAACGAGAGAGGGGAGCCGTATTGGAATTGAAAAACTAATTTCCATAATCTTAACGGCACTTGTAACGACGCCGTGCGGCGTGCACTCGGTGCGCCGGTGCAAAGCGCTAAATTACCTTAAGGTGACTGATATGATTAAAACGTCCTTACAAAATGATTGCCCCGACTCCATTAATTACACGGTAAATGTTAATGTATTATAAGCATTCGGCTTAATAATCTTTACGGGCAGCTTGCAGCGGATACGATTACGCTTCAGTTTTGCCAATTTATGTTGATAAATATGAATAAATATTCAAATTCGCTTTCCACTCCTGTCTGCTCTACGATGTGTACATTATATCACATTAAAGAGCTTATTTATTTTGATACCTCCTCCTGCTGAAATCCACTTTCACCTTTAATATCTTGAAGTCTCGGAGGCGAATTTACTTACTTATCGCAAGAATTACTTGGGCTTCATGTTTTATTCGCTAGACGCCGCAGTTATTTAACGAGCAAGCGCAGCTTTTTCGCGATTAGGAAGTGCGCTATTATTTAAAAATCCTAATTATAGCTCGGGTGAAAAGTAGCTGAAGTAGCTTGAAGTGAGAAATGCGGCCCCATTCAACGAAGTCTGAATAAAGCGTGCCACGGTCCATTAAGAGAAGCATCCTTCGCGCTATAAATAATTAACTCTCCTCACCTTAGGAAGCTTCGAAATAAATAAAAATTACGAGGGCGCGCGTCTAATTTTATTTGAATAATAACGCGGCCCCGCGAACGAAGGCGCAAAACGGCTTTCCGGGCGATAAATTGAAAATAACCGCGGAAGCCGGAGCCCGCCGCGGCGTTGCGCTCTCCGTTCGAGCCGTCAGGAAGGCTGCAGGAACGCGCCGCGGCCGTAATTAATCCCGTTTTGGTTAAGCTCGGGACCGATAAAAATAATAATCTCGAATTCAGCGCGGCGGCCACCGCGGAGCGAAGAGAGAAGTGAAATCGAGGCTCAAGCACGATGCGGCCTGCAAGCCCGAAGTGAGACGTACGAAGTCAAGACGCAAATAGCGCGCCCAACTTAGCCTAAGCAGCCTGGCGCGCCTCTAAGCGCACGCCGATCTGCCCTCTCCAACCTGATTATTTCTTGCTCTCTTGCGCTTTTCCGGGAAAACTTCCCTCGGTCCTCCAGGCGCGCCTCTTCCTTGCTCTTCCTCGCCTGCCGTTTCTTCCTTGAGCCGTTAGTCGTTGACTCTTGCAATTTATCGCCACTTATCTGCTCGATCCTTGCAAAGAATAGGGTCTGTTTAATATTGCTTCTGAAAATTCAATCTTATTCTCACAATAGTTTCTCAAAAAAGTAACTTGCCATTTTGAGTAAAATTTAAAAAAAAATTATATAACATTTATTCATCACTTATAATTAAATAACCAAATTGTTTTTAATTATTTTCCTTTTACCATTAACAAATTATCTGATGATCTTCATCATTTAATAATGAGTTAAAAACGCTGTTAAATTACGCTTGCTTTATTTATTAATGATATAAAATTTCATATTTGGTCTGTCTGACTACAAGAAAGTGTTTCTGGAGCAAACGCACCAAATAAATTATAGCCGATTCTTTATTGCACATAAAGTTTTTAAATTAATGCCTAAAAAAATAATTTTGTACGAAAATCTGCATGACTTATCGCTATAAACTTTCAATAAAAAGATTTAAATTTTGTAAAAGAAATTTCTGTATAATTTAAATATTTGTAATTAATTTATCCAAAATAAGTTTTTAGATTTTATGGGTATTTGAGACGTTGGCTTCGTCCACTGTTATTTTAATGAAACAAAAGAAGTCAAGGCGATTAACAGTACAATGCTTTTTTAGAATACAATGGATTTTCTCGCTATACAATGTATTATTCTTAGATGATGATGTTTTAGATGATTCGTACAATAAAAATATAAGTTTATATAAATAATAATTATTAATTATTTATTAAAAGTTGTGTATTTATACATATAATAAATAGAGATTGACATTTTTTTTCACCAGTATGCTTCGATGTAATGTAAATTTTTTTGAAAATATTTTATAACTAAAAGTAACAGATTCTTTACGAATGCGGCCGATTTTATTGCTCGTGACATCATTCAATTTAAAAAGTATCTTCATTTTAAAAAATCATTCGCCAAATTAAAAAATTTTTTTTTGAAAAAAGTTTTCATCAAAAGATTCATGGCGTAACAAAACAGAAGAACTAAATCAAAGTTCGGGAACAGAAGAAAAAAAAACGCAAGTGTGGTTAAAAAAAGAAAAACAAAAAAAGCGTAAAAGAAATACCTCTAAAGAAATAGAACGAAAGATAAAGTGCTTGCGGAAGTCGCGATGTCGAGGAGAGCAAGTAACGTAAGAGCTCGGAAGCATCGAAAAAGATGGGGAGGGAAAGCGAAAATTCGGGACCGGAGCAGACACAAAAGCCCCCGCGCTGCATCGCCAGAGAAGAAGGTGGAGGCGGGCGGCTGTTATTATTCTAGCGTGGACGTGCCGTGGCGGGATCCTCCCCCCAGATAAGCAACAATACTCGGGTAACCGTTACGCGAGCACGCTCCGAAATCTATCGGCGGAAGCGCAGCCACCTCGGAGAGAAAAAAAAATCGCGCTCTTTTTTTATCCTGCTCCCTCTCCCCCTCCGCGTCTCCTCGCTCTCGACTCTCCGTTCTCTCGTTCGCTGCTTTGTATCTCGACGCGCGATAACTGCACGCTCCTTTTGATTCATTATTCCGCTAAATGTTCTTGTTGGTCTTATCGACGGTATAATTTGTAATCTTCAGTTGTAAATATTCACAACTGACGCACATGCTCGGGGAAAATATTCTTTCTTACTTATATTCTTACTTTTTTTTTTTCTTGCCGTATGAATTCTGTCGGGGCTTATCATTGTAGTTTTTATCGGGGGGCTGCATTTCATTGCTATCTCCGTAATATAGCGCAGCATTATCTCTTCGAGATTTGGCGGTACATCCCCCAACTACTGCCTTTTCTTCCATTTAGCATTTAAGTCTTTGATATATGGAAGGGCGATTCAGCCGTCTTTTATTTTTGGGCATCAAATATTTTTTAATTATACCTTCCTTTTTTATTTAAAAGAGGCTGTTATTTAATTTATTTATTGTCCTTTTCCTATCGAGTTAAAAGAATATTTTGCAAGATTAATAAATTAAAATGCTCGTTGATCATCCTGCTATTATTCTTGTAAGCTTCGTGAAGTCAACACGTAATAATTTAAGTCCGCCATCAACCACTTTTAAATGTTTTTAAGTACTTCTATGGTTTATAACCGCTGCAAAAGTATTGTTAACAATAGGCGCACGTAATTTATTGCAATACTAATTAATAACCCCTTTGAGCTTGTTCACGCAACATATTTTTATTACGTAATTCACATCTTTTACTTTAATTGCTTAATATTACCCGGTAATGCAAAGTCATTACAATGAACTAATGATGACGCAAGAACTGTTATACGAAACCCCCGCTTTATAATAAATAATTACAGCTTTTGCCAAATCAAGTAAAAGAAATTGATGGTTTCGGCAGAAATTGAGAAAGAATATATAGGTGAAGTTTTATTAGATGTTAAGAAGGAAGAGAAGGTACGCAATGAGGTAGCGACCGATAAGTCAGCTTGGAATAATGTTGTTTGCTAAGTGTCTCTGCAATTGTGTCATAAATCTGTTAGCCCTTGGCTCCTTCTCCTCCTCCTCTTAGCGGCGATGGTGATATACGTCGATGGCGCAGGAAAATTAATTTCTCCTTTCGTCTTGTTTGTTGCAGGTAAGGGAACGAGCGAGCTATACAGCGACGAGCTGCGGGAAGTGAATTATGGGCGAGGAAAAAAATAATGCCCAAGCGCGGCCTTGTCACTGGTACGTGTTGCGAATCCTTCATTGTCACTTTCGCGCGCCGTCGTCGTCGCGAGACGACAGCCCTTTGCTCCGAGGAAGATGCCATCTCTCCCTTCGGCTCTCGGCTCATTTTTCCGCCGGGATGGGGGGGGCGAGGACGACTATAAATTCCAATTACGCAAGAACAAATCTTCGGCGGAGGTGTCGATCGATCTTTTCGGCCGATTTTTCGAACTTTTTCGGGCTTATTGATGATAAACGCCAAGCCGATTCGTGTCGCTTATTGCGCGCGATAAATTTTTTAAGCCGGACCGATTATGTGGCACGCACATTCCGCGTTGTGTAATTGTTCCACATTTGCCGGCCTTTTCAAGGATAATGCGCGAAATCAGCGTTATCTTAACAAACCCGTGTGCCGGTTCATTGTTTTTCGGATTCGTGGCTTTCTCAGACAACTGGTAAAAGTGCCTGAGTCACTAATTTGGGAAACGAACGCTGGAAATTCATTCTTTATTGAAATTAGCTTTATTTCTCCTTGTTTTTATTCGCCTTCTGAATTTATTACACTATTCAATATCTCTGAGTCAGTCTTCTAATTCTTTAAAAGCTTTATTTAATTGTTTTTATATTTTACCATTTACGTAAAGAAAATACAGCTGCATTAAGAAGGCAATTCTAACAATAGTATAAATTCGGATAATAGTCCTTGCGCGAGGCTGATTACCTCTTACGCGGATCAAAGTTAATGAAAAAATAACAGGCCTGAAAGATACCCAAGATTGTTCATTCACACTCGGCCGTATTGGAGTAGGCACACGTGTGAAATGCTTAACCGCAAACGCGGAATTTCCATCGTAAGGCTCATCAACTAACGATCGTTAGATCGATTCGAGATTTACCTCACGTGCCGGCATCAACCGCAACGTGAAATATCATTTGTATAACAGAATTCCTTTCTGGAGGGCCATCTTATTCTGAAGCGGATTTTCTAAGGTTCCTGATTAGGCTTACAAATTCGAACGCTATTCGTCATACCATGTCAAATTTTGCTTTAGCACGTAAAACAAGCGAAAAACATGAACTATTGACTCACATTACGTCGTGAATCACGTAGTCAAAAAACATTGACTTGAATCATCTTACTACTCGGAATGCGCTTAAAATTTTTTGACTCACTAAAAGAATGCATAATATCTCGATAATTAAATTCTTTGAAATGTGGAAGTAACAAAACATCGCGTATCGATCACTATAGCGTATCAAAATTCAGCTTTAGAAAGACGAATATTTAAATTTTACGAATTACTCAAACCAAAGTAAAAATGAAAAAATTTTCGTAATAAATGGTAAGCAAATGCGAAAGTGTATTAATTACCCATCCTGCGCGCAAAGGAAGAAAGGTTCTCAGCTCCGGTCCATGGTTGTTCTTGCGGATTGCGAAACAGCGAGTGACGTTCTCGTCTAGTCGAAATGCGCACTCCGTAAAGTGGGTAAGTCGTTTCTATTTTGGCCGGGTGTACGAGTGCCGCAGGCGGCGAAACGGAACGAAAGGCCGTCTCCGTCTCTGTCGCTCTTACCCTCGACAGAAAAGCCGCCGCGCCGACGCAAGAGGGGATGCGCCTTTTGTTGACACGCCGACGCCTCGGCATTTTTATGGGGTCAGAGAGGGATCCCGTCAGTGGATGACCCAGTTATCGACTAAAGAGCTCATTCCAATTAGTTCGCAAGCTGCAGGTACGCTGAGCTTTGCGCGTTTTCTATTAAGATTATATTTTTAGTATTAAAATGACAATTAAGTTTATATGCATATTAGGTGCTGACAAAAATTCTAGGAAACGTAGAAAAAAAACTTCAATTGTTCTTTCCTTCACGATGACGTATGAATACCTTAGACTATATTTTAATATTAAGACACGATTGAATCACGGGGGAATTTCGTCGGGACGGAAGTAAAATGTAAAGTTGCTCTCCGTGGTCCCCTTTCTCGCGGATATGCTCATGTCAACACGCGACGAATCAGCATAGCGTGCGGGCATTTCGTGAATTCAGAGGGAATATTTATGGGCCCGGTCCGCAAGCTTTTCGGTTATCCAAATAAAGCCCATATTTTTTTCTGTCCCCCGAGTCTCTATTACGAATTTCGCGTCGACTTTAATTAAGGCGCTCGACTTTCGAATTATGTCCTCCTGCTTTATATTCGCGAGCGAGGCAAAAAATAAGGTCTTTAATTGATTCTAACACTGATTTAATGAATAATTCTGAGAAACTTCGGTTGACTGCTTGTAATTAGTCGACGGTAAAAGACTTCGAGCCGTTTAATCAATTAAAGCTTCGAGTCGTCGATATTTTGGCGTTCAAAAAATAACGAAAAATAAATCGGTTTCAAAACACACATTCAAATGATTAGCAAAACTCTTGAGACACTTTGATGGTATAAGAGAAAAAAATGAACGTGCTTTTTCTAGCCAACGTAACGGTAAGACGCGCCGTTAAAGTTCTGAACTTGAGCTATTTTCGTTTTACAGAAAGTTGTACGTGTGATGGCTTATTTGCGCGGACGCAATGCGTAAATACATAATGAGGGGCTGTTGAGAATAATGACTTAGCAGGTGCGAAGTGACGAAGGATAAAGGAAAAAAAGTCTCTTTTTTTTTGTGAGAAAAGCCAACGATTACACGATAACGCGGGGAATCGCGGTTTTCTTTCATTTCCAGCTTCGGTCCAAGGACCTTCGGCTCCAAGATCGCCTCAATTTCCAGACATTCCAGTAGTCCCCCGAGCATTTTGCGGTTTTTGAAGACGTCCGCGACGCAACCGCATTCAAGGACTTGCCTTTCTAACTGAACGCCCACGTGGCCGTCGCTTTTTTCCTCTTTCTCGTCAATTTTTCTTTCTAATCTACTCGCATCTCGATTGAATTACTAATTATTAAGAGGCTGCAAGGTTTCGCTTATTCATTAATAGTAATAAGATAGTCGATTCTTCCTTGAAATATAAGAAATTGAAGCTTTTTTTTATTTTCGCCAAAAACATGTTGAGTTTTCAAGAATCAAAATTTAATGAAATGCAGCGCGCATATTTTATAGCGGAGGTCAGGGTTCATTAATTATTCTTTTAAACGTCGTTGCAGTCTTCACTCTGCAGCTCGAGAAGTCAACATGTTTTCTTCGTCCACCACTCGGAGATTTTTCCACACGACACATAATTAAATTAAGACAATATAAATGATGTGCTGTTAAGGTTCCTTTTATCATTCGTAAAATTTCATATTAATGGGCTTTATTTTTCCCGACACTGTACTGGCAGCTGATTTAATGTGCAATATTTTTATCTCGTTGCATAGCATTTTAATTAACGTCAGTTTTAATTTTCCTAAAATTCATTACCCAAAAGTGAATCATTAACTTATTTGTCCCGAACGAAATATTTGTCCAAACGCATTAAAAGCTATGCGACCAAAATATAACGAGTAACGTTACATTTAGCTTAATTTCGGATAAAAAATCGCAGGCTTCAAGCACCGTAAAAGGCAGGGAATCAAAGCGTGACTAAAAAGTTTCAATGATATTTCAGTTTGATGATCAATACGTATAAACAGTTCTGTCAGGCGAAATGTGTCATTGGAAAAAGGAACATGTTCCCGCAGTCGTTGCATTTCGCTCGAATACAAAGCAAAAATAAAGAGATAAAAAGTTGGTAAAATAAATTGGGGGGAAAAGGGAAAAAAGTGGAAATAAAATCGATATGCCTACTTAGCATACATTAAATCCATGCTTGTCCGTAATCTGTCGAATAAAGAAATAAAGAAAGAAAGGTGCGAATGGCTGTTGGCGCCTGGCCGCACGATTTTAATACAAAGTACGGGCCGTTAGTCAGGGCTTGGCCGGCCGAGTCTCTTTCTCTCTCTCTCTCTTGCCCGCTACACGTCGGGGGAACGATTTTGGCCGGCTTTGGCCCGGCAGTTGGCAGGAACTTTTAGCCCAATCGTTCTTTACCTTCTGTTTGCGTGGCGCGGTAGCAGCCTCTCCTTTGATTGCGCAAGCCATTAAACCTAGCAAACATTCGTGGCACGTTGGGCTTTCGGGCGGCGTTCGGCAGAAAGTGCCTCGCTAAAAATGCCGTTGTCGACTCTCTTCGACTCTCGAAGTCCCGATCTCGTTTTCCTTCACTTCTCTCCCTCCCTCTCCCTCCCTCTCGATCCCCTTTTGCCGGCGCTCCGTCGATCACTTCTTTTATTTTCCTCCGCGCCAACTGTATCGATACTTTCATTTTATTTAAGCGGACAATTGCAATAGACGTTCTTGTACCTCGCGGCAAGTGAATTTATGCCGGCCAAAGACAATTAAGATTACCGGGGATGTTAAGCCTTTACTTTGCATACAGAAATCATTATTTAAAGACAAAAAAATTATTCTTATATAATTACCGTACTTTCCTGCTTATTATGCTGATACTACTGACAATTTTTATGGCTCGTAAACTTTCATTAATAAGGACATTATAAACTCTTAAAAATAAACGCTTCTCGCGCGATCATTCAAATTCTTTTTGCAAGCGTTCCTAATGGTAGCAGCAGGAATTTCTGAAATTCTTAATTAGCCAGAAAACTAGGCAGATTTTGAGCCAAATTGTGAAGTACCGTAACGCGGCGACGCAAAATAAACGCAGATATACTTTCCGCGAGAGCCCAATTTGTCGACGTCTTTTACATAATGAGCGGCAATATAATTGAAATTATATTTCTGAAAAATAAAAAAATAAAGAAAAAAAACAGTACACAGCGAAGAGCCGCGACCGAGAGCGAGCTGACGTTTATTAATCAAGCATAATTTACACCCGGTTAAACTGTACCCTAGAGCCGGGCAATAAATCTTCATTTCACCTTCTATTCTTTCGTCGCTGTTTTTTCTCGCGTTCTCCGTCTCTCTCGGCCGGGGCAATTTGTATTCCTTATCGCTTTTTTCGCACTGACATTGCGCTGCGCTCTTTTGACGAAGCCGCGCAATTTCGGCCGGATCGCGGGCAAGTGCTTCCTTAATGGCGCGGTCGGGGCAATTTGCCACCTCGTTTTAATAATTGCTTATTTCGAATGAGCTAGAGGATCGCCGAACAAACGGGAATGTAATTTTTGCGACGCGTTCGAAAGCAGGGAGCTTCTATATATAAAAGAATAGAGAAAGCCGAAATAGGTTGAAAGTGGCCGAAACGAGCGGCCGGCCGTAATGCGGGAGCGCCTCTCGCTTTATCCTCTCTCGAAATCTCTGTAAAGAGATGCAGAGGCAGCGCGCGCGCGCGAGCAGAGCTCTGTAAACTAGCTTCCTCGGGCTTGCTCGCCGTGTACTCCTGTTACTCTCCGGCGTTATCTCGTCGGCGAGTCTTTATCCGCGAACATCACAGGCAGCAGCTTCTCCGTACGTATACACGCGCGCGCGCAGGCACATCTACCTCCAAGAGGTAGTCCCTGCCTGCTTTATTATTCGGCGCGCCGCGGCCCTTTCATCTTATCTGCCGTCGCGCTCCTTTATCGCCGGGCGGCCTCCCTGCCGAATTTGCATGGAGCCGCCAGCAGCACTACACCTCGAGACGGTGGCTCAAAAATCAGCGGCGCAGGGCCTGCATTCCTCCTGGCCAGCTGCCCCCACCGCCGTCCAAATATCCTCGGAATCTGTTTTATTACCGGGCGAGATCGCCGACCGCTACACGTGCCCGCGCTAACTGTACATTCGTTTCGTTCTCCAAATTATGTTATCCAACTGTAAATTATTAAGATTTTTCAGAGGCATTTTTGGGCGGGTTTAACAACTTTTTTAACGCTGAAACGGCGGCGTTAGATTTTTATAAATATTCCTCCTGGGCTCCGTCCTCCGGAGCGGTCGGTAGTCCGAATTCGGGCCGATTTATCGATCGAGATTAAGTAAATTTCGCGAGTCGCCAGGGCGTTTATAACGCGCTTGGCATGTACTTCTTTGCGGGCGCATTGTGCAATTGCTCCGGCCGAATTTAAGCGGGGCGATAAAAACTCATTGCCGGCATTACTCGTCGCCGAAATTCCGCGGCGCGTACTTTAAAATGAGAAACTACCCGGCACACCGAGAGGCACGAAAATAAAACGATAAAAGCTCCCCGGCGAAACTTTCGCGGCGTGATAAATACTCGGGCCGGCGAGTTTTGTCGAATATGACTTTAATCCCCGGCGTACGTTTGATGATAAAGGATGGCTGCTAGCGTCTCATTAACTCATTACAAGCGCATCGATTACGCGAAGGAGGCTACCGCTCGGGCAGCATGCGAGGCCCGCATTTCCGCGTCGTGCCCCGGGACATTAATAACGCTAAAATGTGTTAATTAATCGGGCGCTTATCAAGGCCGTTTTAATAAGTCGCGGCGAAATATCGGCGGCCCCACGCGAGCCGCAATATTTCCGGCCGCCGCACCGCCGCACCGCCGCGCGCCGCCTCGTTTAATTGCCCGACCCAGTTCGGGCCGAATTTCATATGTACGGACGTCGCGCGCCCCGAAACTTGTTGAATATCTCTTATATACGGCCCGGAATATCCGCGAGCAGCCGAATTAGACTCGCGCCCCCGGCTATATTCATTATCTCTCTGCACGTGTGCGAGAGCTGAAAACTACCCAAGAGCTACCCGAGACTCGAAACTAATTGACGCTCGCGCTCTTGCATTCGCGCGCGCTGTGTGATCTTTATTTGTTGCTCTTTTGTCTCCGGGAAATTATAGTCGTATAATTCATAAAGCCCGCATATACACTTGTAATTGAACATTTATTTTCGAGTCGCGCCGGTATTTATTATTCCGATTATTAACAGCTACATTACTGCACCGCGGACGAGAGACAGATGCGCCTCTTACCTCTTTTCTGTAAATATAGACACAATGCAGAAGAAAGTATAATTGCAGGTTATATAAAAATCTTGGTTCGATTACTATTTTTGGAAAATATTTTTAAACTGCGCCTTTGAATACTTTTTTTTTTTTTAGAAACGTGACTTTTTCGACTAATCCAAGAGCCGCCGTTCTAAAAATACCTTCAGAAACAGTAATGTCGATGGAAAAATTCTCAGTCGCTTCGGAAATACTTTCCGTTACATAAATTCTCATTTAAATCAAATTTATTCCCACTGAGAGAATGTGGATTTTCGCTGTAAATTCACTGGTAAGCAGACCGGATTATTTATCCGTACACTACAATTACATTCCTTGAGTAGAACAATGACACGGGACTACTCCCTCGCAGAAGTCTCCGGCGCGCAGCTGCGATTAATTAAACAGTGAAAAATATCATTTAAAAGGCCGAGGGATCGCCGGCTTATTTTGAAGGCTGTTAATTTAGCATAGAAGAGCACTGAAAAGATCGGTTCTCCTTTGAACTAAGGGAAAAAGAGGCGCTTTAGCGGCTTTTTTCCGCGAACAACAATGCACGTAATGAAGCCCGGCCCGGCTTATTACGGCGATGTATCTCCCGGGACCGAATACTCGGCTGGCTCGCAGTGCTCATTGTTCGATCGTCGATCGTAAAATCCCATCGTGACCTGGCGAACTGCCTCTCCCGAATCTTCCAGGCATCTCAAGTCGATATTCCCGGTTAGCTTATTTGCTCATAATAATCCTTAACAAGCAGCTAACCGATTCCGGGCCTTTCTTTTTTTTTCCTTTTTTGCGGCGTTTGCGGAATATCACGCTGTAATTTTTTTACTCGATACGGGGACTTAAGCTCTGCTGTTATTCGCCGTTTATCGTCGTGTTTTCTTAGGAGAACTCCCGCATTGTGCCCGCATTTAATGCACAAAATTATCAATAACTGCTTTATAAGCTTTGAGATTATTAATTAAATCGCAATATTAATAACTTTTTAAAAATTCGAAATTTCATAACATGTGGTTAAAAGAATTATATTGCAGTAATAACCTGGGTAAAGTTCAAGTAAGATTGAAGCAGGTTTTTTAGAACGTTTTTCTTAATGAGAAAAGTTTTATGTTGTTGACGTGAACTTTATTTTAGAGGAATTCAAGTTTCAATTTAACCTACATTTTCAAGCAAATTCACTAACTCGATAGCATTGTCACTTTACTCGCTGCAGCAATAGTTCTTTTTTTAATATACAATATACAAAATCAGAGCCATAATTCTCGTAGGAGAAGCGCAGTCAGGCAGTCCTCTCCAAGTTTTCTCAAAGTACAGTTAATAGTAAAATGAAACGGTTTAATGACCATAATCGAGTCTTTTTGCGCATGCATAAAAAGCGTAAAATACGCTCTGGGCTCGGTAAAAAAAGAGGAAAGTTCGAGGTTCGTTACGGTCTCTCTTGCGACGTCCCGGCCTGTGTACGAAAAGTATGCGAAAGAGGGATTGTAATGAAGCGTAATGGCCGATAAAGCCCCTTGCCGTTCCCACACAGAGGCGGACGGGGATACGCGGCTGCATTTAGCGAGGCTGCACATCACTCCTTAGCGCAATCCAAAACGTTCATAACGGATCGGCGGAGCCAAGGCGCTCGCGCCGCTAATTGCTCCGATCCGTTTTCACCTGCGCCGAGATTCATATCTCAGGCTCGAGCGAGCGCGCGAGCTCTAAGAATAATCCGCGATCCGGCCGAGTGAGACAGCTAGCAGGGGCTTTTGTTGGGGGATCATGCGAAATGATGCTAATAAAGCGTGCACGGCAGCCGCGCGGCGCGCTTTTCATCGCTCGCTCCCGTTACGAGCGAATGAATTTATTTTGGCTTTTAATTGTACGTTGCGTCAACGCGCGGCTTCGCCTTCGCTAAGACGCCGAGCGAGGGCGGCTAAATCTCTGGGTTTTTTTCTGAATCGAGCGCCGCGCTGGCGAGGCTGCTTGACGCAATTGTTTACGAGCTTTTATGGAAATTGATGACTTTTCGAAAATTCCGCGTCTCAAAAAAACAGCACACACTTCCGAAAGCCTGTCAAAATATCTTGTTTATTGCCCGAGGACGCGCATCCGAAAATATTTGCTTCTTCTCTAAAAATCCGAGAAAATGGATGACTCGATCGAGATTCAAAGAGAAAATAAAACTGATAAAAACGTCGAAAAGCGGCGCTCGGCCCGAAAGAAAAGAGTCGGCTCGTCCGGCAGCAGCCGAAGCTTTCACTGTCGGGCTTAAATTTATAGAGTTCGGAATCGATTGGATTTTTTATTGCTCTCGATAAATTACGGTCCCCGAAAGGAAAATGAATCTCGAGTAGGAGGCCCCCCGAAAGAGCGCAGAGCTGAGCGCGGCAGTGCCAAGGTATTTCACGAATGCGAACGTGGTGGCAGCGGATCGAGCCGTCGACGGACGAGAGCGAGCTGGCCGCTTTTCTTTTCCTCCTGCACACGGAGAGCCTTCCCAATCGTAAAGGCCAATCAAGTGGAGCGAGCCCGAGACGTCTTAATTAAAAGTTCTAAAATTTATTATGAGCCCGGGCCCTCCCCGCTCTCTCGCGCTCTCTCTCTCGCGCGCCGCCTTAAATCCTGGAAATGAGAGTTTCAATTCGCTTTATTGATAATTAAACGGCCCTCGGCTCGCGGATGTATATACCCTTTTATTTACGGCCCGGCCGAAGCCTTGCCCAATATTTTACGAGAATTCGTATACCGCGAACCCGCTTTTTCTCCCTAAGGCCCCGCTCGCAACTGCGTTAATTAATAAAGCTTAACGTTTTATTCGCAATCAAAATGGAAATTGTTTATTAAATCTCGCGGGAGTGCTCGCTTAATTCAATCTGCGGCACCGCCGCCGAGAAATATTGCTAAATTATTGATTCATCGATGCTGAAATTAATGATGAGGATTTATGCTGTTAATTTGTAAAAGTAATATCGCGCATTGTAGCATCTTGCCTGACTACCGCTGTATATCTTTTAAGAACCACCGAGAAGAGTCCAACATGTTAATTAATTCTTGCGTAATACAATTAAGAATATCTGGGTTATGCATTACTCCCAAAAGGATATTTTCGAACGGAACAAAACGCGAAAGTTTTTACTCTGCACGAAAATAATATCCAAAGCCTCTTCTATTATTACCGTTCCGAGAACCGACCGGTGATATCGATCGCTTAAAAGAAGTGCAACTGACAAAAAGAGCTCGAGCCCACGCATCGCCTAAAAGCACGTCTAGCGGGCGACGGCGAAAAAGCGAGAAAAATTGAGCGAGCTGGCGACCCATTTTTTTTCTTCTTTTTTTTCGCCGAGCAAACCGCCTCTCGGTATTTAGCGCGAAAACTAAATTCAGATTTCCCTCGGTAATATTATTGTCGGGGAGGCCTTCGCGAGGCGAGGAGGGAAAGAGGCGCGCGTGGATTGTCGTCGCTCGAGCGCCGGTGCAGCGCCGGAGAGATGACGGACGTCGGCCTAATGATGAGCCGGGCGGGGATCCGCGCTTCGTTTTAGTCGGGGGGCACAATGCCTCAGCCGCAAGGTCGCCGATTTAGCTGCTCAGAGAAAAGCCAAAAAATCTCAAGGATCGACCCGATTTCGCTTAATGACTTTGACGAATTTCCTCTTGTTTGTTTTTTCTAGCGGGCTGAAGGCGCGAGGCTCCTCTCGAGCTGGCTTGTTTTTAAAAACTAGTTAAATCGGTCCTGCTATTTTCTATTGTGCAGCGCGCCTTGCGTTTTCCTTCCAATGAAACGCTAACATTCGTTGCGTCAGAATGTCCGTATGCTTTGCTAAAGATTTATTCGTTTATTGTAGAGTTCGTTATCTTATTTTATCTGCGCAGTGTCATTAGTTAAGATACGATTCCAGGGATAAATCTATTACGAGTCGATGTATTTCTCACTTACAAGAACGATCTGTATTCTACTTTTTACGTTACTTATCAGAAACGTGAAAACGTCATTGTTTTTTCGAAGAAAACAAAAGGCGCTTTTAGAAAAAAAAATAATACCTTCCCAGAGATTATTTAAAATTCAGCGAAACAGTTAAAGTCAACATAAACTGCATACTTCTCCTAATTAAAGAAATTAAGTTATTTTGTAAGGTGCATAACTAGCTATTTATAAGTCGGCTAATTCATAAATAAAGTCGTTGGAGCGTCATCGCGGTGCATCATCGCTTGCCGCTCTGTTATAGCGCGCAGAAACTGCGAGAAAACGAGTGAAGAGCGGAGCTTTTGCGAGCATAAAGCCGCTCCGCTTTTTCCGCTCGTCGCCGGTGCTCTTTTTGCCAAGTACAGCGGAGCCCCCTCAAATCTCAATTATGACAAGCCGGAGGATATCTCGGGCAAACGAGGCGTGCTAATGAATTTAGCGTGCTACCAATAAAAGCCGGCCGACGGAGGAGGGAAGGAGGGAGGGAGAGAGAGAGAGAGAGAGAGGACCGTAAAGGCGCCTCTCTTCACGAGTGAACGCCTGCCCTGCTGGCACCCCTGCAGAGAGAAGTCGTCGTGCTCGTCGCCACGACGCCCGAGTTGCGTAATCGGCTTCTACTTCTTCTCCTCCTTCTTCTTCTTCTACACTTTATTCTCCCTTTCGTGCTGTAATAAAGTTTTGAACGGCTTTTCAAGTCTATGTTTGACCGAATGAAACGCCTGCGAAAATACACCCGCAAAGCGAGCTCGCGATCGTCAAAGCTAATCCGCTTATAACTATTTTCGCTGAGACTTAAACTTGTGCGGGGCATAAATAATCTTTTCCATGGCGTTTATGAAAATATTTCCCGCAAAGTCGCTGCGCACTAAAGCTTTTTTTTTTAATACGCTTATAAAAAGTCTAATTTCATTACTGACTTTGACGTTATTCTACTTACCTGATTCTGCTTATTATAAACAGCGAATGATTTGGTCCAATTCTCAAGAGTATAAAAATCCCAAGTTCTACATGATTTGTAAGGAAATTAAAAGATTATTACCAGATAATAATTCTTAATGAAGCAATTTAATTGCTGATCGAATGCAGAGTTTTATAGTGTATAAAAGTTATTTTATAATAAAAATCTCGCGGTTAAATAAAAGTTGGTAAATTAAGTGGTTCCTCGGAAAGCTTCGAGTGGCTTTTGCAAGTAAATAAAGTACTCGGAGTGTTGCGAGCTCACTTATCAGTTGAAGTGCGAGGCTCGACTTTGATAAACTTCCGCAACGGCCGTGTAACCGCGATTCTAAGTAAAATACTGAGGCGACGCTCATCGAACGAGAAAGTGTTTAAAGAAATTTACGATAATTAAGAAAATTAAGATTTCAAGAATCTTAATGAGCATCTTGATGAGTGCTTGAATGCATCAGGGACTCAAAGGCAGTAAACCTCTCGCGGCTTTTTCAGGACTTCAGGCGCATAACCGAAGACGAAAAGGTCTTGCATAATACGATAAGGATTTAACGACATGAGAAAAGTTCGGACGGCCGGCGGATTTTAGTGCACCGAAATAAATGTCGCCTTCGCTATATCAGCGTCCCGGTAGTTAAAATTTTTTCAAACCCGTTATACGGTGTTGGATCATGCGTTAAGTTATCTACAATTTTTAATCAAAGTGCCGATGCGCTTGATTAAAAACCTGCGTTATGAACATATAATTTATACTTATTCCGATGAAAAGGGGAATAACTCCGTTTAGACATTTTGGATTTGAACTTTAATACCAACTGCATCCAGCAATAAAAATGCATTCACCGCAGTTTACACCGACTAAAGAATTTTAATCGAGCAAATGGCGCTTATATTGTTTGTAAAACGTCGAAGAAAACTGTTATTGTTAGCGGTTTACAGTAGCTAGAAGAGTTTACAGGTCGGCATTGGCATCGTTCCCGACTTCGGGCTTAGCCAGGCAAAATGCTAGCCCGGTCTGTCGAGCTCTGGCGTCGTTTTATTGTCCGAATCGGCTGACGGCTCGCCCTCCAGGTTTGTCGCGGCGCGCTGAATGCACCGCTCGTTTCGTTAATTGAACGGCATTGTGCTCCTTTCGGCGCATTCCCGGAAGAATGCGCCGAGCTCGAATATGAATCCGTCGCTGGGAGCTGCTTTCTGGGCCGCCGCTCCGATGGAATTCGGCTGCGTTCGATAAGCCAGCCTTGACACAATAATAACCCGGACTGACAAAAACCTTTTCCCTATCAACGTGCAATCGGTCTCATTCCGCCTAAAGGACTTTGAATAATTACTCGAGTAATACTTTTATTGCGCTTGATGTTTTCTCTCGATTTGGATAACCTTTTGTCATTTATCGAGAATGACAGACTTCTCGAATGTTTATGAACCGGTGGAAATGAAGGCTGATTTTTTCCAATTAGAGTGACTAGTTTTTTGCACCTAAAGAACTTGATTAGCTTTGTAAATTGACAGGTAGCTGTAACAGCTAATTTTAGAATGAGAGTCATTATTATTCATTCTCGGATAAGATAAGACATAAATTATGCAAACTTGTCAATCATTAACGGCTCTTTCTCTGAAAGAAGTGCGCCTTTAAGGATTTCACAAATGCAGACCAGACGACATAAATAACGAGCAAGTTTCCTACAAAGATTTTGATATTTTTGCTAATCCTGAATACAGCTAATTTGCGCGACGGCTAATCCAAAGTAATCCTGCTTACATAAAAGCGAAAGAAGGATGCCTGCAGCTCTCACCTAAATAAATTCACGAATCGGGCGACAAGTTGACACTTGTCCCATTTTACTTTGACGAGTCGAGAGCGGCGAAAAGGGACGGAGGCGTCGGCAACAAAGCTCGATCTCGCTTCGTTTTCCGGCTCGGTCGCTTCTATGAATTAAAAGGTGCTTGCGTGCGCGTGCGCGCGCGCGACCGCTAGAATATTCCATTCATAAACGCGCGGCACGCGCTTATCGATTCCGCGGCGTTACGCAACGGTCTCGTATAGCAGCGAGCCGGTCGCGCGTAACCGACACTCGGGCCCCCATTCATACCCATTACACAGCGCGACGTAATCAGAGTTTCCCCAGAGGTTTGCGCGTGGGCGAACTAGTAGCTCGGCTCGAGAGAGAGAGCGAAAAAGAGAGAAGGAGAGTGCTGCGAAATGCCGCTCGCGAGAGCTGATCCTTCGACCTGGAGGTCCGCCTCTCGAAAAGCCGCATTAAAATACCTGCTCGTTGCTAATGTGCAGACAATGGGGGATAACGGATTCGCGAGCTTTATTGCTTTTTGTTTATTAGGCGAACGATTTGCGCTCGCGATTTAACTAATCGCAGGTTAGCACCCAGCATTCCTCTTGACGTCTGACTGATACTTATTGCCGGGCTTTATGTATTCTATAGTCTCATAAACTTCGCTTTTCTTCAGGCGTCCAATTATTCCTGTCAGTCGCCGATGGAGTGCAAACATTTTTGTTTGTCGGAATACTCTGAAAATAAGGGGAAAAATTATTTTTGCGCGACTCTGCTAAAAACACTGACTCGTGCTCGAAATTTCAGCTAAAAGTGTCTTTTATTAGTAAACACTTTGGGAGTGATTCATTGTAGTGAAATTTATAGCTATGGTAGCTGAGCTTTTTCACTATCCTGAAATAGAATACCGGATAAGAGCCAGCTTAGCTGAGATTTCCAACTATTTCGTCCCTACAAAGTTTTAGAAGACGCACTAAAACTTTAAGTTGGTGCGCAATTAACGACAGGAGCAGGTCAAAAAAGTCCATCGAGATAAACGATCCATCGCGGAATGATAAATTATCGAAGAAACAAAAGTACATTCGACTCTATTCCTATCGAGTGACGTTACGCACGCCGGCAACTATTCTCGAGCGGCGCGTCACGTGACGAAGCTGCTCGCGGCCTGTCTCTGTCTTTCCTGTGCACGTAGGCGCCAACGTTATTATATACACAGGGCTCCGCTGCGGAATAATATCGGGATATTAATGACGTCAGGAGGCGCTTGTAATGCTAAAACCGGAGCTAAAGCTTCTTTCGGAAGTGTATCTCTCATCTGCGCCTCGAGAGATGCGGCTCTCGATCGCTAATAGCCTTAGCTCTGCACCCTCCTACCCGTCCCTCTTTACCCGGCGCATTGCGCATTGCGAAATTCTCGAGTCGGCCGATATTTTATTCATGCGAGTCGATATTCAATAAAGAGCTTTGGAACTTGCTCGGATATTGGCGCTGGCCGCTATTTATAGAAACTACTGGCGCGTGCACATTATATTATGCAAATTGTAAAAATAAATTAACGGATTTGACAGTTTTCCTGAAATTTTTACTTCGCGGATAGTGTCGACGGAAAAATTGGAAAAACAGCTTTACGATAAGATGGACGCCTGGATTGCATTAGCGCGCATGCAAATCGCGCGAAAATAAACTTGGAAATTTAGAATGTATTGTACGTCGCCGTTTCAAATAAAATATGAGATGTAAATGGCGTTATGGTAGATCTAAGCTTACTCGAGTCATTACAAGCATTGCACATAAACGTTATGAAACTTTTATTGTTCTTCGTGAAAGTAGAATTTTAATCAATCTGTTAACACCTTCCTCAAACACGGCGCTGCGCGCATCGCTTTTAAATTATTACGCACTTCCTTCGCTGGATATGTTTATTGATTAATGCCAGGGAGATTTTGCATTTAAAAGGATGTATTTTCGTACCTCGATTCAATTTATTACTCAAATTCTTAGCACTATTGTTCCAAAATTAGTTTCTAACCTCCGCTGCCTTTCGAAATTAATGCTGCCTTAATATATTCATAGTCAATTTACTGTTACTCCAGTATGAAAGAAGTCGAGCTGCTCCCCCTAAAAAAATTGATTACTTCTTGAAGAAATGCGAAATAAAATCTCAAAGTTACAGGGCGAAACTGACCTGAGCAAAATTAAGTATACGGCTTCCGTTGAATTTTTCTTAAAGTGTGTTTGCTCAGTGCTCGAAGTAATAATAACGATCGCCGAGCGCGATGCCTCGTAAATGAACATTCAAAAAAACTAATAAAATTTCAGTATCGGAACACTTTATTCCGCGCAATAAATAAAGCCTTTACGACGCATTTTATGGACGGTGTGTCATTTTCGAGCGCGGTCTCCAATGTGTGAAACTCGCGGTGTGTCGCATTATAAATTATCGTCAAATTAAATAGCGTAACTACCAGAGCCGAGGAAATAATGTCTCGTGAAATCTAAATAAACGTCGAGGAAAATCCTTCGTATAGATGTACTATTTGAAGAGCCAATAAAGATGCACCCTTTGCTGCGGCGCGAAGGATTTCAGCGAAAAATTTTCACTTTATTTACCAGCCGTTCTTTCAAACAAATCTCTTTGGAAATAAATAAATAATTTTCCGGTGGATTCTATAACCGACTAGTTGCAATTAAAATTACTTGACAATAAAATCCACGATTTAAGCGACACAGTGCCATCAGAGTCGTGAGTATTCAAAATTAAGAGACATATTTTATTGAATTTCTCATCTTTATTTTAGAACTGTCAATTTTTGCGTGGATGTATAAATAATTGTTTTGGGATTTTCGTTAGTTTCGAAAATATCCTGCTACGTATATTTGTACAGAAAAACAAATAGTTTTCTCTAATTATTTTTACGGTAAATTCTCTCCTAGCATATATATATTCCGGAGGGAGGCGTAAAGTTAAATTTTGTCTGGTTCGCACTCCCCCTTTCTCCCGTTTACCATCCGTTTCTTTCTTTTTCGGTTCGTGCTCGTGGCCTCCTCTTTTTTTCTTGTTCTCTAATTGGCTCGCGCATGCAAATCATAAAGTATCGAGTGTTTAAATCGCGAGCACCTTATGTCCTTGCCGATCGCCGTTCACAGAGCATTATGTAACGGCTCTTGCTCGATATCTGGACCAGCGAGTCTCAAGCTGCAGTTTTGTTTTGTTTCCACTGGTTTTTTGCTTTCTTATTTTCCCTCTTGTGCATAGCGTATATTAAAATTGCATCTGAAATAATTGTGTATATTACGTAACGACGTGTACTTAAATAATTATATAGCGGTGAGACAGTCTTGTTTTTATTTCTTGATAATGGAATAATTCTCTACAAGAATGCTGGATATTCATTTTATATCACTTTCAAAAACAGTTGTCATTGCGCTTTCTGTCCTTCATAATTTATTTCAATTTCATTCAAATTTGCAAACTAGAGTTTCTAATCATTATACTCGTACAATTACAATTGCTTAATGAATATTTAGTTTTCTTTTTTCAATGATTAACTGAATAATGTAAATGCTTCGATAGGTCATAATTCTTTTAATAAACAACTTTATCGTGTTTTGAATAGGCATTAATCAAAACGTACACTTAGTTTATCAAAGTATATATTTGTTAAAATTAGGTTTAGTAAGAGTCGTAAATAGTTTTTGGGATGAAAGTACAAAGTAAAGTTAACTTAAACATACAAGACTATTGTGGCTTTCGATTCAAGTTCAATGAGAGTTTATTAATAGCATCTAGGAGGAAGATGCGATGCCACAGCGACAGTCAAAGTGTTGCCCGGATTTGTAAAGCTCCGAAGCCCCTGAAAAATGCAACCCGTTAGCTCCCTCTGCAGGTTCAAGTTCGGACATGCGATAACGGTGCTCGTGGATTAATATTCCTCGCTCGTTACGGGCCATAGACACCCCTCCCGCTGGAAGGTCCGAGCATTATGCGGCTTTGAGAGAGGGAGTGGCCAGCTGAAAGTCTTAGGAGGAAAGGCTTTGGTCCTGGCTTTGGTCGAGGCTGCTGCCCCTTAAAGAAGCGCGGCTGGCATCAATCTCCGCACGCGAAAGGACTAAGTCGCTGCTCTCGAGAGATATTGCATCGGCTGCACCGCTCGTCTTTTTTTCAGGCACGGGCCGTCGGCTTGGAGCGGCGTGGAGCGGCGTGGATTTTTTTCGAGCACGCGAACGAGATCACTCCCGAGAGTTCCGGAACGGCGACGATAGAATGGGAATCGGCGTATTATCGTGGAAAAGGGAGTTTTAACTCGAATGGCCGCTTGTAAGATTCTTCTTCTTCGGCTTGTTCTACCGCTTGTCAGTAGATTTTTTCTCTCCCGCGCGTATTCTCCTTCCCTCTCTCTCGTTTTGTCGTGCGCGATTTTTTCGCCCTCCAGCCGCCTGCGCCGTCCTTCTTTTTGCGCGGCAGCTGGCATGGCTATTGCCGGCGAAGAATGAACTCGCAATGGGCTATTATTGTTTGTATGGGAATTCTTTTCCTTATTTTAATTCTATTCTACAGGGGCTATTTTTGTCCGCTCGATCTTTATGTCCCGAGTGTAGGGATGCATTTTGATTTTATGCCGCGGCCTTAATGGACTATCTATTGATTTTTAATGCTATTATTGTAGGACAAACCTTATTCTTTTTGTCCTGAGAAACATTTATTACTGCTTCAAAAAGCAGCGCTCTGCTTTTAATTACAAAAATAAAAATGGCCAACATGGAAGCGGAGTCTCGCGCAAAAAGTAAAGGCTTTGCGCTAACGATTTCGCATTAATCAAGAGACGTTAAAATTTATTACGGATTACAAGTTTTAAATTAGTTACTGCCCCGTAATGTGACAAGTTGGTGTGAAAGGTTGGCAATAATTAAAAACGACTCATTTTAAAAAACAGTTTTCATGTTTTTCGAGAGCGATTTCATTTATTTTCAACAATCTGATCTTTACTTTCTAAATTCTCTTTAAAAACCTGTTTTATTTGTTTCTTATTAACTTTAATTACTTCTCTGATATAATGACCAAAATCGCGCAAAAAGTTTAAGGAGTAAAGCGTAATAAATTGCAAGTACATCAAAACATATTTTTGTAAAGCGGATTGTAATATGCTTATACAATGCGATAAAAGTAAAAATAATAACTTGCCACCTTTCGATCGAAGCGCAATTTAACATTTAAGCAACAATTAGTAGCAGAGTATCGAGCGACCTTACTCAGTTGATGAATTTTTTTGGTTCAAACTAGAGCGTTAATAATGTACTTGAAAGCACTTCCAGATGAAAAATGGTGACATTAAAACCAAGATTCGGTCGTAAAGGGCCCAGTTCTTTGAAAAGTCAACACAATAGAACATAGATACGCTCGCGTCCAATTACTCGCTTGCGTCACCCATGAAATTCTCGTAATGTTCGTGATCCTTGGGGCTCGTAGTATTTCATACCTCAAAGCTCCACCCGTTGTGTGCGCGTGCGTGTGCAGTGCAGTCGTTGGCGCATTCAAGGAAGATGATTAACAGCGAATTTTTATTGCCCGGGCGACGATTAATAAGCGCCGGAGGAGGGAGGAAGGCCCGTGAAATAAAGAGCCCGGCGCCATAATTCACTTTTCGTGGCCCGTAAAACGCGCGCCTTTTCTATAGGTTCGCGCGCGTTAAATTGCGCCTTAAAGGCTGCACGCGCAAAAAAGTAAACATTACGCAAGCGCGACACCCTATTACGGCCGAGAGAGGCCGTGCTTCCCACAGCCCGGCTAAAAGCGCGGGGATTCTTATGCGCCCCGGATAATTGCAAATCGTGTAATTGCAAATGAAAGACATCCAGATCGTTAAAGCCTCCCGGCAGCAGAGCCGCCGCCGCCGCCGCTTGCGGACGTTTTAAGTAATCGAGCGTTAAGCTATTGTAGAGGGAGCGAAATATTTGCGCGCGCGCGCGCAAAGGCCACCTTTACGAGCTCGTTTAAGTGTTTTGGACGATTTTTGTAAATCAGCGCGCCCGGCTCGGACACGTAATGCCCCGGCCACGAGCACACGCCCTGGCCTGTCTGCCTTCATTAATTATTTATTCCTGCCCGCGCCGGCTTTTATCGAGAACCACCTTCGGAGGTAAAAGTCCTCTTTTCGGCCGCGCGGTGTATATATTTTCGGTTATGCGCGCGAGCACTTTTTTTTGGGGAAGGGGGGAAGGGGGACCGAGTCGGGCCCGCGGTCCTTTTCGACATTTTATTGAATCGCGCGCGAACGCCGATAATTGTAACGAATGGACTTTTTAAACGCTTTTGAGTTTATGAAAATTCAA
>JAWWEO010000002.1:273659-339720 GCA_035582975.1 Ormyrus labotus | reverse complement strand
TTTATTGAATCGCGCGCGAACGCCGATAATTGTAACGAATGGACTTTTTAAACGCTTTTGAGTTTATGAAAATTCAAGAATAAATTTCCCCCTCCCCCGAATAATGAGACGCACGTAATGCGCGCCCCCTGTGCGGTCCCGTCGTGTTCGTCCTCTTCCTGTTTGTGTACAAGCCGTTACCGTAGAGTTCCCAATAATCTTATCGGATTAAATGGCCGCTTGGCAAAGGATTTTAGTGGACAATAAAAATTGTCGATTTTTAATACAAAGTTCCTTCGGGCAGAAAAGTGCGGTTATTGGCACGTTCGCGCCGTGTCGCCGGCGCATTTTTTCCCGATAAGCCGAGAATGCGCGCGTTTAATTAACGCAGTGAGTTCGGTGAAATATCGCAGCCCCCCGTACTAATTGAAAGTTGTATTTTTCCCGGGGCTTTAATGTAGCAGCTATAATCGTATAACGATTTTACATGCCGAACCGGCAGTAAAACAATAAAAAAGGCAAAACGGCCCTCGTCGACTTTACAAACTTTATGCGCGCGGCCTTTTCCTTCTAAAATTTCCGCTCGGCGCGCGCAATTGGGAGTGTTAAAAAAGAGAGAGGCAGAATCACCGCTGCCGCCGCCGCCGCGGCGTTGATTAACCAAGTGGATGGAAAGCTCGAACATCTGCCGTAAAAGCGTAAGGGGAGTTACGTCGACTTCCATTCGCTGCAAAAACAAAACCGTCTGCGATGGGGAAGCCCACGTGACTCACAAAAATAAAGTCGGTAGAAGGCGAAGCGACGACACGCACTTTATGCTTTGATTTCGCCTGTCTCTCTCTCTCTCTCTCTCTCTTTTTCTAACTCGGTGCTTGCGTCCGTGCCGAAAAAATAAGCTCGCGAGATCGCCATGGGCGATGCGTGCCTGCGGCGCTGTTTATTTTTCAATTTCCCGCTACCCATTATGTCTATGTATTTTTTTCCATTCCTCGCTCTAGACCACTCGGCTGCTTTAAACTCACTTCTTTTTTGGCCCGATTGAAAAAATAACCCGATTCCCGTACGGAAATAAAGCCAACGCGCACCGTATAAAAGCATTAACTTTTTTTTAAACAATGTTCCGTGCTTTTGCATTACTTGTTTAAAAGTAGGCTGTCTCTTTAACAATGCGAAACGCAAAATTAGTCATCGACAAATTATAACTGACGTTCAAATTTATCTTGTGAGCGTATTTTAAATATTGCTTTCATAAATTTCGAGTAAATTAATTTTAAAGTAACGCGCAAAAATTAAGCATTGATTTATTAAGACCCTCACTTCATACTACCAAGGTGTACATTAATTTGCGAGGTTTAAGCTTCAAAATTAAGCATGGACGCGATTAGGCAACAATGTATTTTTAAAACAATGATAGGACCCGTAAAAATAAATAGTCTTCTCGAAATTTTGCACGTTCGATTTTGGCGCGCCCACCCACATGTCCGAGACGACCGCCCGCTTTCGATTACGAAAAGTCCAAATATTGACGAATTCCGAACGCTTAACGCGAACAGCGGCGCAGCAGCAGCAGCAGCAGCAGCAGCCCTAAAACGAATGGCCCGTTAAAATCGAGCTTGTGTTATTATGTGCGAGCGCGTAAAAATTTCTCTCCCCCACCGTTAAGAGCGATATTCCAAATTGCCGCGCCTTCTTTCAATAAATGGCCGCTAAGAGAATTCTTCTGATGAAAAAGTCGACTGTGAAAACGAACAAGCACAACTGCGCAACGAGTTTTCGAGGTCATTTTGTAAACTTAATCGTTCGACCGTGGCGATAATTTTCAGATTTTCGAAAAGAATCCTCGTCATCAGGAAATGTATTATTCAAAATCAGTAGGATTTTAACAAGAGCTTTTCCTACATCGTTTGAAGACTAATTCTCCAAGATTTCCGTAAAACCAAAGAAAATCTAAAAACGTCACGTGTAACGTATCACCGTATAATGACGTACATAAATTTCCGCACAGGCGACTCGCGTATTAAACGAGCGTGCGCGAACCGTCTAGCAAATCATCGGGCTCCATTAGCCGTATAATTATTACTTTATTAACGCAGCCGCGGCAAAAGAAGGAAAAAAAAGCCGCGAATCCGTTATCAAAATTCAGGCTGACTCGGTTGCGGAGGAGCCGCGTTGTTACACAACGCACGTCGTCGATTACCCGCGGAAAGTCCCCCGAAGGGGGAACATCAAAGAGTCTGCGGGCAGGAGGGAGAGAGAGAGAGAGGAAAAGAGGCCTCGGGCCTGCGTACAGAGAGCGAGCCGATTAAGAATAATAATGAGCGATGGCCGGGCTCCCCGAGCCGACCGATCAAGCCTTGATTAATCGGCCGGCTTGGCGCAACGATTGCGCGCCAATTTGTCTCGGGGGCCCTGCGTGCGAGTGCGAAAAATTCCGAGCGTTATTGATGATCGTGAAAATGAAGCGGGGGCAGCTCCTCGCCGTGCCCCGGGAAAAAGAGGGCACGGAAAAGAAACTTTCGTTTCTTGTATCCTCCGCGATACCTTAGAGGCTAATTTCAATGTTACGCGGCAGGTTTTCGCCTGCGTCGAGCGAACCAGTCGCATCGATAAGACACGGGCCCGAGCTTTTATCTTATTAACGAGCCTTTTTTATTGACAGTTATTACACGTTTAATTAGTCTTCGACTTTCGGCCTCGCTGCATTTACATAAACGACTGTCGAAAGCTTTATTGTTAATTGCTGATTAATTTCGAGATGCCTGGGATTCTATTTTAAAAACGCTTTAATTGTGCAATTACGAGAAAAAAATTAATCGCCGTAACCCTTCATTACTCTTGAGAAGCGAAGAGCAAGTAGTCATTTTCTTGATTATATTTGCAAACGTTTGAAGTAACGATTTCGCAGAATGACGAAATTGACGGCGTTTACAAAGTAAGACATTAATTGCTCTGCCCCGATCGTCCGACAATTAAGCCTCGAAGGATTTGCAAGTCCGAAAAAGTGCGGCAGGTTCTCCTGCGATCTCGGAAAAAGGCGCTCCGCCGCTTTGTTACGCAGCAACAAATGGTCGCGCCGGAGATTTATCACGCGATATAAAGGAAGAAATTCAGCAATAATGTAAACAGCGCATACTTACAAGCTCCATAAATTTCCCCGGCTCGGCGAGAAATAATTCAAGCCGTATGCATAATTCGCCAGGGGGCGGCATCGGCGGCGGCGGCGGCTGCGGCGGCGGCGCAAAAATGAGCGGCTTTCTATAGGAAGGAGGCGAGTTCGACGTTATCTGGCTTTGGCGGGGCTTAAATCTCGCCGCGTATCTGCCCTCGTCGCGGCAACAAGTTTCAATTCCTACGAATTCCGAGGCCATGCATCACCCTCGCCCTCCCCCAAAGCAGGCACAATGGCGGCGGCGGCCCGACCGCCGCTCTCCCGGCCGGCTCGATAAATATCTTATTGTGAGCGGGAGAGTAAGAGGAAGAGTCTCCAAGGGCTGTCCATTTTTTCCTCTTGCGCCGCTCGACGCGCGAACGCGCCTCCACTGACAGCGGCGGAGCCTCTATAGAGTCGCCAAGGCGACTTCTTAACTTCCCTCCGCTGCGGCGTTCGCCGAAAAATACTCTCGAATAAAGGGGACTAAGCAGCTGCAATAATTAAGTATTGCAGTTGAATGTACATTCGTTGGGTTTTTAGCAGCCACGCGTTGTTTGTTGCAGTATTTATTGACACAAACGACAGGTTTACGTTTCCTGAATTCTTGTGTTAAATCCGCTCGAGAGCTGCAGGTATTTTGTCTTGGAAAATCGTTAAAATTGACTGTTGCCGCGAAGGTTTTTAGAGGCGGCCGCGACACGTTGTTTACTCGACTAACAGGCTGCCAGCATTTGAATTGATAAAGCCGGCGGAATAAAAGAAATAATGGTCGCAGGCACGTCGGCGCGCGAACAAAATAAAATTCCAACAAATCAAGTTCCAATAGCGTCGTCCTTAAAGGCTCGGCGCTCGCTCCCGCAAAAATAGCGAGACAGGTAATAAAATTCAGTAATAACAGTACTCGCCGTCGAGTTAAAAAGCCTGTAGATCTCGTTCTTGCCGTAGGTACGCCGAGCGGCGCGCGCAAAACGCCGTCACGTCAATTTTCGCAAACTTCAAACATTACACTTTCTTACGGGCGGAATACGCGAGAGAGCGCGAGCGATTGACGTAACGCAACTAAACCACTTCTTTGGGCCGTGTCGCGAGCGCGAGAGAAGTCAAACAGGAGAGAGGCTCGATCATAATACTCGTTCCCCTCGATCATCCACCGGGCTTTTGCCGCGCGACGGTCGCGAGGGGCAGCGGCAAAAAACGGAGTTATAACTAATTCAGCATTGCCGACTACTCCCGCGATCAGATAAGATCAGAATTCGGATCCCGCAAGGAAATTCCCGTGAGAACGGGCCATCGGCCCTTCAGGAAAGCGCGACAGCGGCTTTAACGATCTGCGGCTGCACAGCTCGGCTCGTCCGCGAGTTTCTTCTTCGGTCCTGCTAACGACCTTGCCTTTGCCCTTGCGGAATATATGCTCTTTTGAAATTGCCTCGCTTTCTTACTTCCTGAGCGCTATCGAAATTCAATATTTAAAATTCTTAGCCTTGCCGAGCTAGCGGCACAAACCTCTTTTTCTGCGCTCCTCCTCCTTCTTTTTCCGTATTCGAGGCGATCGCCTCGATATTAGAGCGAAGCGTTCGTTAACTCGTTGCGCGCGATTCCCGCAGCCTTTAATAATTCAACAAAGCGCTCAAGTGCTCGGCCGGGCAAAGGCTACCGATGCGCGCGCATCGCAGCCCGCAGCGGCGAGTAAAAAGCGCGAGGTGAAACGCGATTTGTCTCTCGACGCGTCCTCGAGCTTTTTTCTTTCTCACTTTTTCGCGAGCCGAGCGCTCCTTTCTCATATCTCGGCGTTCCTCCTTAGAAATAAAATTAATACGCATCGCGCCGATAAAAAGTGAGAGAGCGCATTGTTAAATGATAATCCCCGCGCGTACGTCTCAATTCTTCGTTTCGGATTCGGAGAGAGGAGAGAGGAGACTGTTGGGATTAAAAATTCATAAAGATCTGCTTCATTGCGGGCAGAGAGAAAACATGGCAGGACTCCTTGAGCTTCGCAGCTTCTTCGCGACTGATTTTATTGCGCGAGCCGAGCTAAAGCTATAAGGTTTTTTAAACGATTAATTATTGAATATAAAATATCTCGTTTTCTACATTTTATTAGTAATCACAATAGCAATTACATAAAGTGTGACATTCAGTGCGGGTTAATTTGCAACCAGGGTACACGTAGCTCAGTCGGACTCGGCAAGGGTCGATGCATTGATCTTTGTTTATGCAAGTCGTAGGAATTACTGTAAAGAGAAATTTTCAGTTTAGAATACTACAAATCAAATTTTGTTTATGTAAAGATGTATTTACATACATAATCGTTAAGTACATCATTTGTTTGAATGTATAAATAAAATTTTTGCTAAAATATTTATTTGTCTAGATAGATTCATTTTTTAATAGATTTATTAATATACTTACATAAGTGTTTTTCTTTGGCGTTGACGATATTAAGAAGGTATAGAGTTAAGAAAATATATATTAACAACTTTATAACCATCTTGATGATCGAAATGTTACAATAAAACTGAATGATATTTTCAAGTGCAGGCGTGTTTATATATGTACTACTCTATCTGCACTATATTGCAATTCTTACGTATCACTCTGTGAATCCCCGACACACATGTATTTATAGAGCTATCAGTTAGTACAACGGTATTATCAGTCCACTCCGACTTTTGCTATCTTCTCTGTTATCAAGTTACTTTCAAAATATTGAAAAATTAAGGCTTTTTAAGTACTTATAAAAGGTAGCAAGTATTTTAAATATTATAATTAAGAGAAAATATTGGCCCAATGAAAAGAGATTTGATCTCGGCAGGTTCGTAAAATAATTTTCTCCACCGTAAAGTAAAATTTACACTCCCCATGAAAAGTTTTATACGCGCAGTACATAATAATAAAAGGAAGCAAATGTACACGTAGCCCTTTTTTGAAACGTTTTTTATATAATCATTCGTTTCGCGATCGCGCATAATGCACGTACTTTCTCAATAGCAGTGAAATCGGCCAGGCAAATAACTCGTTCGCACTTCCCTCGTGCAATCCAGCCCAAGCTGGACTCTCGAGTTACCCTCCTCCCACAATCTCATTCTCTCCTCGATAACGTTTGCATTATTTTTTGTTTTGTTTTTTTGTTTCAGGTCAGTATTGAGTTCAACTAGTGCAACGTACGCGTCCTTCGGAGCGGAGAGACAGGCGTAAGAAGGCGTTCGACTAGGTGCAGTCTCGTGGGTCGGCTTTATCCTAGCAATCATCGCAAGCTTTTCAGTTTCCCTCTGCGCAGCTCGCTCTTTCTCGCGAAATTAAGGCGGTTCCTTTAATTAGTGCAATAATAATTAGCGCTCGACCGGCTTTGCTCGATCGACTTGGTAGTAGTAGCAATTATACACTTTTGCCCACCGTGTGCGGGAAAGGAGAAAGGCGAAAGAGAAAGAGAGAGAGAGAGGGAGAAAGTAGGTGCGCTTGTAAGGGAGAGGTGAGGAAGAGAAGCATAGCGTCACGGTGGTTGCGAAGCGCGGCCGGTTTTATTGTTAGTGACTGACTAATTAATTAGCTGGCTCGCCGCGACGGTAATTAGCAGCTCGCGATTAGTCATCGCGACGAACGATTTGTTCGCAAGCGCAATTCTCTCTCTCTCTCTTTCTCTCGCTCGCTCGCTCGCTTCGTCTCTCTCGCACTTTCGATGCTCGGCCGTTCAACTCGCGCCTCTTGCCAGGGGCTCGGTGATTTATTTTGCGAGCTCAGAGGTTACTCTTCGCCGTCTTATGGTCCCGCGGAGTTGCGATCACTTGTCAACGCTTCCCTTTCTCAAGTAGCTCCAACCAATTCCGGAAGAGAATGTGCTCTGCTTCGGCACGCGGGCTTACCTCGAGCGCGATATTATTCATGCTTCGGCGCGGAGAGTATACTTGGCTTAAAAAGCTTGATCAACTTTTCGGAGTCGCGAGCAGAATTTTGAATAAGTGTAAAAAATTTTTAGCGCGCATTACAGCGATATTTTATTCGCTAATATAATTAAGCGATTAACCGATATAATTTTATTCATGGTGTTTTTATCTCTCATAATTTATCATTCAAAATGCATATTAATTAAATGATTATCTGAAAATTGAAATCTGAGTAGCACTTTAATTTTAAAAAAATACGCACAATGTTAGAGAGCACCTCTACTAAATGTCATTAACATAAAAATTGATTTTCGCCCCGAACCGCGCAAAGATCCTCATCGCATTAGCATACGAGATCGTTTAAACGATCGAATTGCAGAGAAAGTAACTAGTTTATCAGCCGGCCGTTAATTGCAGCCGGAGTAGAAACGGACGCTCGCGCCGTTTCTTCCGCTCCCTTCGGCTCTTACGGCTCCCTGTTCTCTCCGGGTCAGATTGAAGTCGCGCGTGCGCACTTAACGGCGTTTACAAGTGGCAGGGTCCCCGCTGCATGCAGAGCTGCTTAGCCGGGGCGCGCTGCTCTTGCTCCGGGCAGATCGCCGCGCGATAACGTGTCTGGTAAATAATGTAATGCTCGAGTCCTGGCCGGCTTTCTTCTTCGTATCCTCTTTTTTTCTCCTCCTCCTCCTCCTCCTCCGGCTCTCGGGTCTTATTGTGCGCTGACGTTACGTGCAAAATCACTCCCTCGGCAACACTCACGTGTCCGCGAGCCTTCAAATGCACGCTACGCGCCCTTTCTCCACTCCAGTCCGCGCACGTATGTACGTGTGTATTTTGAAGCTTGAATTATAACCGCCGAAAAGAATGTATGTTCGCGTCGTGCTGCAAGTTCAAAGGCATAAAATACGTTTTAAATTTTGGCCGTATTTACGACTTCATTTGGCGCGATTTACTAACTGATTCGGCGGCTAATTGCTTTTAAAAATTGAGCCCGTCATTCTCGAAACTTTCGGATTAATTATATTTTTACACGCGTAGAAAAAGTTAATCGCTCGCCGAAGAAAACTCATTAGCGATTTGCTCTTTCACTTGCTCGAATGTGGGTATTCAATGAAATCGTTCAATATAAAGATACTACTATACTCGCGTGATATAACATTGTGTTCGCTTTTATTGCCGGTTAACACGTTATGATTTCATTAATGACTTTTAAAACCACGAGAAGTACATACTACTTTTAATTATTCCGCTTTGCTTACAGTTTTTAATCTTCTTCGACAATTAAATAACAGCATTAAGCTTTTATTTGCAAAACAACGTTTAATTAAAAGGCTTTTTCCACGCCATATTCATCTTTTACGTAATGAGTTTATTCGTTTCAGTTTTTTAGTCGCTTATTATTGAGCGTGTAATTGTAGAAACTTATTATTAGCCTTCTTGTTCCTTTTATTTGAAAAACTGTAATGCGCGATAAAATTAGTTTGCAGGAAAGCAAACTTTAGCTAAATTGTTAAGCTAAGATGATAAATTTTAATTCGAACAATCCCATAATTAAAAATTTATCGTCCTAATTAAGACGAGCAACGACAAGAGCATGAATCAAATATTAATAAAAGGCGAAATTACGTAGCCGAAGGGTCAAAGAAAATCCATTAATTACGGCTTCAGCTTTCGTTTCACAATAGCGTCCTCCTCTGCAAAATCCGCTAGAAATGTCAGGCGGGAGCGGGCCCGAGTTAATTGGGTTAATTAAAATGTGCGCGCGAGGATAAAGGATGGCCGGGTGGAGAAGGTGGACGGCGCGGCGGCGGCGGTGGCGGGCCACGTGGGCAATAGCAGCGTCAGCCTCCCGCGCGGCCATTAGCACGTTTGCTCGGAGAGCCGGCTATCAGATCCGCCGCGCTATGAATACGTTATGCGGCCGCTTATCGCTCCTCGCCCGATCGGCTTTGAACTTTCACTATTGATATTCACGGTCGGACTTGGTTACGTATCGAAATCGCGGGAGACGATCGTCTGCTTTTCTTTTTTTTTTTATACCAAATTTTGGCCTTTCAACGCGTGATCTTTCTCGCAAAGTAAAAATATGAAGAGACTCGTCGCGGGCTTTATTAAGCTGATGACCCTCCGGTGCTTTTGGCTGTATATAAAACGAGTTTTCGAAAAAAAGGAATTTAAGCGATGCTGTCAATTTTGAGAAATTAATTTTGACTTTAACGCTTTACGATAAATTTGCGGGGCACGTCTGTCCTTAGAATAAGTGTGTTATATATAAATATTTATTGGTTTATGTAAACGCGAATTAAAGTTGAGTAAAGAAAAGGTTTGTCTACATCAGCGATAGCTGTTTAATGACATAACTTTATTAAAAACGCTTATTTCAGCGTAATTATAGGTGCAAAACTTGACTGCTCGACAAATAAAGGTCGATTAAAAAGTAATAAAGGAAAAAAATTGGAAGTTACACCTGTATGATTTTGTAGAATAAGTGTTATCGAGGTGTGTGCGCGCCTCGCCTCGGGCGGAACCGCGCCCCGCTTCGATTCCGAGCGATATTTTGTTTTCGAAATGAAGTGATAAAAAATTACAGTACACACTGCCCGCTTTAATTTCCGCAATACACCCAAAACGGCGGGCCACGATTTCTGCGAGATTCCTGGCGCGCCTGAAAAATTGGGCCGAAAATCGCTAAAATTACGGCCTCTCTTCGATCCAGGCGTCCTATTAAATTCAAATTAAACATTTAATACATGAAACTGCCACTTGGCCGATAAGTAGCCCGGGATCGGCGGCCGCGGGCGACATTCCCTTTTGAAAATTCAATAATTACACAATGCGCCCGCGTAATAACACATTCAAACGTTACGTTTTCGCGCGAAATAATAATGGCAGAGAGGGAGCAAAAAATACTGCAGGCGTCCTCCGGCGTTATTAAAAATCCAAGCTCCGCGGCGTGGAGAAAAAATGCCGAAAAAGAAGGAGAGGAGGAAAGAAAGAAGGAGCCGTCAAAACGCGCGGCAATGCTCATCACGTAAGATCCTGTTTTTCAGCAAGGCTGCGCCGCGGCTTCGTTACGCGCCGCTCGCCTCCGAGTGTGGGGGAGAGAAGAGCCGGCTTTTTGCGCCGGTGGGTGCCGCCGCCGCCGCCGCCGCCGTCGCCGTTGCATTCTCGATCGATAAGGCCCGGCTAATTGCGAGCGGCGGCCGGTTGCGTCAACGCGGAGTATCTGCCGTCGCGAATTAAACTATAATAACCCGGGCGAAAGTGCCGCGCGGCACTTGCTCCGAAAATGGCGCGAAATAAAAGGACATACCCGCCAAAGACGAGAGCCGTCACCGCGCCGGCCGATGAAAATGATGAGCCGAATGCTGCCCTTGCTGCTCTCTCGAGAGAGAGAGCCCGGCAAATTACGTGCGAGAAAGTGCGCAACGCTTAATTTAGGCCCCGATTATAGACCGCCAGCGAAAACTTATTCAAAACTTTATTATGCTCTTTATTAATAATGCCGATCGTTTCGTATTCACACTTTTATGTAAGACCCGTTCGGGCGTATAAAAGCCGATAGGAAACTGGAGTAGTAAATAATGAGTCGTTACGTTTGACGCATTATTTCAGCGCTTTATTATTAACGGAAAATGTTAATACTTTCTCCGCGCGTCACGGCGGGCATTTATTTAGCCGTAAACTGCGGCGGGCATTCAAAATATTCAATTCATCCCGCTCGCAATGAAACGTGCTCTTGCACTTTTTATTCTTCAGCAGTCACACGTCCGCCGTGATTTTCACAAAGCGCAATTAAATCACAGCTGGACGCCTGACGTATTTCGGCGCTGTAAATCTGCACGCACGTAATCTTGCGCAATATTTCATTTGACTCATTAAACGGGTCAGATTTCATTTGCCCTATAACTAATTAATTCAATTAAGGCATTCCATTCTTTATATGAATGCTCACGTTTTACAGCAGCTTGATCGCGACAGTGACATCGAAACTATTAGGAGGTCGAGTCGAAAAGAATACGTAACTGCAGTACCGAGAAACGAGTCCTTAATTCGAGAAAGACCGAGGCGGGCACAATGCGCGAATCGAAGAAAGGATGGTCCTCATTTCGCTGAAAGCTCGCGGCGGAGAGTGCATTTGTTCTTATCGACGTCGCCATAAAAATTTTTCTCCGTTTACGGCGACGCGCGAAAGACAAACTGCGGCTCGCAGAATGGGACGTTTGAAGCGGTAATCGTTTTGACCCGATTTTAAAAAAGGGACTCCATATACGTCGGCGCGGGAGGAGGGGAATCGACATGCGAACGCCGGCGGAACGTCATTGCCGAATAATAAATTGCCGCTAATAATCGGCGCAGCGCGAAATTGATGGCGATGAAGATCTCAAGCCGGCCGATTGGCGGTGGCTTTCGATTTTTCGATTTCCACGAGAGCTCTCGGCCTGCCGGCTCTCTCGATACTTATCGAATTAAAGTGACGTAAAACTCCGGGATTCCGTGAGAGATCGGCGAGCGCTCGCCACGGTAAAAAGAAGCTCTCCCCGAGGACGAGTCCGAGCGCGGGAGAGAGAAAATAATCAATCACTTCATTGGAAAGTCGCAGCGGCGGGCGGCTTTTTCGAGTCCCTTATTACAAGCAGCGCGCTCGGGACCAAAGGCAAAGCCGAAATTTACTCGTAAGCGTCGAAAAACGAGTTGGCGAGCGCGCCGATCGTTAACGGCCCCCGCGGCGGGCGAGTATCGAAATTTTCCGAATGTCCCGGTAAATGTCGCGCGACCAAGGCGAGCGCGGAATGCGCCGATTGCAAGCGCGAGTCCCACGAAAAAACCGCTCGAGTCAATGCCAGCGATTATGAATTAAAGCTCTTGGCAGCTTCCGTCAAACGGCGCATCGCGTTCAATAACGCGCTTGAGCAACGGTGAGCACCGACAGCGGTAGTTATAACGTCTTACTCGCGGCTTTCGAGTACCTGCGCATTAATTTTGCGAAATATGTCGTCGCCGGGGAGGTGAAATGTGCCAAACCAATCGCAGCTTTCTTGCAAAATGTACCGGGCTTAAGACAACTTGTAGGTGGAACCTTTTTCTTCTGCCTTCTCTTGGCATAAAGAAGTCGCCTTCGCAAATAAGTTTATTTTAATTATTTTTCAGTCTATTTCTCTAATTGGATCGAAAATAAAAGAATTGTTTTTGACGAGCTCCGTCCTTACAATCTTTGAAACAGTTTTAAATGAAAGTATAAACTCGTGTTTCGCAGTTGCATGATAAATGTGCTCAATACCTTATTACTTATGTTAACGTGTTTTAAATTGATGGAATAATGATACGAATGTGAAAATCAATTTTGAAATTACTTTGCTTGCGTGTATCGAGCAAATTTTACCTCCAACACCTATTAAAATTAAGGAAATTGTCGTTCACCAGTAATAATATGGAATGCATAAGTGCACCGGATAAGTACGTCATAACACCAACATTTTAAGAATCACGAAATACCAAAAATCCGGGCAGAGTGAAAGATTAATTGTACTAATCATATCATCTGCAAGAGCTGATTTATACCTACGTAATTTTCTTTTCTTTATACATTTCCCTCCTAATCATCGCTTTTCTCACAACCAATTCAACTCCCCTTCAAACCCGAGCGCTCCAAGTATAATAAATAATCCGAAAAGAAAAGCTGTTAGCTCGAAAGCGAGTTTGAAAATAAAACCTGAGCAGAGCGTAATTACGAAGGAAATGTTAGCGCTGCGGCACAGCTCGCTAGCTGTAAAGGCCGCTCTCGCAATTTTCTGGGTCGAGGTGTCTTCGCGCGCGAATGAGTAGCCAGGCTCGTTAAGTTTGTTTACCAACCTCCCGTATTAGCCGCGCGATTCTCCGCGCGAAACAAGAGTCACACACTGCAGCGGACGCCTACGCGGAGCCAGCCGGGGGGGACGCCCACGCAGGCCTCGATCATCGGCTCACCCACTGATCCACATATCGGCCGCAGCAGCTACCATTGATCCGCCCGCCGGGGGAGCTAATTCGACGCTTATCCTCTTATCCCAGCCTGGGCGAGTTGTGCGCCGGTAATTAGGCGTCTGCAATGGATATGGCACGAATGACAGTTTTTGCGCGATTTTCTCTTATTTCTGGGATTAACGTAATGCTCGTGGGGAAAGCTTAGGTTATATATTTTCCAAAGTTCCTCGTTGCATTGATAATGCTAGAATTTATTAGTAATCAATTTGACGGATAATTGTATTTAAAGTACGAAGAAAAAGAGTGTTTTTCCATTCACTCAACCGAGGCAGAGACTCACGGTGACCCAAGAAAGTTTTCGTGTTCGTATAATTTTTACCTCGCATTTGCGGCGATTGCTCGAGTTTTTTTAGCCTTATTCCCTTGTCGAGCAAAAAAGCGCAGAAACACAAACGCGGCAAGCTGCGGCGTGCATATTAATTACCCGGATTAACAGTTAAGAGAGTATCAGTGAGCGCGAGTCGCTCACGTACGGCACCTGGACCCCAAAGGGGAACACCCAAATTGCCGTACAATGTTTACCTTTTTTTCTTCAAACGCGCACTTACTTAACACGCGTTTTGTAATTTGATTAATTATTCGGCGGCGAGCTTGCGGGCCATCAATTAAGGCTCGCGAGCGCGTATATAATTCGCGGCTCTGTAAGGGGGACTTTAGATCGCGGCGTAGGTCAGCGGAATGAACACGCTGTCCGAAATAAATTGGAGCATACTCCTCTCGTACGAGGAACTCTTAAAAAGCGAGCCTGAATTGAACGCGAAACGCTTGGAATTCCGAGAGATGTTAGTATGCAATCGAAAGAGGCGGCAAGAACATTCATGCCGACAAATCGTCTTGTTCTCGCAGAAAGTGTCGTGAAATACATACTCGCGCTAAAGAAAGATCAGTTTTGGAGATTGTAATAGGACGTAGGGTTCGTTTGCTTTATTGTAAGTCAGACGTTTAGATTAGTGGATAGGCAACGGATATTGATTTGTAAAAATAATTATGCACTGGTGCAAGCGGGCCGAAAAAATACTACAATTCTATTGAATAGAATTTTTATACTCTTGTAGCAATTGAAAGCCGGCGTAGGAAGCAGTTCTCACAGTAAAATATTTGCGGAGGCGATATTGCACGTTAGCGTTCTGCTAATGAACTTCTTTGATTTTCGAAACTGCATTTTATCACATTTCCTTGAAGCCGTTATTTCCAAAAATAAGGCATTTTCCGGGAACTCGCATAATAGCAATAAATAATTGGGGCTTACGCGACACGAGCGAGCAACACCAGAATTACGTTAAAAATAAATGTATAATTTAAAAGGCATCTATTGCAGTGCGCGAGCAAAAACCGCGTGCATTCGAGAAAAGTTGTAAAATGTCCGAACAAGCATTCGCGACGTAAAGTGATACCGGATTTTTGCGATTCCCTGTAGATATGAAACCAGTCATAGAGGCATCCGGAACTCGGCTTTGCGCCTCGGGGCCCTGGCAGGCGATCGGGGAGAAATCGCCGGCGGAAAATTCGCGGCATATTTATATAAAAAAAGGAGGCGCTCGAGCGATTTACGGGCCTGTGCGCGCGGCGGGGGCGGGGGGAAGGAAAGCCGGCCTCGGCAAACAACTCGATTAATTCCGGGGGCCCGCGGGCCCTACGGGAGTTTTTCGCTTTTTTTCGCGGGGCCCCCGAGCCCGGCTTGATTGATTTCGGCGCGCTCTTCTGCCGAAGATCCTGCCGGCCGATAAAGCCGCCAGGCTCGGGGAATCGTCGCGTAATTGATATTGCGCGCCGAGTTTTTTACGAAAAACGAACGCCCCGCGCCGGGTGGACGTTTACGCTCGCCTCGGTCCTTTTTCAGCCCGGGCGACGTAAACTGCGCCCAAAGCGAATATATTTGTTTTTAATTATTTCCCGCGAGCTTATTTCGCCCTCCCGACAGTTTTTGAGGTTAACTTTTATTTAATCGAGCCTCCACCTGATTGCCCGGCCGTTATTACTCATGCGAGGGCTCCGCTGTAATTATTGCAATTACCGTATTATTGATATTTTGATAATTAATTAGGATGAGAAAAGTAATGTGGAATCTCCGGAAAACCGTATGGGAGGCTGATATTTTTTTAATGAAACATTTGATTTAATAAGGGAATTCACTTATCTTTAATGCTTTTATGATGATAATACTAACCTTATATCACTGAAAATAATTTATTCAACACTCGAGTGTGTCAAAAGTTCTTTAAATTGAATTTCAGCAAAACTGTGAAAGTTTCGCATAAAAATTCCTTTGCTTTAATATCAGTTATTTATCAATAACTGCTCATAAAAATCTAAAGTGTGCAATGACGATAATAATATAGTAATACTTTAAATCGCGGAAATTTTTCATCTAGCAATTATATATTAATTATATAAATAAATGAACATCAAAGCACGTTTGAGGATTTTGAATCATAGACGGATAGACCCGCAGTATATAGTTTGGAAATACCCGTCTGACTAGATCTAACAGTGTTCTACTTTCGAATGTAGAGGAACACAGCGCTATTTCCAGAATTTGATTATAAGGCTCAACGGATCGGCACCTATTTTATTCGCTGAAATAACGTGCAAACGTATTTCCAAAAACAAGGCAATTTGCTCTTCGAAGCAGGCCTTAATTGCACCAAGTGCTCTTCACAGACGCAAAAGGTCAAGGCAAAGCCGTATCCATCGAAAAGTAAGCAATCTCTTTACCGTTGAAGCAGCAGCCCCATGTAATCCGGCGCACTGCAGCAGAAGCGTGTTTTCAGCAAGAGAGAAAGAGAGCCGCGGAGCGAACTTGAGGACGAGAGGCAAAAGGAGCAGGAGGAGCTCGCTCGGGCGTGTCGTACGTAGGCGCGCGCAGTGCTGCGGCGGTGGCGGAGATAGTCGATTATGATCTGACAAGAGATTACTTCATGCGCCCGGCGCGTTTCCTCCGCGGCGCTCGGCCCGCGTAACACGGAGTCCGCTCGATTTCGCGTAAATCATCAGCCGGGATATATACACGGCTGCGCTTCCGCGAGCCGCATAATGCGATGCCCGCCTGCTTACAAAATGCATATACTGCAAGGGACGGCCCGCTTTTCAGAGCATTACATTTTTCTCCGGCCCGTCTGTGTGCGTGTGTGTTTTTTTCCCTCGTTCTTTTTGCGACTCGTAAAAATGCCCCGCCGAAGAAAAAAGCGCCTTGCTCCGGGAAAAAAGGCCTGCCTGAAAAATGGCCCATATCTTCGCTGTTCGAGCTCGGGGCTGACTTTTTTAAGGCGCGCGATGTTTGTTGCCGGCTCATTGTAAATGAGAAAATTGATAATTTCGGCGGCGGCGCGCCGATGTTGCGCGTTAAATATTTCGATCGATTAATGCCGGGAACGGATTGAAAATTGATACCTGTAGGTGCCGTATCGTAAAAGTGCCCCGTACAATTATTTCCATGTTACGCGGCGTTTCCGCGGGCTCGGGTGATTTATAAAGGCGCTGGAGTTGTAAAAAAAAGCTGATAATTTTTCGTAACAGTTGTTTCCATAAAGTTCATAATTTTTCGAATGAGTTTTCGGCGAAGCTCTCGCCTGAAAAATGCGTTATGTTTCGAAAATTTATATAATTAAATCTGTAATGCGATCCACTGTGGGTGTGAACAAAAAAGGCTCTTAAAAATGAATGACGGTGTTCGGTCACACTTTAATTCTTTCATCCAAAAATTTTAATTTTAAATAGCCGCGGAGGTGGATACGGCTTATGAAAATCCGCTTTACTTTTCATCGATGACACTCGAACCTCTTTCGCCATTCTTTTCACTGGGTAATTTCCTGATAAAGTTTATCTATATAGTTGTGTTGCGAAAGGAAAAAGAAAAAAAAAAGCCTTCCGCTCGACTTGTACATTATGCGGTTTGACGTCAAGTGAGTTGAAAAACTGGCAAAAAAATAAACATTTTTTATGTACTCGACTATGTCACATCTACAAACCTTTCACTCGTTCCTTATCGCCAGTGTCGCACCTCTGATACGATAAATTTTACAAGCAAAAATTAAAAAGCCTACAGGAAAAATATCACCTCAGGAGCGGCGCGATAAGATCTCGACATACTCTACTTTAAGCATAAAAGAAGTTACAACGATCATATTAATAAAAGTTATATGCGTACTTAGATTTTATTACGATAAAATCAGGTAATTTTTTATATAATATTGAGATTCTTTGTGCTTCTAAAGGAGCCGAATAATCGTCTGACGCTTAGATCTTATCGCACCTTTGACGGCAATTTTTTATAGCTGAAAACAACAACAAATAGCTGGCGACTTTCTCTTCGACACGCCGAAAATGGAAAAAAATATATATAAAAACAAGATAAATGCCTTAATATAATAAATATATCAGGCTTTAATTAAAAGTACGTTTACTAATGACTCGGTTATAATAATCACAACAAACCGCATGCCGAATATCGCTTTCGTAATTGCCCTTTCCTTACGATCAATCAACCGAAACGTTCACAACAAACTTAATGCCGAGCATTAGTTCCTCCGTCGACTCGAATTGTTTAAAAGACCATTCTTTTCCGGCGAGCCGTTGCAGTTTCGGCCGCGGCTCGACTACAAAGCGATATCCCGGCGGAGATCGGCCGGCGTTCGCCGATTACGTAAAGAGCGGCGTGTGCGCGTGCGCCGCTGAATCACGCGAATCGCTTATGCGCGCGCGCGCGCCGCTCCAGCCTTCCGCACGTTTTCGCCTCCCCTTATTTTCGACGCCGTTATATGCATATGTACGCGCTGCACTTTTCAACTACCTAATCTCCGCATCGGAGGTTCCTCTTCCCTCCGCTTGCAGCGCACGTTGCTGCAGCGAGCCTTCCTTCGCTTGAGTCACACTGCCTAGCCAGTAAATTTTCGATTCGATTCTTTTAACTGCGGGACTTTGTAATTGCTCGAGATTATACAATAGAGAAGGGACTGGCTGTGGACGTGAATTATTTGCTTTGACGAAAAGCGCAAGTCTTGAGGGGCTTTATGTAATTATGCTGCTTATTGCGGTAACTCGAAGTGGTGCAGTTCTATACTGGAGAAAAGGCTCATTTTGGCGAATGCGGGTTTATGTAAAAACGAACGTTTATGACAACTTTATTAATCACGCGAGAAAATTAATTCGGCCCAGCATTGAAATATTCATTAACTCGTTACAATTTTTCAAAATAAGACATCGCATTAATCTCGGCTCTAACTAAAAAGACTTAAACGTTATAATTTACGTTTCGCAGACATTACCGGGCTTGTACTCGAAACGCTGATTTATTCCCAAGATTTCTCAAGTCAATACTTACCCTATCCGTGCATTCGGAAAATAGTATAAAATATCTCGCGAAAGATCGTAGCGACCCGCGCTGAAAGAAATGGGAGACAAGTCCCGCGCGTCGCGAATGATAAACCATTTAGCGTTGCGATCGAAAAAAAAGAGTCGAGCGAAGCCGCGGATAAACACATCGGCTCCTCCGAGCAGAGGAGCCCCGTCCCGCGGCTCGCTGCCGGCTATCTCATCGCCATCAGCCGGTACAAGCTCTTACGCGCGCGCGCGCACGGAGATTTGTATCGAGGCAAAAAAGCAGCGCGCCTAACACGTGTTTCCTCGTTCAATTAACGAGCGTATCGAGAGGCTCGATCGGCGCGCGCATCGCGCGAACCTCCATTCATATAAAGCAGCGACGCGAGCCACCGCCGCGGAGATTCCTGCAGGTCCGGGACGCGTGGGAGTCGCCGCGCCGAGCCCGATGCTAATCCCAGGCGCCGATATCTTGATCGCGAGGGCCGCCGATAATTCGATGACGCGTCGCCGGACGGAGAAACCGGGTCAGGGACTCGTTTCCTTATCCCTGCTTTCTCTCGGCCCTACCTTCCGGGCTTTCCGCGACGTTTCCGCGGCTTTTAATTGCGCTTTTTTTGCGCCAGGGGGGATGTATATAAACTAACGCTTTTATGCTTGTTGCGCGAGCTTGTTAAAGCTTGGCGGCTAAGCGCGCGTGCGATGAATTAATCCGATAAATGTACGCAGAAAGATCGGGGCGATTTTTTAGATGGCCAGGAGCCGTACGCTCCGAAATAAGAGCAGGAGATTTAAAAAAATTACAAGTTGTTAAACGCCGCTGCTTATCTGCGCGCAAATAAATTACTCGGAAGCTTATAAATATAACATGAGCTGCAATTAGAACGTGGATACAATTAAAAAACTATCTTGCATTAATCTGAAGAAATGCAATTCAAATTTATAGTTCTACTATGCAATCGAGATAAGGACTTGTGTATAATTTTGATGACAAGTTCAAACATTTATTACCCAAAGTGGATAGCATTAAAGAATATTGATTTTTCGAGAGAAAAAAAGCTCTCTGTCAAGATAGCTTATCGACATCCAAAAAGTCCGTTGTCTCATTACCGAACTTGGAACGAATCTCCCAGCTCGGAGAAATCGCGGCAAGTACAATAAATAAGCTTACTTAATGCAGACGTTAGCTCGCTCGCGGGCCTCGGTGGCAGTGCGTTAATAGTCGAGGAGGCGGCGTTCATCAAAGTTTCCGGCATCCCCTTAGCCTCTCGCGCGTCCCGCGCCGCGACGCCCGTTAAGATTCTTAAAAGTCCCAAGATGAATCGCAGTCGAATGTGCGCACTTGCCTCCTCCGGTGAAGGTAAGATGGCGGTCCGCGAGCAACCGGACGGCCATGTACCCTGCGTAACACTTGGCGCGCTTGCGCAACTTCGCGCCGAGCGGCTTCTTTAAGGCCCGCGAGCTCTGCTCTCGGAATGCCCTCCCGCGATAGGAGAGAAGAGCTCGAGAGCCGCAGATTGGACTTGCGCAATGGGCAGCATCGCCGATGCGTCGAAATTTCGGTCGCCGAGAGATCGCTCGAGTGGCGAGGATTTCATTGCACTTTTTGCGAGCCGAGTTGGCGCGCGCGACGTGATCCACGAGCGGCTATCGATGTCAGAGACGATGTTTTGCAGTTTTTAAGCCCGATTTCGTTGCGCGCGAAAGAGGACTATGGAAATATTTCGGAGAATGGAATTCTTTACTTTCTATGCCGAGTTTAATGTTTAATGATTTTTTCCGAATGCCAAAGACGCGAATAGCAATGATCAGAATTTCATTTCAAAATTAAAACCCTGTTTGTTATCTTGCATCAAGATTTTTTGCGATAACTTTTTCGCTTGTTTCGCAACCCGGCTCTTAATAATTCAATTGCTCCAGTATAATAAATAATATTTTTTCAAAAAACAGATTGTTATTAAGATCTGGCGGAAAAAAAAATATATAAATATGAATGTTAATTTGAGCATGCAAAATTACAAATTTCTCGCTAATTAGGAAAGACTCGAGTTATATTAACTTACAGCGCTTTAAAGTCGTTAACTCCGAGCCGGATTACGCGCGCACTAAAACACGAAGAAAAGGTATATCGAGCCGAGTAATTTGCTACATTTACGAAAATCATTATACAACCTTTTTTATTATGATACTAATTGTAAGCGCCTTCCCTCTCCTCACCGTAGGAACGCGGCGACAATTGGGTCACGCACGCCTACCTGCCCACGAAATACGTTTCGCATGATCGATCGATCGCTTATTGTCGCGGAGAGCCGGCATTGCGGGAACGATCGAGGTGCATCTTTGTTCGACGCCGCGCGGCATGGAAATGCGAGAGCGAGCAAAAGGAAGGATCGAGGTCGATTAAAAGCGACAGATTAAACGGATTTCGGGGGACGAGCGTCGACTACCGAGTCTCGTTAGTCGGGGATTAATTGCCGCCCGTTGCGCTAACAACCGCCATTTTCAACACCTCTCTCTTTTGCACTCTCCGGGCATATCTCCCCCTCGCGCCCCTCTCACCTATGCTGCCCGAGTTTTGCACGGAAACTCGCCTGGAATCAAGATCATGTACTCGCGCTGTCTTGATTGACCAATCCCACTGTTGCGGAGTTCGCGAAACGACGCCGAGTCTTTCGTGCGGGAATTTGTTTTTGTCATCTAAAAATGATGTTTTTTGATTTAATGATTCGTCTATAAGTAATTATTCGTAAATATTTCCGTTAATATAATAGAATTATTATTAATCACCCAAAATTATTATTACAAGTTCAAAAATAGATGAAGTAGAAGATGCGATGAGAGCTGTGTGCTTTAAATTTGGATAGAGCTGCAGCATTTAGGCGGAATGATGTGTTTCTATAATTAAATTAGAAAAGTAGATGAAGCCTTATGTAATATGCTACTGCAGAGCACTTTGGTCGAGTGAAAACTACAAAATAACAACAAATTAGTGTTTACGATTGATAGCTGAAATAAATAATTTATTTATTTATTCTCTTTAACTGCCAAAAGTAAATCAAGATGGCAATTGGTTACAAAGTTCTGGAATGAAGCGCGCAAGCTCGGGGCCCTCAAAAAACTCTCGGGGGGTTACGCCGCGGGTAATAATTATCGAACCGCAAGGAAATCTGCGCCCGCCGACAATGGCCATTACGCGTATATCGCGGCCGTTAACTTTTTGTCGCCCCGCGCGCGAAAGATCGATCGCTCACTCAATTTTTTTTCGAGTGACGAGTTACTTGGCCGACGCGTCGTTAGCCGGTGCCGCGGCACTTTTTCTTCTCGCACTCGGCAACGATCGCACTCTGCGCTCGAAATCTTTCGGTGCCAGATCTGAAACCCGAACCGCGCCTGAGTCGGCTCGAGTGATTACCCGCCCGTTCCTCGGGTCAGTCGCATTCATTCTCATTTAAATGCGGATTTCGGTGTAAGCTACATAATTATATAGAGGATGACGAAAAATCGAGCGATATTGCGGAAGAACGAAATTATAAAATGGGAGAAAAATGGGCTTTCTAGACGAGCCGCGGCGCACGCTTACATATCTAACACGAATCTTGTCTTTTGTTTCAGGTACGTAGCTATTCTCACATGACTTCTCTTCTCGTCCAGCGCCTCCTTATCTCGCAGGAAGGCCACGTAGCACTGAATGCAGCGTCCCTCAGCTCTCCGAGGCGGAATTCGGATTTTTAGCTGCTGCTGCGGGCAGGTATTTAAAGAAAACGGCGAAAAAAGAGTTGAGGCGAGCGGCGGCGGCCACTGTCAAAATAAAACTCTTTATCATCGTAGGAAAATCAAGCGGAGATAATGGGGAGCATTTAGCGGAGAGGCTCCTTTTCGCGTGCGCGGGTGCCGGCGAAATGCTCCTGAAAGACCATTGTCCCGGAGCTTATTAATAAATCTCAGCGCCAATCTTGATAAGCGGCGCGTGCGCCGAGAGAGAGAGAGAGAGAGAGCCCCTTTATTTCTCTCCGCGCCGGTTTTCGATCGCGCTCGGGCTCGTTTCCTACTTGCAAATTTATTCGCGCGGATTTGTTCGCCTTTACGAGCGCCGGCCGACTTCTTATTGCGCCGGACCCTCTCGTTTCTCGCGACGATATTGCAGCCGACGCGCGCGGGGGGAGAAAAATATACGGGGCAAACCCGTTCCGAGAGACCGGGAGGCGCATATGCGCGCGAGCGCGACCGCGAATGCGAGCCGTGCCAGCCTTGCTTGCGGTCTTTCTCTCTCTCTCTCTCCGCCGGCAGCTGCTTATAAAAATTGCCTCGGCTTGCAAATTCACGGCTGCCAAGCGTCAACTATGTTTCTTTCGGCCTTTCCTTGGGGTTTTCGCACCCGCAAAGCGCCGACGATTATGCCGATGTGCGACTTTAAGTGCAAGGACGGAGCGCGAGTCTTGCTTCACGCGCTGCTAATGAAGCAGAGCCGAGTTTTTTTCTTTTCCTTTTCTCTCTGCGGAAAATTTTTTTAATCGGGAAAACGGAATTGTCTTTCAGAGCTCTGCAGTGCCTCCAATTATAAACGTCAAAAATATGTCTCTTGTAGCCGAACGGCCGAACGGTAATTGAAACAATCGAACGCGCGAACCTTATTGGACTGTAAAAAAGTAAATAAAGTCTCTTCTTAATGAATCCGTCAGCGATAAGCTCGGTAAAGTGGGACATGCGCTCTCGCGAGCCAGCCAGGTTTAATTGTTTTAGAAAAGCCGGGAGCAATAAAATATTCACTCGTTAGTAATTACTCGCGTTACGCGCCGAGTGGAAGCCATAAATTGCCGGTGCGCAGGAGTGATTGGACCCGGGGAAAAATGATGAATGAAAATCGACGGCCGGCCGCCGCGGCGGCGGGAGAAATAAAGCAAATTAAGCCGAAGGAAAGTAGACGGCGCTGGCGTAAAGTGCATAATATTTGCATAGGTAGCCGCGCGCGCGCGGCTGCAGCCCGACAATCTCGGGGGTTTATATTTAGAGGCGCACAGTTGTCAATGCAATATTTATGAAGCCGCGAGTATCCCGCTCTCTGTCGTGTCGTATCATTTATAGTTGGCGCGCATTCTTTCGTAATAGACCATTCAAGCTAAATGACCGACTAAGGCAACCTGTCTTGCGCACTTTGCTGCCTTTAACTACTCAAAGCCATATCAGCCATTTTTCTTTTAATTTCTAATTTATAAATGGGGGGAAAAAAATGGAAAGGACCGAATCGGCTAAGAATGAGCTCTACCCCTGCTGCCGTCAAATCTGGAACATGATATTATTCAGCAATTACTCTGCGCTTTTTACACTTTTTTTCGCTTTATTGCGCACACTCCCTTTTGTGCCGCTGTTTGTTAACGCACTGACATTATTACTGTTCTCACACTTTGCACGCGCGCTGCTCGTTTTTCTGCAGAAATGTATATCTTATCGGCGTGCGCAATCAAATAATGTTTGTTAGACAATTTTTTTTTTTTTTTTATAATTTGCAACAAAAAGTTTAATTGCAAAATATGGGCAGCTAAATTTTTCCGAAATTCCCTAGTAAATTTCAGAATTGAGAGTTTAAAAAAATCGGCAGAAAAAGCGTAATTTATTACTGCGGGAGAGAAATCCTTAAATAAAACAGTGCAAATAGAATGAAAACTAATAAATTTTTTATCCCCGCGAATAAATTGAAATTTACGGTCGTATTACAGGTTGAAAGGATCTCGGCGTTACCCGCGTAACTCACTCTCATTCGATTCTCTATAAAGCAGCTCTCTCGCTTCGGCTTTCCAATTTGTTTGACCAACACGTCGATGAGACGAACCGCTAACTTTACGAGCCGAAGACAAAAGAGCCAAAGCCGCTCTTGAAGAATATACGCGCGGCACCGATGCCGGACTGATTCGGCCGAAGCGCCCTGGAAGACGGATCGGGGATCCTTCGACAGCGTTAAAGGATATACCCCCCGAAAGCGCTTGACATTATAAATCGCAATCAACGCTTTCGACACGCTCTTGCGGCGAGTGCCGATTTCGGCCCTCCTCGTTTATCACTTTCTCGGATTTAAGAAAATCCGGGCGTATACTTTATCGGGACGGAAAGGGCCCGGGAGAGTATTTGCGAGGACAAGCTGCTCCAAGCATAATTATGAAAATCGACCAGCCTCGGGTGTACGATTAAGCTGCCTTTTTTATATTCGACGCTTATCCTTTTCAGACTTTTCTACTGCTCCGTTTATTTGACAAATATTTTATTGCATACTTTGCAAGGTTTCACAGAGTTTTTTCGTAGCAGCTATTGCGTGCGCGAACCGGTTCTCGAACGGCTTTTCTCAATTTTTTACTGCGAGGGTGGCTGTAATTGCCGCCGGCCCGTAGCTTATTTACGAACTTTCCTAAATTTGAATTAAATTTAACCTAGATCCATGCGATTTATTATTTCCTCCCGGAGCTTTTTTGCGCTTTTGCAGAAGCGAGTCCGCCGTTTGGGAAAACTGGAGGATCGAAGACCGTGTGCGGGCGCTCCGAAAACGAGGGAATAAATTAAAGAACGGGTTTCCTCCGGTCCGTCTGCTCGCCTCATTACCAACGGTTTCCCTTTGTTTTCGCTCAATCTCTCTCGAAAGTTCGGCGTTACGCTCGCGCGAGAGTTATTTTGATTGCCGGGGATATAATAAGCGAGGAGGCTCGTGTCGGGAGGGGGGCTGGTCCCGCTCGAGTTACGGCTCGAATGCGGACAATAAAAACCTGATTGTGGAAATTAATCTCCGTAATCCCGGCTGTATATCGCGCCAAGTGGAGTGTTAAGCAGGCGTTTTTAAGCTTTGCAAACATTTGCCCGCTCGGAGAGGGCCGCCGGCTACTTGGACACTTGTGCGCGACGGCGAGGGAGAAAGGGAGAGTCCCGCCGCGGCTCTTTATTTTGCTTCGATCATTCCCGAGCTTTAAGTGCCGAGGATGATTATGTGAAATATATGCCTATATAAGTAAGAATTACAAAAGTATTATTTTCCGTTAAGACAATTTATCAATGCTTAATGAGCGTAATTTATAGGTTGCATGTTAATTTTCTGGGATTCTCGTAAGTGTTAAGATTGATACGGCAATTAACTCGTTTATTAATTACGGTTTTAATTATCATACAAGGGATTGTAAGCAACTATCAGCAAACGCCCATAAATAATAAGCGAATTTTTCATTCCCAATTATTATCTTATTGTAGAGACAAAATTTTGATGATTTTATGTAAGCGCCGTGAAAAACGTTTTTTAAATTAACTCTGAACGCGTTTTGCCTTACCGGTCTTTAATTTTTTCTTTTTTTTTTTTTAAATGTGCCAAACGTTTGCGAAAAAATATTAATGTGGACCGAATTCCTCATTTTTAGTTGATTTATTTTAAAACGCAAATTCCGAGCTAGTAAAGAAACTTGTTTGTGCAGTATAATAATTGAAAGTTATATCAAGCATAAAATATTATTAATGTTATTTTCGGTAAAATAAGCAAATAAATTAAGAAAAATTCTTAAATACATAAAGTGCATAAAAATTTAAAAACTACGGCCGCGAGTGACACAAATAATAATTTGCTCGGCTAATTTATCAGAAAAATAATTTTCTTATATAATGATACGGCCTATTTATCATTTTTACAGATAATAAGATAATTCTGCGTGGCCCGGCGCAATTTACTTAATAAATAATGCTTTGATCAATAATAATAAAACGCTCCGTAATACGATATTTATTATTCATAAAGTTTCTCGCGAAGCGTAAAATTAATAAATGATGATCGCGAAACGTTAAAAAATCAATTTGGCCGAAATTCGCAGGCGGAAAATTTGCATCGAGCGTAGCGCGCGAAATTATACGGCAAAGAAATTTTATCGACGCAACGTTTATTTACACTGCGGCGGCGGCGGCGGCGGTCGACAGCTCGGGAGCAAGCGATGAGTGCACTGACTCATCCGCAAAAAGTAATTAATGTAACCTTGCTTTCCTTAGTCAGCAATTAATCCGAGCACGAACGAAAGTCTCCTCGAGGCGATTGCGCGGCGTTTACCTGGAATAAAAAAAAGCAAGACACGTACGTGCCTCGAATCGCGCGCCGCTGCCAATCGGACGCATTTTCACGCAGCGCCTCGAGAATTTTGCGGAAACTCGAAAACCTTCGTATGCTTCTTATGGGGGTAGCGTCACTTGGAAAACCGATCGCTAAGCCATCGGTATTTAGCATCTGGACGTGCCGGGTATAATAAAATCCAAATAAACTGCGCTTTTAAATCCCCCTGGCTTCGTTTCTCAAAGATCGATCGCCGTCTTTTTTTTTCCTTTATGCAACGGACGAGCTTCATTTTATTCGGAAGAAAACAAAATCTCTAACTATTAAGATGAAAAAGGAGAAAAGCCGATCGGTGTAAACATCGCTGCTTACGTGTTACATGAATGAGCTCATAATCGAACGAAAATAAGGAAACGAGGCGATCCAAGTAAAGAAACTTTAATAGCTTGTTATACATGCGAAAGTCGGATCGCCGGGGAAAACATTCGACCTAAGTACATACACTTCGGGTATGAAGAGTAATAAACGCGAACATCAAATTTATTTATCGCAGCTCTGACGCTTTCGATAGTTATTTATCCCTTCACTTTATTGCGGCATTGTTCGATTTCGTTCGCAAAAGTTTAACAAATTAATTGAATTTCTTATCGAATTTTTCTTCGTGCACAAATGAAGATGTATCGCCGTTGCAAAACGTTGTACTATTAAGCGGACACATTATCGCGCTACAAGTTTTCGATTTCACATCTAGAATTATCTGCGCATAATGCCTATAAATGGCCCTAGCAGCTCTCTGTGCATCTATCTTATCTTCCCTCATTTGCCTTTTTCGCTTAGCCGTTGCACAGCGAGAATCCCGTAGTGTGCGATCCTTATTCGTAGAGTTTTATTAACGAAGGCAGGTAAAAAAAAAAAAAAAAAAAAAAAAAGCAGAACACGCTCGCCGGCATTTATTTTAAAAATGCGTTTACATAAAAATCCCGGCGGCACTGCTCGCGAATAAAAATGTCCGTGAATCCCTTTCGCAATCGTCGATTAAAAACCGTTTTCGTCAAATATTAAGAATAAATCTCGGCTTACGATCCACGGTCCCGTTACGCAAGCAAAAGAAGAGCTCGGCTCTCCGGCGCAGTGTCATCCGCGCCGTATATACATAAAGGCCTTAGGCGTTGCGCAATTGTCGAATGTGTCCCGAAGAAAACACGCGCGGAGTAAAGAAAAAAAAAAAAAGTGTCCGGTCTGGAGAGGAAAAAAAATCCTCCTGGCGCCTTTTCGCCGTTTCTAAACGAGCGCTGACGTAATTGCTCGGCTCTCGCACAAAGCGTTTGTCAATCTAGCGTCTAATCAGCGCGCGCGCGAGAGAGAGAGAGAGCCTCTTTCGCCGGTGGAGCAGGAGCCAACGAGGCGATTCCGGCCGCCCCACTCGCCGAGAGCGGCTCTCACAATAACACCCACGAGCTCGTCGCTCATTCGCGAATCCAGGACGAGCGGACCACGTCATGCGCAGGTGAACGTCGCCACCAAGTCGCCGGGATAAACATAGCCGCCTCGGTCACTCTCAGCGCCGAGCTTGAAAAGCGCCCGAGCTTGCTGGACGCCCGAATAACGGAAGGCACCCTTGTTTTGCATTTTACGAGCGCTTGTCGTTACCTTTTTTTTATCACCCGCTAATGGATTTAATGTCAAAGGTATAAAATCGGGCGCGAGCGCAAGCGCCGGCAAGGACTCGACACTCTGTAATATTTAAGCCCGAGAAAGAGGGGAGTAGCAATTTAACTCAAGGCGCTTAGAGAGCACAAAGAGCTCTCCGTAATTATCGGAAAGAGGCAGACAAAGTCGGCGAATAATGATTCGCCATAGAGCCATAAGCCAGTCGATTTAGCCGTGCGGCGTAGGCGGCGCGCGAAAGAGAGACGGATAAACAGAGCCATAATCCAGGCGAGATCGGTCGCGTGGGCAGCTGATCTCGCTAAAGCGGAAGAGTCCTCGCTCGGCGTCGCTCCGCGGTGTGGGTACGGAAGGAAGGGGCCCCGAGCGAGCTAGCGAAACCGTCGGCAGTCTTTCTTTCTATCCGCGTGTAGTGCGCGCGCGCCTCCTCTTCTTCGGACTTTCGGTGCAGCGAGTCAAAGGCAGCTCGGACGGCGTGGTGGGGGATGAGGACGAGGAGCAGCGGCAGCAGCAGCGGCAGCGGAAAGGACGCTGACAAGGTATACGCCGACGACACCTACAGCAGCGCGCCGTCGGCAGATCGATCGAGGATCTGTCGCGCGATCGCCACTCCGGATCGCCTTTGTTTACCGGCCCCACTTGATTCTTCCCTTTATCGGGTTGCAACATGCGGTCGACGTAGGAGTAGGACTAGGAATTAAATAATCGAAATGTTTTTATTACCGGCAGCCTTCTGATTGGAAAAACTGGAACGTAATTGGGTAATGATGGAAAAAATAGTCGAACTCGCCTTGATGGATTAGCTAGGTGGTCTCCTCGAAATGAAAATTTTAATCGAGAATCCTCGTCTGCGGTCTAAGTCGAAGGGGAAATTTGTTTATAATAAACGAAAATTGCCCGGCCGTTATCCGTCGGCTACTTACGCGCTGCGGCTCCCGCTTGTCCTTCGTCCTTCCATCCTTCATCCGCGCGTAATTATTCGACCTCGTTGTTCGTCAATCATCGCGCCGGCGATCATTAATTCAAACCGCACGAGGGAGAGCCGCGCGCGGCCAGGCGACTGCCTTCGCATCCTCGTCTCTTCCCGTCGTGCGTATCGTCATTACCTCGGCGCGGCTAATTTTTTGCCCGCGCGCTCCGAGCAGCGGCAGCAGCTCGCTCGCGGCCGCTTTGCCGGGCGTAAAAACCTGCGCCGGGCAAAGAACCGCGGCGGCGGCGGCGGCGGCGGTCGCCCCCTTCGAGGACCGGATTTTCGATAGATCGATAAATTTCGCGTATGGAACGCTTGCTTTTGTTCGGCACGCGCGCGAGCCCGCGAAACTCGCGCGCGGCCAGCGCCGAGCGCCTCGTAAATTCAGCCGAGTAACGAGGCGACTGTCGAAACTGACTTTAAATAAACGACGCGAGCCTTTTTTTGCCTCCCTCCCTCCCTCCCTCCCTCCCTCGCGAACGCATCGGCCCCGGGAGAAGAAAACGAGCGCGTATCGTAAATCAAGTCTTTCTCTCCTCTCCCTCCATCTCTCCCTCTCTTTCTCTCTCTCTCTCTCGTCTCTATGCGGGCGCGTCGCGAGCGAGTAACGAGGAAACGCGAGCTGGAGGAGCGATGAAAAAAAAGGACGGGCCGGAGGAGGAATGATAAAAAGGGAAAAATACAAAGGACGGGGGGAGAAGTGAGAGACCGATACACTTTTACGAGAGCGGCCCTCTCCGCCTGTGACGGGGCGCAGATCAAAATCGATCCTCGACTGCAGCTCTCCGGCCCGGGCGAAAGTGCGCTTTTTAAATTACCGAAAGCTGATGTCTGCCCCTCGCCGCTTCGAGCCCTTGCTATGCTTATTTTGCGGCAAAGGCTTCGACGTGTCAAGAGTTTCTCTTTCGATTGAAAAATTGCCTGCGTTATTTCAATTAGTTTTACTACGTCGACTGTCTTGCATAATAATGAAACCTTACAAATTTCAACTCTGCCCCACCGAAACGTATTCGACATTTTATTCATCTTTTTAATGAGTACTCAAGCTTTTCTTCAGCCCTGGACAAGAAATAGCACTAATATTATGCGCGTTAAAAACGAATTCAAAGCAAAATCGTAATACTTAAAACTACAGTTATTTCCACATTGATCATTTTTTTGATGCGATGAAATCAATTTCGGATCATTCGACACGTGTTATTTATCAAGTCAAACCTGCATTCAAAGAAATAAATCAACGCTTTTTGGATAAGATGTATGCCTTGAGATTAACCCAGTAGAAAAATCAATTTTTCAAAAAATTATGACACGTCATCGCGTTAATATTAATGCAAGTTAAGATGCAAAGAGTGTATCGCTTTTTGAAACTTTTAATCAGTTCGACTTTCTTATTCCGACGTCTTTCTTTACGAAATAAATTTTTCACGCATGACATATCATTTACAGTACGAATAAAGGCGAACAACAAACCTTTATTTTTAATATCTGTAGCTATGCAGTATCAAACTGTATGAAACCAATTTTTCTCAAAAAGTGAATTTAGAAATTGATTAAATTGATTTTTATCCTCAAAAAGTACTTGATTTATTTTATTAACTATCTAAAAAGTAAATTTAAGAAATAGAATCTGCCATATCCATGCTCAGAGGCAAAAAGAAAGTAGCATCGCACAATAAAATGTCAGGAATTTCTCTCGGATCTTCCTCTGAAGTTTCTAAAGTCTCGCCAAACGTTACCGCGACACTCGTTAAGTAACGGCGTCGCATAACGCAGCCTCCATGTTGAAAAGCTCCGACTCTCGTTCGCTTGCATGACTCCCGCCGCATCAAGTTCTGCCTTTTACGTATCTTGTTTGCGCCAGGACATCTTTACCGTGATGAAATAAAATCTAATTCCGCTCGTTAATTAGTTTGCTAGATTGGACGTTCTTTTTAATTAGATCAAAAAAACATCTTAATGTTTAATAAGAAAAGTCTTCCCTGAATTATATTACATTGAAGAACTTTTTGAGTCTTTAAAGAGTAAATGGTGCTTAATTTATTACTAATGCAGTTTTTGCCGATTGCAATCAATGAATTCAATTCTTCGGCCAAGAAAACAAATCTCAAGTTGATTTACTCGCGCGGAGAGTTTTAAAAGAAAAATACGCGTACAATATGTCATGTTACAAAAGCATCGTAAAATCTTTTTCACAAATTGGTCTCATTACGAGCAATCAAAAACACATACTTAACTCGGCGAAATCCATCTCAGTCGTTACAGTTGGAAAGAAGCCACTAACAAGAGTAAATCAGCGGATGATGGATAGAATAAAAAATTGTCAACGAGTGAATTGTCAGGCGCAGAATCAGGCAAGATTTACGCTTGGAAAGTAGCGCGCGAATCCGCCTCGCGGCTTTTCCCTCGCATTGAATACAGGGAGCTGCGCAGCTCGCATTATCAATGAAAATCGAGGCGGACGTCATTCAGCAGCGTATCGCGGTAGCAGGAGGCAGCTGTGCGTGTGGCTGCAGCTCGCTCTCTCTCTCTCTCTCTCTTTCTCTATGAGAGGACGAGGACGCGGGCAATAACTCTGGTAACGGCCGACTCGACGACAGAAAAACCGTCGATGCATCTGCATTCCGGCGTGCCGGGGAATCGGACGATGCCGAGCTAAGGCCTACAGGTGTTTTTAATTGATTATTTATATGAGCTTTGCCTCGCGGGAGAAACGTTATATACGCCTCGGCTGATTTACGGCGCGCGCTCGAATAGCTCAGCTGTTAGTCGCGAGATACGCCGAGCAAAGCTAAGCCGCGACGACAAAGACCCCGCGCGCTTACCTGCACTTCCATGCCAACTGATCGCTGCTTTCGACTCTCTCTCTCTCTTTCTCTCTCCCCTAAGAGCGGTAGCTCCGGCTCATTCTCCAATACTAAACTAACTACGCGGACAGCTGCATTGAGACATCAGATTGAGTATGATGGATGCCGTTTAACGGAAACGGAAAACTCTCTTATCTGCTCTTTAGATATTTTTCTTCTTTTGCTGTGATAAAAACAAAAGAAACGCTGTAGTATTAGAAATATTCCGCGGCTCAATTAAGAAGAAAAATGCTAAAGTCATCATTTCCTGCCTCTAATGCTGACAACTCAATCATAGAATATTAGAAATTTACATAAGGAATTAGCGTTTAATGATCTTCAAATATTTTAAGCATCATAATGAATCACATTTTGATGTATTTTTTAAACATTGCATCTTTAGTTCCTACACCCACAATTTTGTATTTAAATAGACGGTAAAAGTCGACAAAAAAAAAGAGAAGAAACAAAAAAGCAACAGAGATTTATCGCGTAAAAAATGGGTTGAATATAATCAATCTATACTTAAACTCAGATCCCTAATGACAGAGCAATAAATCTTAAGATTTGTAGCATAAGTCATTAATCAAAAGCACACGTCGGCCAGGAAAAAAGTCAGTCCCTCTCGACTTTCCGATCTCCTAAACTGTTTACAATAAACAAAAGCGCATAAACACGCACTTTCTACGTACATACCAGTCAATTGTTTATACAATCAAATTTTTTGCGGGCACCGTGCAAGAAAAACGCGGCAACCGTTCGTGCGGCCTATCAGCTGCGCTTTTTTGCCCCGACTCGCGCGTCTTTCTCCGCGGAATACATGTAGATTCGCGACTTATTGACTCGGCTGGCGTGTATAAGGAAACGCCGGGAGAAAACCGAGAGAAAGAGCTCGAAAAGACCTTTTGTCCTGCGGAGCAAAAAAAGTCCATCAGCAGCAGCAGCAGCAGCAGCACTTGCCTCCGAAAGTTTCGGCGCGCGGCCGCTATTGTTATTCAGGCGCACTCGTCCGCGGCTGTTTCATAATGAAATAAAGAAACGCGGCGCATAAACAGCGATTTCGCATAAACGGAGAAACCATTGCGCGCCGCCTCGATCGAGAGAAAGAAGGAAAGGCAGAGAGAGAGAGAGAGAAAGAGAGAGAGGGGACAGAAATGGGAGCGCGATCTTCCCACGCGACCAGATGCACTCGCCCGCTGCAGTTGAGACAGTGACGCAGTCGTCTTCTTCTTCTTCTTTCCCGCGACGACGCATGATCTTTGACAGTCCGCGGACTTTCTGCAGATCCGCGCTGTCCCCGGCGCAGAGTAATCATACTTTTTTAGGAGCGCTATTTACTGTAATCCGAGACTCGCATTCGGATGGAAAAGATTCATGACGAATTGGCCGATGCGGACGGTAAATAAGGTCACTTGTTACCGTTTTGTAGTCAAGATTCCTGCCAGAGATGTGTGCACGATTTATCTTTTTTAATTGCGATGATAATTCAGGGCTGAAAGAGGCAGCATCTCCTTTTTACAAATATTGATTGACCTCTGGAGGATAGTTAAAATGTATCGTTCAGGATCAGCGACTATAGTTACAAAAAAAGAAGACGTATTTTTCTAAATAAAAAAAGTCAATGAAAACTAGGGGTGGGCCCGTCGGAGCCAGGTAATTGACTCTTGGAGGCAATTCCCGGCAGTGTAAAGACGGCGAACGGCGACGAAAGCTGGGCTGCCGAAAAATGCCGGCGTCGCTCGTTAAGACGTCTCAATTTTTCGGATTCCTCGGGGCCACGGAAAAGGTCGGCTGCGGCGGCGATCCACGCCCCATCGCGTGCCTCGCGCTCGTTAAATCATTAGCGGCCGCTTGCCACGTGGCTCTCTGGCTACGGGTTTCGCGCGCGTTTCTTAGCGCCGAGCGCGCGATAATTTATTACTCGCTTCGGGATGATTTCATCCTTCTCTCCCTCTAACGTCTCATTCTTTTCTGCGGGAGAGCGCGCGAACGAGCCAATTGCCGCGCGATTGTTCGCGGCCGCGGAATTATCATACGCCGCCGGACGAGGGACATTAATCTTGCTCTGTATTTGCGCTCGGCCCTCTCTAGGAAAGAATCCCGAAGGTAAAGAGCCATTGACGCGCCGCCGAGAATACATGTTTTTCAATGGGGGCCCCTCTAAGCCTTTTTACGAGCCTGACGAATGAATATAACCCTTCGTTTTAATCTACCTTGACATGAAACTTGAGCCTTATTATTTGCGATTTCGCCTTTAGGGACACCTCGCTCTCTATCTCCCTCTTCCCCTCTTCCTTTCTCCGGGGAGCAAGCGGGAATTTTTAATTAGCGTGAAAACCACCGCTGTCTCTCGCACATCTTATACATATATTTTAAATAAATTTACCTTTCCTCGACTCTTATTTCCTTTTCTTATTTCGTGCATGATTGTAGGTTCTGCGAGTTCCGTGTATTATTAAATGAGAAAACAACTTTATAAATCGTAGTTTGTACTTAGAGTGAATTACGATTTCAGAACGATTAACAAAACAACGAGATAAATATTTTTTTTTCTGCTGTTGAATTAATTTTCTTTACAATATACCTGCACACTTGGTAACGTGATATTTGTATATTAATTGCGCCTTAGTCGCGCTCGCTAAAAGTATTTTTAATTAAACTCCCAGAAATAGTGGGCTTTGAAATACGGAAAGTCGATAATTTATATAATTGAGAGACAAGAAAAGAAAGCTTTCGGCGTCAAAGGATTCCGAACATTTTTATGGGCCTCGCGCCCTTTCGGACTACACGAATTTCGTATTATCCTATAATGTGGGCCATTCTGACTTTGCACCTTGTAAGCGGCGGCTCTCGGCTTGCGCAATAAATTCGCCCCACAATGTGTGCTTTGTCTCCTCTGTTTACCCGCCTCGCAGGCATTCGTCGGTTTCCCTCTCGATTCCTTTCATCTTCGCGCTGAGATTTGCGCCTCCGCTGACGCTTTTCAGGATAATTTTCATAAATGATCGTCAATTTTCACCTCCTTTTTCTTTTATCGCACTACACTCCTCTCGGCGGGCTCTTTATTATCGCGGCCGTGAATTATTCATGAGGATTATAAGCCTTGCGCTCGGGGATATTACAATATTATAGATTTTCTAATAAAAAAAGGATATACTGTTTGGCCGTTTGGCCTATCGAGAAGCTAATCTTTCGTAACGAAACTTTTTGTCTTAAAACGTTAATGCGAGGTCGTAATCGCGACAATCAATTACAGTTTTACTACAATAATCGGTAATTTTATTACGGGCTCGAAACAAGTTTTACTTAATCATAAAACAGTTTTATGAATAATCCTCGTTCGGTTACCCTTAAATCACAAGTTAATGTCGCACCGAGAGACTTGAAAACTGCACTTAAAAATTATTCGTAAATTGAACAAAGTCTCAATTATTAATAACAAAATGTTCAACATTTTTTTTAATCTTTATCCTTGCATAAAAAAAAAGAGATAAGTGCAGATAAGGCGAGTCCGCAGCATCTGCTTAGCAGTCCAGTGGATCGCCTAAAAACGTGTAACACAACAATCTGGCCAAGTACTCGGCAGTAAGCTAAAGGAAGAGCGAAACAGAGGAGTTCGCGTCGAAGCCGTCGGCGTAATCGATGATCGCGTCCCGGCGACCGCGAGCCTGATTGATTTACGGAGAGATGCGCTGCATTTTCCAGCATGCAGATTCGCTCGTCGGCAGCTCCTTTCCATATTGTCCCTCCTCGGTTATCTTGCCGAGCGCAAGGCCTATCGATAAATGAAAGTTTCGTCCGAGGGACGCGGCGGCACTCGTCATCCTCTTGCGATCCCGTCGCTCGTCTCTTTCTTTCTCTCTCTCTCCGAGCTGGCTTTTGCGCGGAATTCGCAAAGGACGAGCGATTGATACGGCTCCACGCGTACCTTGCATACGAGATCATATTCCGAGGACTGCGCGGGGTCCATTTACGATGAGATTCCGAGTGAGTTCGATGTTGTTTATACATGTCAATTAGGTGGACTTTGCGAGTTTACGCCTACTTGTTACGAGGCCGAATTTTTCCGCTTTTCGAATGATTTATAAATTCTTTGCCGTGCATGAGAAATGCCTTTTTGTATTCATTTGTGCAAATTTAACAATTAAGAATATTAAGATAGAAATTTATGTTTAATAAATTATTGCCGTACTCGTGTAAAAAGAGGCGATAACTTGATAAAGCGTGTTTTGTAATTTAAAGAAGGTAAACAAGCAGCTCATTGCGTCCCTTCGCAATAAAATTCATGATATTCCACGGCGATACATAAATTGAATAATAAATCAGACGTTTCATTCTATAAATCTTGCACTTATCTAAAGTGATTACAATAACCTACGATACATGGCCCATTTTCAAAATTCGCTGAATATTCCAATATAAAAACGTAAACGCACATCACAATAAGTCTCGGGTCTTGAAATAACAATTTCTTTCGTCCGATTTTTTTGAATTTTCATCGCAAATTTACAATTTAAATAAAGTTTAAAAAAAATTAGCATTAGCTAATTGAATTTTAATTTTATTCGAAAGGTGAAAATATTCCGAGAGCCAATGTAGCAAAACAAAGCTGAAAAGGACGGCAGTGCATTTAGAAGCCACGTACACACTCGCTAATGCATCAGGTGGGATAATAAATTAAGCAGGTAATTTGTGGAGTAGGGATAGCCAAGGAAAAAAATCAATTAAAACTCCCGGGGTAAAAGAAGAATATGAGTCAACGTCCCATAAAGTGCCGAGAGGGGGAGAAAGCTGTACCAGCGTCGCTTTATATATATAAACTGGCACACGTAACTTCCTCCCTCGAGGTACACTGCCTTGGCCTCCCCTTTTTGCCGCCACCTCGATTCTCGCGAATAACCGCTCGGCAGTAATCGCCGCGCGCTCGGTAATTAAATCGCGAGCGCGCGAATTAGCATCGGTTTCCCCCCGTATCGCCGGCGCGCATCTTTTTCGCTGAGTGGAAAGGCTTGTCCGCGAATTTCCCGTCCCCGGCAGGTGTGTATATAAGTGTGTACGTGCGGTGTGCTCTCTTTTTAAAAACGCGCCTGCCCCGCCGCTACCAGTGCTGCGCGCGGCTATACTCGCCGGTAGGCAAGAAAGAAGAAACGCGCGCCACGCGAGAGGAGGAGGAGGAGGAGGAGGTACACACACCGGGACGGGCGAGTATGCGCGATGCGTCGCACGCGCGCAACCGGGTAAAGGATAGGAGAGAGAGAAACAGAGACAGAGAGAGAGAGAGAGAGAGAGAGGGGAAAAAAGCGAACAGATGCGCGTGCGTGGGAACGTAGGCAGCATTCGTTAAATCACCTGATTTCTTACGAAATTCAGCTCGCTCTCGTCACATTCTACGATTCTTTGCTCCGTGACATGTCATCCGCATGAGCACTTGGGAAATTCAGCGGGGAGAGACCTGAATAATTCGCCTCCTCCGCGTGCCCCGCTGCGAGTCCAGCGAAATCTAACGAGCTGCATAGCGGATTATTGCCCGTCGATTAATTGTCCTGTAAACTGCGACGTTGTTGAAAAAGTAATTCTTCGTCGTGATTATTAAGAGCGCTGTTTATCCAGCCGAGAGACAAATTGATCGAGAATTTGATCGGCCGACGAAAATCGCTCGTTAAACCGCGTAATAAGAGAGCGCAGGCCTTGGCGCGATCGCAAAGTAATAAACTAGATCGGGGGAAAAAAATGACAGCGCTCGCCGCAGCCTTGGCTCGGGCTCTAAATCTAAAATTTTAATGAACCTCGCGCATCCATCACTATCATCGGCTCGCATCCGTCAAGCGCATGCGAGAGCCTGACTCATCGCGAAAGAGAAAGAGAAAGAGAGAGAGAGCGACGGGTCTTTATCAGGCCGGAAAAGCCCCTTACTAATGTCCCCGTGTCCCGGCGGATAATGAAGGAGTGGAGGAAGCTGCTCGGCCGAGCATTCCGATAGTTCTGAAGCTAATATGATCGCTCGCGTCCCCGCAATTGTCCCATCGGAAAAAGACGATGGGGCAGGTGGTGCTTCGGCTCGCTTAGGCCTCTCGCTTGCAAAGGCCTTTCCGGGAAGGGAGAAGCCAGAAAGTCTCCGGTGGTCAGGAGAAAAAGCGCCCGGCGGAGGGGCCCTTGGATTTCCCTCCTGCGACAAAAGCTCCCTCGCGCTCACTCACGTATCGGTGCAGTTATTATCGCTGATCACGTAGGTACTTAGAAGCGGCTGGCTGCCGGTTTTACCTCTCGGCGCTGCTCTTCTTCCGCCGTGCGGCTCCGGGCTCTGGGTATTTGTGCCTCGCCGCCGCGGAGCTCGCCGCGGATCGGGCAAAGGTAGACGAGTCGACTCTGCGCAGACCAGACAGCGCTGCGCCTTCGCGAGATTCCAGGAATCGAGGCCCGGAGGAGGGAGATGCAGCGAGACTAGACGGTGGGAACGTTTCCCCGCGAGCTGTTTTGACGCTCGGCTGCCTCTCTCGGCCGCTGCGGGAAAGAAAGAGAGCAAGGAGGACGGCTAAACGGGGAGAAAAAGAAGACCGGGGGAGAGAGAAGATGCGCGCGCGAGTGGTGCATCGACCTCAAAGGTCGTCGCGCCCGGCCGAGGCGGAGGAAAGCTCCTTCCGCGAACGCCGGCTCTTCCTCAATTCCTGACGAGGGCGAGCAACGGACCCGGGAGCTTCAAATTTCCCTTATCTTTCGACCGGCCGAATGAGCGTGGGAACGCCCGCGGTCAAGTAGCTCTATTATGCTAATGAAGAGCATTATTAGAAAGCGAATTATAAATCGCGTCCGAGAGCTGGCATCGACGGGGGCTAACAAGAGGGAGCGGGCCGCTTACAAGCTCGGCCGAGCTCGGGCAGCATCATCGGCTCTGGATTTTTGCCCGGTCCTTTGCGGCGAGGTGGCATCAGGCGGCGCTTATTGTCCTTCCCTCACTGTCGCGGCCCTATTGTTACAATTCGCTTATGCAGATTAAACGCAGCCGGGCAGCGGCCCTATTGTTCTCTATCGCGCGCGACAAGAGATGCGCCACGCGCACCACGGGCGGGACCGCCGCCCCGGCGAAAATGACGTTGTCGCCGGGAACGCAAGCCGCCCCGAGAGTGTGTAGCGCGATTTTTAACGAGCGAGAATAATGCCGGAGTCACTCGGACTTGTCGCATCCTGCGCCGCTGAGGTTTAATAGCACTTCCGAGGACAGTTTTTCAAAGGCCAGTTTCAGTCTCACATTCGAAATTCAATAATCTCTGCTCATGTTTAACGAAATCTTGGCATCATTAACGCGATCCAAATGACATTTTTATGTCGAAAGAAAGCAGTTTCCTGTCGGCAATGATAGAGTATACTCGGGGCGCGATCTTCCCCGTTACTCCTGAAAATCGCTGCTCTAATTAGAGATTTATCTAATCTCTGTGTTAACACCATTGGGAACCATGATTTCGACATTCGAATGAGGATTGATTGAGTTGTTTTAAGAGATATGCAAAAGTAGCGCATTATGATTTCAACCTGGAACCAGTTTAAGATTTAATTAAAACATGTTTCTTTGGCAGGTAGTTGATTTTTTGAAAAGCTGCATGCTAATGGAATAATCAAGACATAAAATACAGTCTCGCCTGTTCTAACAAAAACTAAGGACAACTAAAGGAACGAGAACTGCCCATTTACTTTCGTGTGACATTCAAATCTATCCGTAGAGTAGAGAAGCGTTCGAAAAAGGGAGGAAATGCGACGATCACATTTTTGCGCGGCACTTTTCGCTTGTCCGTCTCGCGGAGCCTTGGGGTGATTTACTCGAAAGAGCGGATGACTTTGTCGCTCGGGCGGCGCTCGCCTAATGATATACTGCTTAATTGGCCTCATTCCTCAGGAGAGAGCGCGCGCGCGCGCGAACGCGAAAGAAAGTGCAGAAGACGCGAAAATAGAATTCGGCGCATCCCCGCGAGCGCGGCAAGAACGAGGCGGGCAAGCGGAGGAGCGCGAGATAATAGATGGAGAGAAAAGAGAGAGCCGATGTTTACCGCCGAGGCGGCCGATTCCTCGCGTCTAATTGCACTGCTCTACACTTTACCCGCATTCTCTCTTTCTCCCTCCGCTTGCTCCTCAAAGAATTATGGCAAGTGGAGCGGCGCGTAGGCAAAGAGAGGATAAACAGGGAAGGGAATTACGCGCGGAAGCTTCGATAACGGGTGAAGATAAAGCGCGCCCGGATAAAAGAATCTGCAGAAAATCCAGAGGAAGTCGAAGAAGAAATCGAAAAGAAAAACGCTGGAAAACACGACGTAAAAGGAAAAGAAGTAGATTTCCATCTGGGCAGCGAATGAGAAGATAAATGCAAAAAAGAAAAATTGCGTAATAAGAGCTGCAAGGGGAGAAGAAGTTTTCATTTGAGAATCAGTGTGCTGTTAAACAGATGAGCGCGATAATGACTTAACCCAAATGTGGAGCGCACTATGATTGATATGCATCATAACTCCTTTGTTCCTAGACGATTCATTATAATGCAAGACGGACGCCTTTTGCCTACTGTACTTTTATCGCTATAAATAAAGTGTCGTTTGTTTCGCTAGTAATTCTTGCTCTAAAATTGCTCTCACCCGAGAAGAAGTATGGCGCTCGGAAATTTTGAAATACGACAGTTTCTGCGATCATAATTATTAGTGTGCCGAGTGGAAAACTCGATATTTTCAGCTCGAGTTTTTTACGAAATATTTGATATAAAAGGTTAAACGTTATGATGATACCCGAGCAATTATAATATATTTAATACGCCTGTAGCCAGGGGGTTAATAATACTTTCACCAGAGTTACGCAAGGGAAATAATCACAAGCTTTTGACGAACAACTCTTTCTCTGGCAGAAGCGCACTTGGCTTAAAACCAGTCGGTTAATGCGCTCGGGCGATTACCTCTCGGAGTGATTGATAATTTTTCTCAATTAAAATGAAATTCCAGAAGTAACGAGACCGAGAAATCATTGTCGTTGAAGAAGAGCCCGAAAAAAGAGAAAAGACAGGGCTGATTGCACGGTAATTGATAATCGCTATTCATTTAATACGTCTCGAAAAGCAGCGCGCCGCTGCGGCCTCTCTGCAGTCCTTAACGAATTTCCTGCGCGCCGCTCATTATAAATTGAAAGCATGACGAAAGCTCATAATCCCTCTTCCCCCGTGGGTTTCATTAGTGACACGCAATAAAGCCGCAATAAGCGCGCCAGGACGAGGTGAGTGCGCAGGAGGGAGCTGGGAGCCGAGAGAGAGCTTCGGATAAATGTCGAGAAAAAGAGGGAGCAGAGCAGCGCGGAGCAGCGGGAATAAAGCGAGAGGGAAAATGAGCTGCTGCACACGAGGTTTTGTACATACGAAACGAATGCCGATCCTCTGATGCGTCGGGGAGCAGGTTTGACGAGGACTGATGGATGCTCCTGGAATCCCCGCGGCGCGTCGCTCCATCTCCCTCCCGCGAACGGCAAAATATATCCGATGCGAACCCGAGGATCCCAAAGCCCCATTGTGCGCCCGAGGATCGACTCTGCTAAGCCCAAGGAGCTTTTGCAGGCCCGCCACCCCGCCTGCACATTAATAAGGACTTCTCCCCGAGCTTTTTGCCCCGAGCCTTTACGGCGATAAATATATTTACGAGCGGGGCCCCGCGACAAAAGCTCCTTCTCACGCACAGCTTAGCGCGACAGTGCTTTTTTAACTCGTTTTTCCTCTTTTTTCGGAATCGCGATCAGCGCTGCTTTAATTACTGCAAAAACTTTATTTATACTCCGAGGCACTTTTTCGCCGCTTGTTAGACTTGTAATTGTGTATTCATTCTCCTTTTTTCTTTTTTCCACCGGCCAAGGGGTATAGACACGAGAATTATGCAATTCCACTTCTTGCTCCCTCCCGATCCGTCAGTCGCTCCGTGCACTTGTTATTTAGATTTTTAATGCACTCGAGTACTTTTTCACTCCGCCAAAGCATACATTTAGCTTTACGAGTGAATTACTCGCTTTTAAAAAAAATGACCAATTAAACTCGATTAACTCAATTAGAAATTAATTTTTTGGCCCCGCTCCTTTCGAACGAAAGAAAGCAAAAGAAAAATGTAGGCGCGCGAGCGAAAGCAATCAAAGCACATAAAGGAAGCGAAAGAAACAAGTGTAACGTCTGAAAGGAAGGCCGTGGAAGCTCGGTGAAACGGATGCTCGATGCCGTTTCGGGTGCTTTGAAGCGTTACGAAGCGGAGTCGTCGGGGAGCGGCCTGAACCGCGCGATGACAAGTGGATCCGCTAATCGTTTGACAGCCGGGCGTTCTCTCTCTCTCGCTCTCCCGCGACCTATGATAGCCCCGCAATTGTGCTAACTGCCCGACGGCCGGTAAGTGGATGATAATTGTGCTAAAGACGGGAGAGAGAGACTCGCCGGCTGGAAATGAAGAAATAGACGGACGAGGAGCCGAGTCTCGGCCGCGTTCGCACGATTCGTCGATGTCAGCGACACCTTTTTCCGAGCGGCGACGGGGACGACGTCGAGATCGGCGCGATGCTTCATTTTGGCGCTCGGCAGGAATGCCGTTTCTTCTCGATGCACTTTGCGCCTAGCGTTCCTCGCTCTTTTTACCATAGCGCACGGCTCGGAATTATTAAACAGAGGCACGTTCCGGCGAGTTTAAAAACGTCGCGGCGCGTATATAGCTGGCTCGGCCCGCGGTACCGCTAAGCCCCGAGAAAAAAAACACTGTTAAAAAAGCATTTCGAAAAGCCTTCTTTAATCATGCAAATAAATCTGTCCCCCCGCTCGTAAAAGAATCATCGACGTCTGGCTGGCGAGATTCGCGAGCCCGTAAAAAAAAAGGTTCCGTCGGGGGACCGTTATCTCCCCCCCCCCCTCCCCGCTGCAGATCAAAGCGAGCTGCAGACTCCTCGCGTCAAGATCCCGCCGCGAGTCTACCCGGTCCGGCTTACACGGCGTATAAACAATGCTGCGGCGGCGGCGGTTTTTCGGCTCTATCGCCGGCTAAATTAGTCCTGCGCGAATTCGGGGGAGTTTTTGCCGGGGCGCTGAATCCGTAACGAGACCTACCGCGCAGGGAGCATTTTTATCGAGAGTCGAGGGAGAGGGGCACACGGCGCGGCGGCGCACGTAGTTGTCTCTCCAGACACGTCGTCGCGCTTGTACCGGGAATCGGCCTCTCTTTCTCTATCTTTCTTTCGATGAGTCGGTGCTGCGTTCGTGCTCGGCGAGCTGCCCCGCTGTCTCCGGGGAGTCGGGGCCCCGACGGATGGTGTCGTTAATTTCAACGTGCTGCGAGCAACGAGCGACGCGATCGCGGGAGTAGCAATTTAAGGAGCCTCATCTCTGTCCCGGTCTATCTCTTATATCTCATTTCTCGGCTGCTCTCTCGCCGCTCTTCCTCCTACCACTTTGGCCCGAGAGAGAGTTAATCGTCCGCTCCGGGGGAAAAGTTTGGCGGTTTCGGTGCAGCCTGCACGTGATGCCTGCTCATTTTCTCTTTTTCTCCGCGAGCTCATTCCCGAGTATAATTCTTACTTTTGGCAATAGGAAACTCCTCTCATTTTCTCTTTCTTTATTCTTCAAAAGAGATGCTTTGCACGATCAAGTTAGTTTGAGAAAATGCTGTCCAGTACGTTATCATTATACCTTTAATGTGACCTTAGTACACCCTGGGTGAACCTCACGTTCGACAATCCTACGTAATGACAAATTTCATTTTCTTTATTTTATTTCTTATAAAGAGTCAATACCGTTCACGGCAGTAAACTCGTAATTGAAAGAAGATTGAAAAGAAGCACAAAAGACGCAGATTCGGGGAATATTTTAAAGCATATCCGTGTAACATCTAAAGTAGTTCGATTTTACCAAAGGATAAAAATCGCCTTAAGCATCGAAGAGTCGTTCATCGGTGCGCAGGTCCTTGGATAACTGCATGCAGTCAGGATTTTTATGAGCTTGGATAGCCTCATTTCTTTAACAAGGTCTCTTTTTCATCATTTAAATCATTCGCGGTTAGTTAACTTTATAATCTGTGAAGCAACACGAAGTTTACACATTTAGTAAACTTGTTGTAAAATAACCATTTATCACGAGGAAAAAGTTAAATTTAATATCAGTCGGCGAAATTTATCGATTCTTATAAAGAAAAGTGCGAGCTAAAATTGTGTACTGCAAAATTTTGCTTAAATTTATGTAAACTTTATATGCTGCTATGTTATTTATGTTAACCAAAAATTTTAAATAAATCACTGTATTGAGAATGCTTTACGTATTACACTAAATTTTTCGGTACACTTCATAAAAATTACTTTTTTATTACAACTTTCGTACATCCTTTTCGACTTACGACGCAGCAAGACGAGAAGAAAAAGCTGTTTAGTAACACCGCGCTTTTAGTACATGAATTTCGGATTGCCGATCCGCCGGGGAGCCGCAATAACGAAATGAAAATTTGCCGTTAACTCGCGAGAGATAACTTTAGAAAGCACGTCCGCCGCTCCCGAGCGGAGAGTGATATGCAAGATTTTTGGCGAGAGAGCTGCGCGGGTGACGCGCCGCCGGCCTTTCAGCATAATCCTCCTGATGAGAGAGAAATGACAGCGCGCGGCTCCTGATTACACAATATTACAGCGCCTGCGCCGCTGCCCCGTTGTCCGGCCGCGGCGCGCGCGAGTTTCGGAGCACGACGGGCATTAATCATCGGAGGATGCACATTTCATTTGCGCGCGCAGGTGTAATTTCTTAGATCGCCAAGTGCCAGCGCGAGCCTGTCGCTTTCCGCGTACCATCAATCTTTTCCGTGCAATCTGCTCGGAATGATACTGCTTACGCGGACAATTGTACAAAACAAATCTGCTTCGAATTGTGGCTAAAACTCAAATTTTCCGCGAAAAAATTATATCTTTTTATGCTTAATTCAATTGCAAATTTGATTTACCGCAGCTTCTGTTTACCGAGCATGAAATTCTCGAAATGTCCACGTAACGAAATGGTTAACGAACCATTCCAAAGCATGAAATTTCGACTAAGGAAAGTGAGCCTAATTCGCGATTTTGCTAAGCGAAAGAATAACGCGCAGCCCGGCAAAAGCTAACAACGCATCATTTGTCTTTTAAAAGCAGGCCTAAAGAGCTCTTGGCGGAGTTTTAAAAAGAGGCCGTAAAAGCATAATACTTGCTCCGCTTCTCTCTACCTCGACGGCCGGCTCTCGGCGCGGCGATTGTTGTTGCACCGCGGAGAAGCGCCGCCGCAATAATTCGCGCACCAAGAGAAAAGAAGTCCGCGGAGCAGGAGGAGGACTCGCGGCGAAAGCGATCGCGCCGAGGCTCTGATTGGCAGGCGGCGAGTACAGAAGCCGCGAAAAGCTACGCCGAAATTTTTATTGCCGGCTCCCGCGGCCGCCAGGCATGCACGCGTGTGCACGCGCGCGCCTGTCTTAAAAACTCTTCCTTCTCTCTCTCTCGCTCGCTCGCTCGCCAAGGTGCTGACCCACATGATGGCCGCAAGGCTTTATCTGCTTTTCTTCTTTGCTCCTTTTTTTCGTCGCCGCTGCCGAGCCATTTTTTCGCGGCTTTTTTTCCAGCGCCGAGAGTTTGTCCTTACTTTCTATTGTTTACCGTTACGCTTTGCCACGAAATCGTTCCCGAGAGCGACTTTTTCGGGGCCCCTTTTGTTTTACCTCGACTCGCTGCTTCGATTGAGAAATAAGACAATCGAATCCAGAAAATGCTCCCTTTTTCGCCGGGCAATCCGGTAATTTAAAGTAACTCGTGATACTTTTCATTCCTTTATACTTAGGCGCTTGTGAAATTATCCAACTTTAACCAATTTGTATTATAAATGGCGCGACAAGATCTTTCAGTGCAACAAAGTATAATTATCGTGCGAATAAAAAAGCTAATAATAAGTCGTGTGCATATTATTATCGAAAGTAAAAACTTGAATTTTTCAAAAGTTAAAAAGTAAATCGTAGTTATCTTTAATCTAAAAGTCGTATATCATTTAAAAACATGAAATGAAGCAAAGATTACTAAAAGAAAATGGCTTAAAGTGACATTCTAATATTTTTTCTTATACTTTTTATCGTTACATAAAATTTACAGCTACTTAGCACACAATCGACTGTCTTTTAAAGTACATTAGACTATAGACAGATAAAGTGGAACATTAACTCTTTAAATTTTGTATTCTCGCAATTTGGAATTTATACGAAATTTTCCACCACATATCACCGATACTTTATTCGTCCAATTATAACGTCAGGTAAAAAAATGAAATTTTCAAGTGTGACGGTATTGAATTGAAAGAAGCAGGTTCTTCATCATTTCCATCCCGTATTTATGAGTTATTCCTTTATTTTCATGCACTATAGCGAGAAGAAAAATATGGAACGAGAGCTAAATTTATGAGAGCGTCTCGCAGCGATATTTTCTCAATTCAATCTTACAATTATTCAGTCCGCCTGCATTAAAAAAAAAAAAAAAAAAAAAAACCGTGCAACCGTCCGAACTCCGAAAGCTCAAGCTTAAATAAATTAACCCATAACGCCGCGGAATAATAACTTTTTATCTCCGAAAACGCATCGTAAATAAAATGATAAACCGAGAGCATTCCTCGCGTATAAGTGCGCCCGCTCGCGAAACTTTCTCCTCGACATTTTTTTTTTCAAGTGTCTCAAAGCGAGCACTCGAGAGGAGCCGCGCGTCCGGAGAATAGCGCGTTAGAGCCGCCCCAAGTGGATCCTCGAGCCGCGCTTGCTTTTCGTTTGACATCGGGGAATTCGGCCGGCTTGCGCGCCTCGCTTTTTCTCCTCGAGCACCTTGAGCAGCAATAAGCAACTTGTAGGTGGGTCAAGCAAGAGCGAGGCACGATGAGTCAGACGGCGTGCTCTCGTTCGCCGCGTGGCGCCGGCCTTACGCAACGGCCGATGGCGACAAGCGCCGGACGTCCCTGTAACTCCGTGACGCCGCACACCCTTTCGAGAGTGTCGCGCGCGCACCTTTCGGTTTTCCTTCGCCGACTGACATCGGGAGGCAGGCGCCGATTCCTTAGGGATTTTATAGAGATTTTTCGGTCAATTCGCGGAGCTGAGCGCTGCTAATTTTAGATTTGATCTTGCGCACTTCTTCCCAAACGGATTATGGTTTCAAGCGAAACGAGTTTTTTCTTGCTCTTGGAAAAGTTTATTTCATTGCTAATTTGTTGATCTCGATTTTATACTTATTATATTTTTAATGTTTTCTAAACGTCTTCTGACGAGGTAATATAGACTGGGCTGAATATAAAATAGTGATACGTTCTTATATCGCGCTTATAATGATGACATGAAAGCAAAAAAAATCTAATCTTCGTTTACGGCGCATTAATGAAATTACTTGAATCCACTTTTAGTTAAAAACTATAAGCAGCCACAATATTTTAGTCTTTTACGATTAGTTTCCGTTTATTGAATTCGAGCGTGTCTGCTTCTTCGGTCGGTTTTTATGGATCCGCGCGGCGCGAGGCGCTGCCGGGCGCGATGATCTCGCGAAAGCATCTCGCCTTGAAGCGCGTCCAAAAGTCGTCGGCTTAATTCGGGCGCAAATAAAAAGTCGTCGCCAAGCCTGAGAAAAAAACCGCGCGCTCTAGAGTTGATTTTAAATACACAGGATAGGGAGCGTCGCGCGGGCAAAAAGGAGGCGTAAAAAGGCAGCAGAAGCGCGGAGAACGGCCGGCGAACAAAAGGCTAAGGAGAGTCGGACGCAGTTGGGATAAAGGAGACGGATTATCTTGAGCGCGGAGCGAAGAAAAGTGAGAGTGTATGGAGAAAATACAGTGTAATAGTGGATAATGAGGTTAACTTAGAGTTAATAGCGGAACGAGCCGATCCCATCCTTTAACGCGCAAGCTCATTTATCGCTGTCGCACGACCGCTCAAAATTTACCTTTTGATTATGTAGCAATTTGATACTCAAACTGCAATCGCTTACAGGTTGCTTTGTAATCCATTTAAATCACTTGAAACGTAACGTTTCCTAATCACTCACTTGCCCGCAATTTCACTCGCTGCCTGTGTCGAACCTTAAGAATTTCCGACCAATTAAAGCAGAGCCGATTTAATTAAAAAACAAATTTCAATTTACATAACGTACTACTGAATGCGTTTTATGAAACGTTCGATTTATTAATAATTTCTTGTGTCAAACGCTTGTAAACTGAAATATTATTAATTGATGCAAGCGACATTTTATATTGAAAATATGCTTTAATAAAGTAACGAAAAAACTATAATAATCCAGTTGTGTTAAATATAATAATTAAAATATATAAGAGCTTCTAAGAATGATTAAGATACCGAGATTTAAAAACCTCCTGCAAAGTCTTTTACCCTAATTGCAAGCATTAGACGCGCTTTGTTTATAAGGTTCATCTGGTCCTGTTTTCGCAGAAGCAGCGCGCGGCCTCACAAAACAATCCGGCGCATCCTCGAGTGCGCTTACGCGGTTTACGATTCGCGCGAGCCTCGGCTACGTCGGAAATTAGCTTTAAGCTCCGTTTCGACAATGAAAGTTACAATAATGATAATAATAATAGGTCCGCGGCGGCTCGCTCGCGCCTAGAAATCAATTTGCCGCGCGGTGCTCGTCTGGCGTGTTTTTGCCGAGCCGCGGCAAATTTATTGCGCAATGCCCAACACTTAAAGCTCCGTCTAACGAGGAGGTTTCACGTCGAAGGGGCGGCCGTGCCCGTCGGCTTTTTAAGAGCTAACTCGCCGGGAGAGAAAGAGAGAGAGGGACGCCCCTGCCCGGTCGTCTTCGCCGTATAACGAGGGAAAGCCAGGCGCCGCCGCGAAAATTGAAAAACGATAAAATTCGGAGAGCTTTTTTCTGGAGTAAGGAACTGCGCGGAGAGCGCGAGGTTACGCTGTTAATTACCACTGACGATTTCTTTATGAACTCGGCCGGGAGAGAGAGAAAAGGAGCTCGGCTCTCTTGCTTTCCTATATGCAAATTTTACGACCTGCGCTTTAATGGCCGCGAGAGCTAGAAAAATCGCGGTTAAGCGCGAGCTGATACGGCCGGAATTATCGTTATTAAATCTGCGAGGAGTGCGCTGTAAATATTTTTGATTGATACAAAAGGGTATTTCTTTCACTTTAATGCGTGTTGACAAATTACGGGAATGCTGATAAATTATCGTTATGTGAGCGCCTTTTAATTTACAGTTTCATTTGCTACTCTATCTTTTCTTAGTCGAAGACAGCCTTTTATGTTCGAGATTAAATCATTTCTGGAAATTATGTCTTAAATTGCGAATATTTTCTTGGCTGACTGGAAAAACCCAAAAAGAATTAGCACAATGCTCAATACATGTTTACGGTAACATTTTCTGCAAATTGCGATAGGTGGGATTTTTAAATGTTATATTTGTATTCTTTTCATACGCATTTTAGTACTCGAATTTGAAAATTTTCTTTAGTAATTCAACACTGTGTCAGATTTCTCCTATTTCAATAAAAGTTTCATTAAATTAAAAAAAAAACTGTAAATCTATTGATATGCAAACAATGATATTTATTCCGAGTGGCTGCACACGAAACTCGTCCAACTTCTCGATCCGTTGGAAGAAAAGCATGCGGAGCAGGAACTTTGGGGGAGAGAGAGAGAGAGAAAGAGAGACGAAAGAAACGGGCGCAGAAGCCTCGGGGGGTGTCTGCTCGCCGGGAGAGAGAAAGAGAGAGGAAGATCGTAAATCTTGTCCTAACGCTCGCTTTATTACTCGTAATCAAGCGGCCATGAATTCTGATGAAATCACCTACGTTATACGCACCGGGTGCTGCTTGCGCCGCGCGCCTTCTACTTATGCCCGCCCTTCGCATATCTGCTCTCCGCAAGCACACGCTGCTCCTCGTGCAGCTCCGGAGCCAACCACCGGATTCGGCTTTGTCCACCGCGGCTACCGGTGGACCGAATTTCGCACGGCTCCCTCTTTTCTCCTCTCTTCCCCGCGAGACGCGGCGGCCCCTCGTGATTTATGCTCCTCCGAGGCGCGCGAATCACTGATATTTTTCGCGTTACTCCGGCCGCGCGATTATTATTTCTCCCCGCTTTGATTATCGCGCCGAATCACCTCGGCGCGTTGATTTTAATGCCTCGGCGCTGTTATTACAAGCGGCCTGCACGACCGCGGATTAATTTCCCAACGTGTCCGAGAGTTTTTTAAAAAATACCTTTTTTATGCAAATCGATTGCCGGTAATTGTCGTTCATTTTTCTCCTAATTAAACTCTACTCAAGATAATGTGCCAACTTAGGCGGGCTACAAAAGATTGTACTTGTTTCAAAGAATTTTGAGCTACAAGTTTAAAACGGCTTGATTCTGTTTCGTAATCAAAAAGTTGGAAATCGAATGTTAAAATAATGATAAATTCACTTTTAATGATATATTAAGTTCATTAATCATGTAATTTATATTTATAAATATTGATTTTTTCTGTTTCAGGTATGAGCTGTAGTTACTGGACCTTCAAGTAGAGTAAACAATGTTTTATTTACTTCACAAAAGTTTGTACTTAATGATTAATTAATCGAAAACCAGTTTTTATACAAGTTATTTGTAAAAAAATAAAACATCATTTTAACGTACATCGTAACGCTGTCGGTGCTCTACTTAAATTCTCAATAGGATAAACAACTACATAAAACTGTACCTCTAATTAAATCAACTAAACTTTCAATAAAAGGAAAATAACGCATCGAGTATAAGTTCATTACAAGAAAAACGGAAGTAGACACTCTACGCGCTAAAAGGTGTTTTTTGGCCCCGGAGAATTGAGCGGTTGCGCAGTGCATCGAACGAAAATTACAAAGTTGCCCGAAGAGCAGCTTGCGCTCAGCTCTCAAAGGTTTAATGGTTTACATGTAATGAGAGTCGCGGCGTGATTGATCGTAAAAATAGTAATGACCATCTAGGAGCGAGGCGGCGCGAACGAGGAGAACGCGCCGCGCGTCCCCTCGAAGCGCGAGTGAATTAATAAAATGCAGTCGTAAAGCGCGAACAATGGCAATAAAAAAAAATGAGCACGAGAAACGGCAATGAAAGTGAAACCCGCAAATAAACGCCCGACGCGGCGGCGGTGCAGCAAGCGGCGACTCCGACTCCGGCTCCTTTTTTCGTATGGATATATTCCGCGGCGAGCCGGGCCGATTTCGAAAGTTTATATGAAATTTTATGAGATACGAGATTGATCGAAAATCCTATATCTGGACGGCGGAATTTTATGAAAATTAATTGCGCGACACTTGCCCGCGTCGATGTTTTATTGATGGATCGACAAGCGCATTGTCGGCCCGAATTTCCATATTCCGGCGGGTCGAACAAATTATTTTTTAACTTACAAGCGCACTTGGTACAACGAGCTGCAATACACGGGGGATTGCTAAGCGATGCTGGTACATTGAAAATCTTTAAGCGACAAAGATTTTCGTCGAGTTATCCATTAGTCAAACTCGAAAAAGTCGCTCGATTCGTTACGAGTGAAAGAACAAACTTTCGTTCGCCCAACATATTCAATTTCGTCGAGTATTCATTTATAAACATAAATTTTCTTATGAAACGTCTAATTGCTAATTGATCGACTAATCAATAGAGCAATAAAAACAAGCGATAATGAACCCGCGAGCTCGTTCTATCGATTAAATTAGCTTGCGGCGAGTGCTTTTTTTTCCCCGAGCAATAAGCTTTTTTATTCAAATGCATAACGACAGGAACAAATGTTTATATACAGAAGCTAATGTTTAATTGAATATCTCGGGCTTTTATAGACGTGACGGCAGTCCAGCTAAACGACCCGGCATCCGAGAGACACTCGCGCGATGTCGACTTTTTCGTCGCGTCATTAATCTCAACGACTATTTTCCAGCTTGTTGCTCAACGCGATTGGCAGTAGCGCACTTGTCCCTTTAAAAATCGGCAGTGGCCCAGTAGAGAATCGGAGGGCTTTGTCCCCCGAGGAGCGTCGACTAGTGTGCAACAAGTAGGGAGGCACAGGGTGGGAGGGAGGGAGGCGGTCCTTTTGAAGTGCGTCGGTGCAGTTTTTATCAGCAGCCGCGAGAGGTGTAGACCGGCGAAGGACTATTAAACGCCCGTCGCGTTGCGCAAGCGCCAATCGGGAGCCGCGGCTAAAGAGCCGGCGCAGGCGCACACCGGGGGCCTCTCCTCTCGCCGCCGCCGCCGCCGCCGCCGCCGCGCGTATTCGGTATCTGGAGCACGGGCGAAGGTCGATCGAGCGGCGCGCACACAACTAATTAAAATTTATCTCCCGCTCGCCTGCTCCTAACCTCATCTAACCTTATTCGCTCGGAGCGCGTTGCGAGACGACGGAGGAGGGAATAAATCTAGCGCTGCAAGCACTGCCCCGGCCGGCTTTAACTTTCGAGTTCATTTGCTGCAATTAGCAAATCGCCGGCCGCGCTTTTTTGCGCCAAGCGCGATGCATACGGGGAAAAGAGTGATGGAGCCGCGAGCCGAACGCGCTTCTTTCGAGATCTCTGCTTCTCTTTTTTTTTTCTCGGCCGAGCGGATTAAAGAGCGCGCTATTTTTAGAGTCGACGATTGATGCGTTCTAGACCGATAAATTAATTTATAAAATGTCGCGAGCTAGATGTTTTTTTTTTTTTTTTCTTTCCGATTCCGAAACCGCACGGTGGAATCGACTATTTTTAGGTGTTGTTCCTATTATACTTGTTGATGCTTTCGTGATCAAAGAAGCACTATAAAATGTTAGAATGCTAAGCCCCTAATTTTCTTTCCCTGTTGAGAACGTCGCTTGTATAAGAGGTATTCTTAGATGTACGTAAATTTAGATATTTATTTTTTACAGCAACTCCAATTTTTTTTTTTTTTAATTACAGAGAAAACATTAAAACCTGGCTGCAATTTTAATCCAACCTTTATTAGCTTCGTCACATCGAGTTGGAAAATGTCTAAATCGGAGATAATGGGCCTGCCTGAAATGAAATGGACAGACCGTAACTACCGAATCGATCAGAGTCACGACAAAGTACTGTATTGTAGGTAATCGTCGATTAGAGCCCGAGCTCGGCCGTTTTCTCGACTCTTTCTCCCCGAACACCTACAATTACGCTTTGGAGCCGACTTAAGTTCCAAGAAGCTGGCTGTTTACCCAACGAATCAGCCAGTAGCGCGCCGTTCCGATAGGTAATTGTGACCTGCCAGGCGCAAGTCTCGAACGTTGACGAGTCATCGGCTTCTCATTTTCTCCTCGTACGCCCCCTACTTCTCTCGGATCGCTCCGTCACACATACATGTATACGTATGCATAACGAGGCGACCGCAATGGCGGATCGAGAAAAATCTAGCGGCAGCCGTAAATAATGGACTTGTTACTTTTTCGGTCAGGCGCATTTCTTTTCTTTTGGGAAACGATTGAGCACCCGCAATTAAGGGAAGTAACTGCGAGTATAAATAAAAGTCGCATCCGCGGGCTCTTGCTAATCAATTATAACTGGTTATATTTAGTAACAGGAAGAAGAAAGTAAGATGCGAATGAATAATTCTTTGAAAATTGGGTAACGTTTGTAGAATTAATTTTATTTATTTACAGCGGGCAAACGGGTTTTGGTAAAGTGCAGTTGTAAAAGACGTATTTTTTTTTTTTTCTTTTTTTTTTAAAGTATTACCGAAGCAAAATTAGTTCTTTTGCGAAAGTTTAAATTTATCATTAAACCAAATGAATTTATACGACGAGGCTCCTCGCGACCACCTTGTACATTATTTTTGAGTACAATTTAAGCCACCGTATTCACCGGTAACGTGTAATTCCGACGGCGCCGCTAAAAGCATTATACGCCAAGCGTTTTCGATAATCGTCTGATTGAGCGGTCAATCGCGCGGCCGAAAATCGAAAAACCCGGGCCACGCATCGCCTACGTCTCGCGGAGTTTCGGCAGGTTTTTGCCCGAGCAATTTAGCGATCGGCGGCGGCGGCTGCAGGCTCGAATCGGCATTCCTGCAAAGTCTCCCCGGCCGCCTTGGCAAAAAGCAATCCGTTCACGCTTGCACTGACGCACGAAAAGAGGAGGCGCATTAGAAATGCGAGGCGCCTCGCGAATATCGGGGCTGGACGGCTCGCGCGCGCGGGCGGAAGGCATCTTCGTCAGGCGGGTCACGTCGCGTCCCTCGCTGCGCGCGCGCATGCGCTCTCGCTAATGGGTTAACGCGTCGGGGGAGGGGGCGGCAGCGCCGAAAAATCGCCATGCCGTCGGCGTCGCCGTCATTTTTCCTGATTATTAATCAATACGCAAATGCCCCGCCGGCGATATGCGGCCCGAGGCCAAAGGATGGTTAAACGCTTCGCGAGCCGATTTGTCGCCGTAATGAGGCTCGAGGTGCTCCCCTTTTTCGCAGGCCCCGATTACGGCCTCACCTGCTTTAAGGAGGCTGCAATTTCGCCGTGAAAATTGTTATTAATGCGACACGGCTGGCTGCAAAAAATTTTATTGCGCCTCCTGGAGGGTGTTCGTCTCGGCTAAAGAGCCTTTAATGACGAATTTCTGATTATTTTTCGGAGCGGAGAAGAGAGCGGGAGACGAGAACGAGGCTAAGTGCCCGTAAATGAGCTGTTCAATGCGGCCGAGCTATCGACGAGCGCACTTCAGGGAGCCGAGTATATCGGCTTTCAGATTTTATCGCACCCTCCGTAAGTACAGTCAATTTATAATAAAGCCATGCCGAATTACATTGTTGCAAAAGCTCATGGGAACGCAAGCTCCGCGTCTGAAAAGTGGCAAGAAAGAAGAAGAATGGCGGCGCTCGGTGACGTAGTCCGCATGAATAATAGGAGCCTTGGCTAGCGTTCATCGACTGGCTGGCTCGTCATCATATCTCAGGCACGCGCGCCGCGCTCGGCCGCGGTCGGCGACGGGCCGTTTCCTACATGCTTGCGCCCGGCGAAGATCGATCGGCCAGCTGAGGTCTCACGTATCGGCACGAGCGGCGGCGCGCGTCACGTCGCCGGAACCGCCGCGGAAACGGCCGGCCGCGGATGCGTCCACTCGTGACTCGCCAATAAACCCGACGGCTCACGTGTCTCAATTTTCAGCCGGCCCAAGCCGCGGTGCAGCAGGCCTCCTAACGGTGCATCCGACGGACGAGTATTCCAGCGCCGAGCGGCCACGGATTTTCGTCCTCGGGCCCGAAGGGCTCATTTATTTCGATCCGAGAAGAAAAAACATTTCTGATGTCCGGAAGCGACTGATTGCCGGGAAAGCCTTTTTCAAAACACAACCAACTCTAGTGGGTCTTCAATCTTTTTTAGATGCGCCAGTATTTTTGGAAGACGCGGGGATGTCAGCCTAAATTACCGCGAGATTAGCTTCTTGTTACCTATAAATAACTGATTGGAATTTATATTGGGAAGGAGGTTCTTTAAATTTTCCGTCGTTTGTTACTGCACAATGTAGAATACACTTTTCTTCTGCACTTTTACCTCTGAAGTTTCCATCGATTTGAATGCAAACATTATCGCGAAATTGTATCAAGCACGCAACTCTTCCTTTCCCCGGCATCGAATAAACATCCAGCTAGAAACTCGCGAATTGACGAAACCCCTCGTCAATATAAATCTCGCATCCAGGCGCTTTCTTAAGACAGCTCTCGGCCTCAAAGCTATCGGCGGGTCAGAGATCTCGGCTCGCAAAGGCGTCGCGGTGACTTCCCGCTCTCGAGAGGAAAAGTGCGCATAATCATCGTCTCGGGCGACTTTCTCGATAAAATTTCACTCTCCTCCGGCGGTCCTCCTCCCGCGAGCCTCGCGCCGCGCTGCCCGATATATTTATTGCGCCGCGGCGCGATCTCGTTGGCGGGCAAAAAAAAAAAAAAAAAAGTCGTGGGAAAACTCGCGGGGAAGAGCCGATCGATCTTGATGACCCGGTCTCTCGGATATATGCGCGGAGAGGCGGGTGGTCAAGGAAAAAGGGAAAAGGAATCGCTTTCGCGGCTGACTCGCGGGGGGCTCGGCCGGCGATAGGATCGGCTGCCGATCGGCCTCGCTCGATTGATGGATTTCTCGCGCGCGCCGCTCGGCCCGAAGCAGAGAGCTCGCGCGTTGTGCAACGCGTCGATACAGCGAAGGAGCCACTCTAGAATGGCCATCTTCGATTAATTGCGCAGACGGATTGCTCGTGCGCTTTTGTTTATTTATGTCTTGCGCGGTGCGCGGACGCTTTCAGGTAGCCGATCGTCGCCTCCGATGTAGTATTTAGCTGATGTATCGCTTCTCCGCTACGTTGGAAATGAGCCTTAAATCGTCGGCTCGCGAAACTCACTTGCACTTTTCGCGTTCAGATTGAATTTATGAAAAGTACACCGCGCTCGATGAATTCAGCGGGCGAGACAATTATCGGGACGTCAGTTTTCATTTGAGCTGCATTCATACCGGTTGCGAAAGATCGGTAAAAAAAACGAGCGTCAATTTGCTTTTGCAAAAGAAAACACAAGACAAATTAGCCAATTCACGGGGAAAATTAATTCGTCGGATATTTTCTGCAAAACTAATCGTTCGCAGCGAATGCGTTTGTCGGGAATATTTAATTGAATCGTACTCGTGTAATTAATTTCCGAACAAATTTGTTATACCGCTCATTTATATCTCTCGGATGAATATACAAGAATCCCGCGAGCTTTCTCCTCGATTATTTTTTTTACTTTTTTTTTTTGCTCCTCTTCATCCTGCGGCCGCGAGGAGAGCACAATTCTCTCGGTCGATTTCAGCCGCGGCGGCGACGATGACGTATTCGTAATTTTTAATTTCACGCACGCACGATGTCACAGGCAGGGGACCATAATTTGCCTGTCATATTCGGCTTTTTGTATGATTTGCGCGACTTTTATACCGGCGGCTGCGAGCGGCTCTCTCGAGTGCAGACAAGATCTCTTTTTAGCGCACTGCACTTTCGGGCACTTTTCATCGCGAGTGCACATTTCGTGCGCACGCGCCGGACGTACATACACGCCGGGCCCCGGCTCCTCGAGTAAGTTGGTCAAGATCTGGATAAATCATAAAACTTGCCTTGATTTTGTTTAGGGTCTGCCGCTCTCGAGGAAAGAATGCGACGTGCATGCAATTAAATTAACGCACCGTACGTATTATTGCTCAAAAGCTTAAGTGGCTGTGGCGCAATGATCGCCTAAAAGGGAAGTATATATTTTTGCGCCGTTTATAAATAAAAATTACATAAGCGCGCAAAGAGCGCCGAGGCGAAAGGTCCGGAGCGGTTTCGAGCAATCGAAGCCCTCGCTTAGCGCGAAAACAAATAAATAAATCATAGGTAAATCAGAAAATTAAGTACATCGCCGAAACGGCGCGTTAAATCTGTTTTGAAAATAAGGCGCCAAAGGCGACTCGCTTGTTTTTCCAACAATCAAGCCGGACGAGAAATTACAGGCGCGAGCTGCGCACTTTGAATTATTGGTTTGCTATCGCAACATCAAAGGAGTAGCTGACGCTCGCGTATTAACGTATGACCCGGAGTCATTAATAAAGCCGGCTGTCCGACAGGCGGCGTATATACCTACGGCGCGTCCTCTTTTTTTTTTCCGAAAAAGAAACGCGGCGACCGCAGCTCGACGCGGATAAAATTTCAGCCGTCGGGCGATCCTCCTCTCGGCGATTTCGACAAAACATCGAACGACGGCGCTAATGGGCAAGCATTGTCCGCGCCGAGGGTTCTTAATGTGCTTACCCGGTGGCTTATCTCGCGACGGCGGCGGCAGCTGTTACATCCACCGGGTGATAAAGTGAGTCACATTGTGTCAAATCATATCGCGCGTATATATTCGCCGAGAGGAGAGTAGTCGGGAGGCGACGCGCGCGCACGCCGAGACCGCCCACGACTTTCACGGCTCGCGCGCGATGGCACAGATACTTTTTCTAGATAAACCATTACTCGCGCCGGAGTCTCTCTAATTCTCTTTATGTGTCTTACACTGACACGCATGCCAAGCGTTTCACCTTTCCAAACGGTGCCTTTTATTTATTTTTCTTTTTTTTTTCCTCTCGAGGTTTAAGCGCGCGACTGCCGCGACAAATTTTTATATAGCTTTCGTCGTGCGACGCTTGGATTTTCTCTGCTTTCAAGGTGCTGGCCTAGTAATTAAGCTGCGAGGCGAGGCAAATCTCGGCTGCATCGATTTTTAATCGATAACAAAATTATTGGATATTTTTAGTTAGACTTGCGTGCGGTTACATATAAATTAATTGCTGGTATACTCGGCAATTAACCTACTTTTTCTCAGTTCATTGATGGGAGCAATTGACAAAACGAGAACAATAATGAAAAAACCATTGATTAAGCTTTTATTATGGTCTTAACCTTTTCTATTAGTGTCTGAGTAACAAGCCAAGGTTAAATATTAGCTTTTTATAATGCTTTCCACGTATCGATAATTGACGGTGAAACTTTTTAAATTTAAATAGAAATTCGTGATTTTTTTGCAAACTGAGACAAAAAAGAAGGATGAAGAAACGGTGTGTCTAATACACCTCACATCATAAACTGACATTATTTTCCTACTTTCGTAGGTGGCCTCCGCCGGTTAAGATGACGACGCGCGATTATGTCAAAGGTAACGATCGCTCTTAACCCGCCGAGCGATTATGATACGACTGAGTGACGCTGTCGATCTTTAATTGTCGGTTACGCGATGACGTGAGAATCGGGCACACGAGCGAGGATTATTACTATCGATCCCGCCGTCCAAAGTCGCCGTCGGCTTTCTAAGCGTCATTCGAAACCGAGGAAACCATCCTGGATCGCGGGACGAGCTGCTTCTGCCAAGAGGAATTTTTCGAGCTTGGCCTCCCAAGCGCGTTAATCCCCTGGTAATCTGGCGTGTTCGTCGAGGCACCGAAATTCCCGAGCTTTATTTCGAGCTGGGTGTTCTTAATCGGGCAAAGCCTGGCTCGAATTTTGACTGGTTATTGCATTAATTGAGCGGTTATTTCGACACCCGGTGACAGATGGCTTTTCTAATAATTACCGATTTCCCGGCCGATGCCATTATGCTGGTAGCATTCCTCGCGTGTTTCGTTAATGAGTGTAAAATAATACGAGGGTATTAAGATCTAAATCCTGATTTTCCCCGAGCTGCACGAGGAGTATCAAGTTCATGCTGTCCGACTCGTTAAATTTATCAAATTATGTAAATAACAATTTTATCCAAGTTAGTACTTTTATTTAGCTCTTTCCTAACGAGGTAAAAATCAAGCAGTTTGCTTTTTGAAACAATAGAGATAAAAGATCGATTTCGTAGAAGATTTGAAATTAAAGCAAACATATGTATGCATCGCAAGTTAGTCGTTGAGTAAGAAAGGGAAGAACAAGGGAAAAAGGATAAGAAATACGAAAAAGAAGGAGAGGAAGAAGAAAGGGGGACGAAAAGGAGGAGAAAAAGAGTCGCGGGTCGCTCGCCGCTGCCGCCGCCGCCGCCGTCAGCGTCATCGTTATCGTCATCGGTTCATTAAATTTGCTCGGTACAAACCGTTCCCGATCCGATTGCCCCGGCATTTATTCACGCTGCAGTCGGTCGCGCGCGCCGGATCTCCAGTTACGAAAGAAGCCCATGTAGGGGCGGAGATGCAAATGCCCGCTGCAGAAAGCCAACGAAATCCCCCTACACGACCGGCGGAGCAAAGGGACGCGCGGATCTTAAGGACGCCGGGACAAGAGAGAGAGAGAGAGAGGCCAAAGCTCTCATATCGCGAGATGCGCTTTTCTTGCGGAGCGAGAAAAATGCCCCCGACCGACAAGATAAATAATCTCCCACTTGGCCGATCGATGCTAATGAAGCGCGTGCCGCTGCCGCCGTCGCTGCGCCGAAGCGAGAGAGAGAGAGCAAAGGAGACGCGCGTGCCGGCGCACGAATAAAGCCTTGTAAATTAGGCGAGCGCGCGCGCGCGAGCATCTCACTGCCGGCGGTTCGTCACGTTCCGAGAGTGGCGGAAAGAGTGAATTGTACCGGCCGACACTCGATCTTCCTCTCCTGCGGACGCGCGGCCCGTAACTCCTTCCCCCCGGGGAGGGAATGAGGCTCTTCTCGCGAGAATCGACGCGCAATTTGCCTCCGAGCCGAGCGGATTCCTCCGGCTACCGAAACTTATATATATATGTATATGTGTATAGGTCGCGCGGCTTTTTCGAGAGAGAGCCGATCCTGTCGGGTGGACAGTCCGCACCTCGTATATACCGGGGCCCCGGTGAGTATCTCAAAGTGCCCCGGTTTCTCAGATCTCGGGACTCTTCTCGCCGGCGATTACGCCCCGAGTGAAGGTATGTGCATTCTTGCCGGGCCGCAAGACGTAAGCGAGAGACTTTTGTATTCCCGAATTGATCTGCTTGTAAAATGACTTTATTTTCGATCGCCTGTCCCTTTCTTTATTATAATGCCGTAATTTATGTTAATTGCTCGCTCTTAATTCCGCTCCTTTTCGGCCGAATCGAAATGCCTTATCGGTTTCGATTCATTTTTTCTCTCCCCGGAGCGAACAAACGACTTTGATTCTTGTTAAATTTTACTGCGCCGATTGGATTAAAAGTCCATAAGAATTTAAAAAAGTCGAAATTCTTGCCGAATGACGCGCAGCAATGCACGGCTCCTCTAACGAACGGCATACCCGGTTTTCCCACAGTCGCGGCTAAAAGGAAGGCCGAGAGCGCATATCCTAGTTACCTTCGGCAAACTGAAATAAGGAGATGGGGGGATGAAATAGCGCGCGAACGAGACGAGGTGCTAATCAAATCCGCCGGGGCCGAAACAACAACGAAACGCACGTGCGAGATTACGGATGATTACGGAAGATGAAACGCAGGCGAGGCGTATACATTCTTTGCGCACTCTCATTTGCCCGGTAGCGGTCCGCGTAGATGCGCTCCTCCCGCCTACTCGGGCCGGTAGCCGAGTTTTGATGTTCGCCGCCGCCTCGCGCTAACAGCTTCCCGCGCGCCTCCTCGATTTCAATCAAGATGCTCTCGCAGCCCTAGACGCGCGCCGTCTTTACCGCCTGGTGTTAACGAGTTTTGCGCTAACTCTATATCTTTATTGCGGGAGGCGTGCTACGCCGCACTTTTGCGCTTTCGAGCGTTATCTGCTTTAATCAGATTCTAATTCATTAAAACTTTGTAAGTCCTTTCGTTGGAAAACTTGGAAAAGTTGCGTAACGAATTGTGCGTCAACCGTCTATTTATCTTGCACTGATTACTAGCAGAGCCATTAGGTGCTCAACTTCCTTATTAAATGTCGATTTTACAAGCGCAGTAAATTAAATTAAAGCGCTTAACGTCTATCGACTTCTTTCCAGTCAGTTGCCGCTGTAAATTATTATCCCTCGGCTCGAAAAAGGTGGATTTTTTGCGCTTAATCTCAGAATAAAACCGCTAAGCAGCGTCGCGCGTCTGTAAAAAGTGAGGCCGTAAATAATTGCTATCGACCGGCTCGCGGTCCTGAAAACACGTGTTCGATATTCGATCTCATGCGTGGCGACACAAAAGAAAGCAACGGGGCTGATCAGCGGGGCCGGCAAGAAAAGCTGCCTCGAGTTTTTCGCCCCGCGCAAAAGTCTCTATTTATCTTATACGAGAGAGTCTTAGGAATAAAGCTCCCGGGGAGCCGCAATATCATCGTTACAAGCCGGAGGAGCAAAGAGCCGCAGTCGAGTCGCGCTCGGAAAAAGTGCAGATTCCCCTGGCGCTCCGGAATACAATGTTTCGCTCGGGGTTTCTCTATCTCTCGCGTGGCCGAGCGATAAGAAAAACAAGAGAAATGGGGAGGGAAGAAATGGACTTACCAGTTTCCGCATAAGCCGCCGCCGCCGCCGCCGCTGTTCTGGAGTAATGTCCCGAAGGACACTCCGGGACATATAATCGAAGGGATAAGGTCGCTCGCTCGTTAGCGGCTCGTTAGTGCGGTTGTTCTTTCCTCCCTCTCTCTCTCGCTCCGCCGGCCGCGGAATAAGAAAAGCCACTTTGGCCGGGAGGATCGCGGCGGCGGCGGAGGGAGAAGCCACGGAATAATCCAATGGATAACCATTGCTAGCCTTTGTCGTCGCTGTCCGGCCCGCCCGCCTACCTCGCTTTCATGCCCGAATACATTACGACCGAAACGCCAGGGGGGAGGCATTTCTCCCTGCCCTCCGCGACTCTCCTTTTCTCAGCTTAGAAAACTAATGATATTTTCTGCGGCGCATCGCCTCGAAATAATGCACTTTCCATTATTAAGCCCATTTAAATGAGCTCGCGGCCGCTATTTTTACTTCGTTAGGAGGCGCAGCGCTGCTTTATTTTTAGCCGCCGGACTTATGGAAATACGCGCCGTGGGTTATGTGTGCACGGCGCGCGCGCGCAACGCGTTTTAGCCTCGCTCTCTCTCTCTCTCGCTCGGAAATAAGTGCATGCGTTGATAACGAATGTTGCTGCCGCGCTCCGCTTTTTTCCAAAGCAACTGCTCGTTTGTTTCCTTGAATTTATATTTAGGCCTGCTTATTATTATTTCTTGTTAAAGCGAGCCCGGCCATGATAACGAGTGCGAGACTTTTTCGAGCCGATATCCATCTGCGCGCGTATATACCTGTGCTGCAGCGGTGTGCACCGACTCTCCGATGCGGAGACATTTTCTCGTACTGGGAAAATATTTATCGCCCGTGAAAAGCGTTTATATAATTTTAGACAAGCATTTTGAAGCACTAGAAATAGGGATCTTCTATTTTTGAAGTTCCTCCCCCGAGTGCACAGTTGATACGACTTGTCCTATTGACGCTCGGCTATTCTGGAAAGTCGTATTAAAAGCTCAAGTTGAAAAAATAATTGAATGCGCCTTATATTGCTGCTTAACGATATGAAGCTCGAGCAATTTCGAACTTTTGAAAACAACTTAATTTTAAGATAATGCGTCAGAAAATCTCGTAAAACGCGCCCACTTTCCTGATTCTTTTACTTTCTCTCTGATTTCATTTTTTCTCTTCTGCAACTTCTCTGTTTTTATTATCTCTGATTCATTGTTGCTTAATTTTCTGAAAATCAATATTTACCGAAAAAACAAAATTTTAAAATCTTCACACTACACTCAGAGAAAAAAAAGGAGTAAAAATTACTATTTTATATCAGATATGAGAAGAAAAATAAGAATATTTACTATAAATATTACAATCGAAAATTGAAGTTAATTCAAAACATACAGTAAATATTCTTAATTTTTACTCATTTTTTTCTCTGTGTACTTTAAAATAAAGCGAGAGTTTTCCTAGAGCAGTCTCGCGAAATTTGGCCGTAGCGCGAAAAGGCGCTCGACCTTGCACGCGATCCGTGTAAAGCGAGTCGTACTTTCCCTTTTTCGCGAGTCGCCTGTCCCTTTAGCGCAGCCTCTCAACGCTCGGCAGCCGCTGAAAGACGGAGAGAGAAAGAGGCGGCGTTCACGCCCGCTAATCACCTTTGGCTTTGGTTCCCTCTCCCTCTCTCGCTCTCTCTCTCTCTCTGCATGCGCGCGAGTGATTAATGAGCGCGCACTCGCTTTAGCTCTCGGAGCGCAGGAGCCGAGTGGCCGGCGGATCGGGGACTTACAAGCGGAACCTACCGCAGCCCTATATCAATCCTGATTTCCCGAGGTCGGCGCGGCGCTCGAGCGGCGCTGCTCGCTTTTAAAGGGACTCGTTTCCTCTTCTCCGCTTCCTGTCCTCCGCCGAGAGGCTGGCCGCTGTCTCCCGGCCAGCGCGTTTATTGCGAAATTCCCCCCTTCTTCTCGCGGCGCACAAAGACGCGCCTCCTGGCACATGAATCGATGTTCGATGCGCTATTCAAGTCAAAGTACGATGTTACCGTCCGCGATACACAATGCTCCGTGAGCAGAGCCTCTCGCAGAAGAATACGCTCCGCTAAGTTCATTATTGACATTAGGGGCTTTCTTTCGGCGGCCGAGTTAAGACGCCGCCGCCGCCGCGGTGGGAATCTCATTTTTTTTTTTTTTTGGCTGAACGCGCCTTCTTTCCTCCTGCCGGCCGGCCGGCGAACGTGAATTGTTGTGCTATTAAGTAAGTGGAAAGATGTATTGACTTATTGTCGGCGTGCGTTGCTTAACAATCGCATATCCCCGCCGGGGAAGGAGGCAGCACTCCAGGCTCGAGTGCTCGGGCTCGCTTTGAATATACATTTCGAGGCGTCATGCGAGCCGAGGCAGATCATCCTCGAGAGGTGTCTTGATGCGTAAACCTATCTGCTTTTTGTTTGATTCCGAATTGTATGGCTGCGCCCGCCAACGATCGCAATAACACCATTTGCATACCCGCGGGATTTCTACAAACACTCTTTTTCTTACGAATATATTGTCCCGGCTGCCGGTTTTATTGACACGGCACGAGCCGAATTCCTTCCTCGGCGCGTGCTTCCTCGTACCCGCTTTTCGCCACTTTTACAATTTTTTGCGTCATTTGTAATTCTCATCGGAGGGCGTTGCGCAACCGGAGAGAAAACACGACTCTCCGGCTTTTCCTCTTTTCTCCGCTTTATCGATCGAATCGGAAAACAAAGTTATTGATGAATGCGTTGTATATGAGTTTTTCTTTGGCGAAGAAGCGCGGCGATCGGTTTTGTTAGATAAGCAGTGGTAGCTCGACGGTTCGAAATTAGTCGGCGATAAAAGTCTGAAAGTGCGAGGAGGGGGAGACGGCTCGAGTCGCGTCTTCTCGCGGCAAAAAGAAAGGGCATTAATAACTGGCGAGTGGGCATTTGATCGATCCTTGCGTTTGATGAATCGCTGCTCGATCGCTCGGGAGGGGAATATAACCCCGCGCTGTGCTCGGGCGTTTTTGCCCTGCCCCCGGGCAATATACACTCAACTTATCATCCGCTCTCGCTCCTTAAGCCTATGAAAACGAGCCTCCATAATCCTTAAAATGATTCCCCGAGCCCGTTAAGCTTCCTCCTCCTCTCTCTCGGTCCGGCTGATGGCGATGCCGAAGCGTGCGCGTATACTATATATTCGTTTGCGTTTTTGCGCTCGCTCGCGCTGCTCTCCTCGCCGTTCCGAGTATCATTCAAGTTTGAACTCCCGATCGCTGGTTCCCTTCACCTTCGTGGAAGTATCTACGTTCCCCGCATTTTCTTCTCTTTTCTTCTGCTCCTCTATCGCGACGTGACGCGCTCTCCTACTGCTCCTCGGGATCTTTCGCCCGTTCTTCCTTTTCTTTTTCTCCTCTGGGCTTTTTTCCCCCTTTCTTTTCCCGATCAGAAATCGTCCCGCAACCGGACGGTGTCTTTCGCGGAAGCGCGACTCTCTCGCCTCGATCAGGCGGAATTCGTAATTAGCCTCTTCTTTGCCTCTCCATTTCTACGGGTTTGCTGCCTCTTTCGATATAAAATTAGCAAATTCATTCGACTTCGATTCCAAGATTCGCGGCAGTATCGATCGTTCGAGCGGCGACTTTTTCTCCCCGCACTTTTCGGTTGTTCTTCTTCCTTCGATCTTACCGAGGCGCGCTAATTAATCCGAAGAAATTGGTCACGCTCCGAGGCTAAGGGGGACGAGGGGGAAGCTCGCTGGACGAACCAAATGTCCAGTTAAGAAAGAAAGTCGACACAAGTGTATGTGGCGTCGTTGAAGGGACCTTATTGCTGGAAGAGGAGCCCGCTCGAACGATTATTATGCCCGGACCGTTCGACGAGTATTTAAATTGTATTCTCTCGAAAGAATCAACGTCTTTTCGGGTGCGATGAGTCAAGCGTCGCTATGAGTCAAGTCAAAATCAAGCTGGTCAACATGTCAAATAATTTTAACGTTTGTAAAGTAAATACATTCGTACGGGATTGAATGCAAATTAGTTGCCTGTTATTTCTGAAGGATAATCGTTTGCAAACTGTAAATTAATAAATGTTGCTTGAATTTATGCAATTGAAATTAGTATAAATTAACGGTTACCGGGGCTCAAAATTTTAATTAAACTTGATTGTCGCGTTTATTTCTAAGCTCATTAAAATCAAATTAAACGATAATCTCCTCTTACGTAACTAAATGTATATACATTTCCCTACACTGAGAAAAATTTTTTGTAAAAATTACTATTTTAATAGCACTCGTGGGACACACTCATATTTTAATAATTTT